>RJWH01001188.1:0-437096 GCA_004363575.1 Solenodon paradoxus
CTTTTCTTCTTCTTCTTCATTATTATTATTTTCTCTCTAGCAATTTTGTTTGGGCTTATTTTTATATTCTCAATCTTTTTATTTAACTAGTCTTACTTTTGCTTAATATATTTCTCTGGGTTCTGGATTTGCCTTTGGGTGGTTGATTGTCCCTCTTGCAGGTCATTTAGTTTGTTTTTCTTTTTTAAAATAACTATCACTCTGAATTCTTTAATGCTTAGGCTTTCCTATTCAGTGTCATTAGATTTCTTCTCTGGGGACCTCCTGGTATTTTCTCTGAGCCATTTGTGTTTTTGTTTTAGGGATGACTTGCTTCTCTGTTTTAATTTTAGTACTGTGCCTTTATTTTTCTCTTTCTAGTTTATTTACTTCCTAGGCAGTAACTGCTGTGGACAATTGTGGGCAGTGCGTCTTACCCTACTGCAGGGTCTGAGGCCATGGTGGTGCTCTTTGCTAGCATTTGAGGATGGTCATCTGGCTCACTTGCCGTTTCTCCAACACAAGGACCAAGCCAATCCTGATTTATTTGTAAGGCAATTAATCACTGAATATATGCAATGAAAATAAATGTACTACTCCACATACCAATGTTCATATATATGATCATGGCTGCAGTTAGCTTCATTTATGCCATTTCTTTTTTCTTTCATTGAATCATTTCTAGGGAGCTCAAGTTCATAGTAGCTGTACCACTTTCAATGCTAAAAGAGTCTATAGTATATCAGAATAAACTCAAAATTAGCTTTTGTTTTAAGGACAACAAAATCAATATACTCCTTTTCAAAAGATTTAGATGTTAGAATGAATAAGTAATAAAGCTGGATCTTTACTACTCTCTATACCTACTGATGATTTGCAATATTTATCAGATAAATAGTATGTAAATTATATAGCTCCTCATTCTATACAAAAACATGTTGTTTTACCCACTGAAAACCAATAGAAAACAATGGGAAAGTGTAACTACACATGAAAAGTTCTTTACTTTTGTTTTGGACTTTCTTCTCCAGTGTTGATAGCTTTGAATAAATCATATGATTCATCTGTTTCCTCATCTGTACTAAAAACTAAAGTTTATCTACTTCATGTATCAGCCTGTAGTTTGCTGCATTTCTACAAAGAAACTTAACAGATTAAATAAAATGCAATTAATATCTTCACACTACTGATATCACAATATGGTGTATTCATCACGGTTATTGTTTTTGTTTCACTATATTGCATATTGAAAAAACTTCTAATTGTTTTGACACATTTCACATTTTTCACAGAAATTATGCGTGGGTTGGGGGGATCTTAGCTTTAATGTTTGTTGTGTAGATACTAAGTCATTTTTCCCTCTATTTTAAAAATATTTACTTCAATTTAAGTAAATCTTGAACAATATCCAACTGTCTATGTCCACTTCCAAAAGTCGTTATTTTCAGGGAAGTTTTCTAATAAATAGTACATTCACAGGTTTGAGGTGAAGCTGGACTAAAAAGTTTAATTAATATTGAAAAAATGTGAAAGCAAGAATGTCAAAATGATCTATCTAATCTCAAAAAAAATTTTATGCATCTTGTCTTAAAAGGTACATGTTTTAGTCCCTAAAACGTTTAGAATCAACCTAATGAGAATCATTTCTTACTAATCTACTCTTGACTAATTCAATTAGCAATTTTGACATCACAACATTTGAAGACAGCAGTAATAAAAGACCTTTTAGCTATCTGTCTAGTGTAATATGACTTGGCTATTAAATGGTATATTTCTTTGACTTGGCTATTAAATGGTATATTTCTTTGACTTGGCTATTAAATGGTATATTTCTTTGACAGGTATCATAAGGAGACACATGGCACTATCATGAAGGTTTAGTCAAAGTGATAATATGTGTTATGGACTTTTAATGTTCATCTTGAGTTTTGAATACCTGCATGACTGGGTGAATGGAAAGAGCATTTCAAATTTTACTTCTTGTTCAAAATACAAGTATTCCCTCACCAAGGAAGAGAGCTGAGAATTAAAGCCAAGATGTAATAAGCAAGGAATCTTATAGAATTGGGTACTAATCCTGTTATTTCTGGGGGTTTGCAAGACAAAAGAAGACTTATTACATGGGGCAAACATAGTTATGTTTATTAAAAATGGAAATGGAAAGAAAAAATTTTCTGTATTAATGTCAACTAAAAAAATTTTAAACAGGATAGGAGCAAAATATCTTTTTTTGCAGACAACTTTCTGATCTTTGAGAAAAACTATGTTAATCCAATTCTCATTCTACCAAGATAACACGTAAGATCTTTACTTAAAATATCTGTGCTCAGTTTTCCAATTTATAACACAGACATGATAACATTGACTAACAGATATCCTATAAAGAACAATGGTGTCATCTGTATGAGAAGTGTCTTCCAATTGAACGTTAGTTTTCCTTTTGTCTAAGTAAGTACTTCTATCTTCTAATTGGACTAATTAAAATTATAATTAAATACAATTCCTTTTTTTTCAAGCTTTAAAACAGAAGAGGACACTGAATAAGATTTTTTCCCCATGATTTTGTTTATTGCTCTCTCTTCTTAGTGTTTCATGCTCTATTTTTCATAATGAATTACCTTGTTTTTTCTTTCTCCCTTCCTTTATTATTGTTATTTCTCCCTTCTCCTGCTGCCCTTTCTCTTGTATTCTCACTACTGCTTCCTTTTAGACTCGGTTTCAATATTCATTTAGTATTACGATCCTACAGCCAGAGTGTGCTTAGTTGCATGCTTGTCTTTCCAACCAATCCCAGGATACTTTGATCTTACAGAGACCTGACCAACCATAGGTTTTCTTTGAACTCGATGCCTTTGGCTTTTTCTTGATAGCTCTTCCAAACTTTCTAACTTGTGTTGCATTCCCTAGAATTCCATTTGTTGAAAGACATAAGTTGTATGGGTGCCAAATATTTTAGGTTTTGATATATAAACCAGAAATTCAGATATTTTAAATCAGGGAATTTTAGCAATGTCCTAGTGCTTAACTGTAGCTTGGTAAACACATATTCCAGACTTAAAGGACAAAAAACTTTTACATGAAAAGAATTAATAAGAAATATATTTATAGTATACTGCTTCTTATCAGAGCAATATAAACAATATTCTTGACTCTTTAAAACTTCCATTCTAACCCTCTACCTGAAATTGTATAGTAAAGCAGTTTAATACTTTTATAAAATCCATTTTTACTAGTCTGATACGTCTATTTAAACTGGATTATAATTAATATGGGATAAAGGAGATTATAAGATTATAACATGAAAAATATAGAGAAAATGAAATCGAATGTCTTAAAAAGGAATTTTATAGTAAATAGTCACATTGACTCGGACAAGTTAATTAAAGATTTACATGTTACGCTAGTCAAGTTTCAAATTTTATTTTCAATTAGAAATAATGTAACTCAATTGTTAATTTCTCTCAATCTCTCTCTCACAGGCACACACACACACACACACACACACACACACACACGCACACACACAATTATACTTACAGAACTGACCCAAAGATTTTATCTGGAGTGGGATAAAAAGTTTCTATTTAACTCCCTAGGCAACTGCAATATGAAATTATGTGTGACTCTTCTGTAACCACACTGATTGTGGATGTAGAAAACAGTGGATTGACCTGCACTGTAGTTGGATGAACTCTGGCTCAGCTTCCTTGGTGAATATAAAGGAGAAAGGAACCTAATTGTTTCCTTAGTGTGTGTGGTAAATTTCTCAGAGTTCATTTAAGCAGTAAAGAGGAGAAAGAAAGAAGGGAAGGAGGAAACAAAGGAGGAAGGGAGGAAAAAGGGAGGAGAGAGGGAGACAGATGATAAAGGAAGAAAGAAAGACAGTCAAGCTGGAAAGAGATTTTTCTTTCCCTTTCATTTAGAGTTGAACCAAAGTTACCTCTTTGATCTTTGAAGCCTATTTATTAAAATTGCACTTATTTTATTTTGTATTTGTTAGAAAAATTTTAGGCAGCAAAGAAGGAGAACAAAGGCAGGCATACAGGAAGAGAGAGAAGGAAGAAGCATCTTATTTATTCCATTTAACTATTCATTATTACCCCTGACTCTAGGATGCAAACCTGGTACCTTGGGATGCACATGGATGTGCCCAACTGCTACTCCATCAGGGCATGCCAAAAATTGTACTTATATCAATGTCTGAAACCTGAACTCTTGTGCTCCTAGAAGATGAAGATTGAATATGTATGGTGTTTATGAGTAATAACCTGTAGGGCAAGTTCTCAGAATTTTTCTCTGCAAAGCACTTTTCCTTGGCATTGGTTGGAACTTAAAACTCTACATGCTAAACATTTATCCTTTTACTTGAAGTTGTTATTTTGTGAAACATAGACTCACATGATATTTTAATAATTTATAATGTGAAAGAAGAATATAACATTTTCTTTGGAAAAAAAGAAAGAAGCTCCAGAAAGAGGTGTTATTGGAAATATAAATATTTTTAAAGTATAAAACTAAAGATAACTAAAATAAACTTTACTTTTACACTACTGAACATGGAATAGACCTATCAATTCCATATAACGTTGAAATTAGATATATAGTCTTATGTATTTATTTTATTGAATAAATTTGATTTGAGCCCATACTATGTGGAAGTCATTTCATTTCTTGTGATTTATAGTATACACACACAAGGAGTTATGTTGTTCACTAATGCAACATTTTCTTAATAAGTAGTTACTGAATGTTTAATATGTTCCCAATAATGGTCTAGGTACTGGGAATTTTGAGTTGAATATTTGAGAAAATGTCTTTGCTTTCATATAGCTTATTTTATTTGGAGAGTGAGAAAAATTAATAAAAATAATCATAGTTTATCATATTAAAATTGTACTTGAAGGATATGGGCATTTTGGATGTGAATAAATAAACAAAAGAGTCAAGCATGCAAAAACTTGTACATATATACAATTAAATATGTGTATGTGTACAGCCATTAGAAAAGATTCAATCTTGTCATTTGAATCAACATGGATGGGTCTAGAGGGGAATAAGCTAAGTGAAATAAGGTTAAAGAAGAAAGACAGATACCATATGATCTCACTCACAGATGAAATGTGAATAGACAAAAAAAAGGAAAAGCTGAACTGAAGCCAGTCCTTGGACAATTGCAACAGAATTGAGGTTACCTATAGGAAATGGAATGTGAGGCAAGGAAGGGAGGAGACTACTGAACAATGGTGAAGAATACTTAGTGATTTAATGGAGGGATGGATGAATTGACATATATCTGAGGAATGGGGAAATGATAATATGAGTTTAGTTTAACATGTAGAATAAGTTACTGCAATAAAAAAATGAAAAAAAAACCCCAAAATACAGGCTTCCCTCACAAAGAAAAAAATAAAAAAACTTGGAGAAAGAGTATCTCACATAGAGGTAAAGAAATCAGAGAGAAAAAAATACACTAGAAGAGCCACCTATGCTAAAAGACTTCAACAGAGTGAGGTTGAAGCAAAATGGTATAAGTGAAGAATGGTGAGCTAGGTAGCAGTGAGATGATAAAATGGAATCATGGGTTGTCATAATAAACTTGAATTTTAAATGTGTTGAGAAACCACCATAGAGGTTTTAAACACAACCAATGTTAGGTAAAATGTATGCTTTAAAATTTTTATTCTGCTTAAAAAATAGACCACTGTATATTGTATAGAAACACACAAAATGTATATATACACACACATGCGCGCGCACACACACACACACACACACACACACATATGTATCTATACTCTGGTGAGGACAATGATTAGCAAATGTCTTTAAAAGGCCATTGTCATTTAAAAGCTACCCTTGTAGACAGCCAGAAGACGGTGTCATGGTAGAGGCAAAATGCAGATTCTCTGCACAGAACAACTATTCTCCAAAAACAAAAACTAAGAAAAAGCAAGCTCAGAGACTATAGAGTCAGAAAAGTGAACACAACAACAAAGAATAGTGGAAAATGTCTGGATTCACAGTTAACTGCAGATTTGGGGTTTAAGATCTGGGCCATGGATGAATGGGGGTCAAACTGTGGGAAGAAATGGGCATCCCGGAAAGTGACTCCAAAAGCAACAAAGAGCTTGCCCAGCAGCACCAAAACATGGAGGAGACAGTCTTGGCATAGGGCAGAAAGAGAATCAGCGCCCCATGTTCTCAGCTGGAACCTATACAATGAAATTAAACTGAGCACAGCCATAACCGGAAGGCAGCGAGGGGAATTTCCCACACCCAACCCCTCCCACCACAATATAGCTCCAGAGTCTCCAGATCCGCCTACTGGATATAATGCCCACGATGTCCTGCCCCAGAATAAAAGAAGAGGTAGTCTCCCAGGGGAAACGAATACTCAGTGCTACTCATTAGCACCACCCCATGGGTAGAGACAGAACTGAAGTTTGATTACCAATCATGGACCAACAACAAGGTGATCACCCTACACAAGGCCATCACTTCTGGGAAACTGAACCCACAGAAATATAAGCAGAATGCCAAATAAGGCAAAGACAAAAAGAAATATGCATTCAGTAAAATAAAAAAACCCAGGGGGAAATCTCAATACAGTGGATGTGTATGCAAACTACTGAGGATGAATTTAGGGCAACAGTGATAAACATATTCATGGAAATAAAGGAAGCTATAGAGGAACTAAAAGAGAACAACAAAAAAGTGAGAGATGAAATGAAGCAAGATATTAAAGAAATAAAGAATACAAGACCTGAAATAAAGAACTCAACAGAGGGACTCAAGAATAGGATGGGTGAAACTGCCAGTAGAATGAGCAATCTGGAAGATAGGACAGAGGAATGCACGCAAGCAAATCAGGCAGAGAGTTAAAAGAATGCAAAGAAATATAGACAGCTTTCGAGACCTATAGATAACACCAAAAGGAACAATATTCACATCATAAGAGCCCCAGAAGCAGAAGAGAGAGAAAAGGGGGAAGAAACTGTATTTGAAGAAATAATAGCTGAGAACTCCACAAACCTGAAGAATGAAGCAAATCTCAAAACATAACTAAACACATACTGCATTAGGGGAGAAAAAGAAGAACAGAAACATTGTCTGAACAACACACAAAAGACACATTACAAAAATAATAATAAGTAATTGCATATCAATAATCACACTAAATGTTAATGGGCTGAAGTCACCAGTGAAGCAATGCAGAGTGGCTGAATGGATTAAATAGAAAAACCCAAACTTGTGTAGCATTCAGGAAACCCACCTTCTTTCAAAAGATAAAGACTCACATCAATGATTGGAAGACCATCCCACAGTTAAATGGCAACTAAAAGAAAGCAGGAACAGCTCTACTAATACTGGATAAAATAGACTTACAAAAAAAAGACAGAAATTGACAACATATAATGATTAAAGTGTTAATTCAGCAAGAAGACATAACACTTATTAACATATATGCACCAAATGGAGTATCAAAATAAACTAAGCAAGTATTATTAAAACTGATGAGAGACATCGGCAGTGACACAATAATAATGGGGGAACCTCAACACCTCACTTAAAACAATGAAAAGATCGACCAGGCAGAAAATTAACAGAGAAAGAGCTGTTTTAAATGACTCTTTGGAACAGTTAGGTCTAATAGGCATATACTGAACACTTCAACCAACAACAGATTTCACATTCTTCTCAAGTTTGCATGGAACATTCAAAAACAGATCAAATGCTGGTATTCAAAATATGTCTCAACAAATTTATAAACATTGAAATCATACCAAGAGTCTTCTCTGACCATGATGGATTAAAACTAGAAATCAACCACAAAAAGAAAGCTGGAAGACCCCAAATTAATAGGACATTAAACAGTATGCTTCTGAATGATTCTTGGGTAAAAGAGAAAATCAAAGAGAAATTTAAAAAATACTTAGAGACAAATGAGAATGAAGACACGAGCTGCCAGAATTATGGGATACAGTAAAAGCGGTACTTAAGAGGCAAGTTCATTGCAATACAGGCCTAATGCAAGAAACAAGAAAAACCACAAAAGATCTAACCTGACACTACATTTAAAACAACTAAAGAAAGAACAATTAAAAAATCAGTAGAATAAAGGAAAGAATTAAAATTTGAGCAGAAATAAATGAAATACAAAACAAAAAGACAATCCAGAAAATCAATGAAAACAAAAGTTGGTTCTTTGAAAAAATAAACAAAATTGACAAACTATTGGCTAGACTCAGAAAGAAAAAGAGAAAGAACTCAGAAATGAAAGAGAAGTTACAACAGATACCACAGAAATGCAAAACATTAAATATGAACAACTCTGCCAACAAACTAGACAAACCTGAGGACAATGAAAGATTTCTAGAAAAATACAGTCTACTAAGAATGAACCTGAAAGAACTGGAAAACCTAACAAGAATGATGATCACAAGCAAAGAAACTGAAGAGGTAATCAAAATTCTCCCGAACAACAAAAGCCCAAGACAAGATGGCTTTTCTAAAGAGTTTTACCAAAATTGCAGTGAAGAATTGCAGTCATCCCTTGCTATATCGCAGTTCATTTATTTGAGCTTCACTGTCTCACGGGTTTTTTTAAAAAAAATATCTAATTCTGTATTGTGGAAATTTTGCTATACCATGGGATTCTGTGGTATATGTATACATACTTCATTACTGAGTACCAACATAGAATTTTATATGTTGTTAAAATTACGTAGGTTTCAGAGTGTAGAAAGTGTTTATAAGAGTGTGAGAAAGGTTAATAAGAGTGTTGGATGGGTTATAGGAGAGTAGGGTTTATAAAGCCTTAAAATATATATAAATAATAAAACAAATTATAACACTGCTACTTAGTGGATTTTCACCTATCATGGGAGTTTCTGGAACATAACTCCCGTGACAGGTGAGGGATTACTGTAATACCTATTCTCAAACTCTTCCAAAATATTGAACAACAAGAATCACTCCCAAATGCTTTTACTGAAGCCAAATTCACACTGATACCAAAAACTGATAGTATGTTACCAAGAAAGAAAATCACAGACTAATTTTGCTAATTAATATAGATGGAAAAATTATCAACAAAATATTAGCAAACTGAACCCAATAATGTATCAATAAGATTATCCACCTTGATCAACAGAGATTTATCCCAGGGATGAAAGGCTAATTCAATACATAAATTTATTAATGTAATATACCATATCAGCAAGAGCAAGGAGAAGAAGCACATTATCAAATCAATAGACACAGAGAAAGCTTTTGACAAGATTCACACTCATATATGATAAAAACCCTGCATAAAATGAGGATAGAAGGTATATACCTCAACATAATAAAGGCCATATGCAAGAAACCCACAGTCATCACAGTCAATGGTGAGAAATTGAAAGCATTCCTCTAAGGTCATGAACAAGGCAAGACTGCCCCCTCTCAATACTGCTATTTGACATTGTTCTGGAGGTCTTCACCAGAGCAATTAGGCAAAAAAATAAATAAATAAATAAATAAAAGAAATCTAAATTGGAAAGGAGGAGGTAAAATTATCATTGTTTGCAGATAACATGTTACATATATTGAAAACCCTAAAAACTGTCAACTACTAGAACTCATCAATGAATATAGTAAAGTGGCAGGCTACAAAATTAATGCATGAAAGTCCATTTCATTTATATATGCAAACAACACACTAGAAGAAAATGAAAGCAAGAATACCACACCATTTAAAACAAGTGAAAAGAATCAAGTATTTTGGAATATACTTAACAAAAGGTATGAAAGACCTGTATAATGAAAACACTAAATCCTTCTTGAAAGAAATAGAAGACACTAAAGATGGAAAGTTTATCCCTGCTCATTTCTGGGAAGAATCAACATCATTGAAATGGGTATCTTACCTAAAGCAATATAGAGACTTAATGCAATCTCTATTAAAATCTCATGGGCTTATTTCCAGAAAATTGAAAAAAATAATGTTAAAATTTGTATGGAAAAATAAAAGACAACTATGGTCAAACAATTATGAGAAAAAAGAATGAATCTGGAAGGATTACACTCCCAGACATTGAGCTATAGTACAAAGCAATAATGATCAAAACGGAATGGTACTGATCAATGGAATAGAACTGAATCACCAGGAATTGACCCACTCACATACAGTCAATCTATAACGAAAGAGCCAACAACATACAATAGAATAGAACTGAATCACCAAATATTGACCACTCACATATAGTCAGTTAATCTATAACAAAGGAGCCAACAACATACAATGGAGAAAGGAATGTCTTTTCAATAAATGTTGTTGGGAAAAATGGACAGATGCATGCAAAAGACTGAAGCTAGACTGAACTAGAGACTTGGACATAAGACCAGAAACCATAAAATTCTTGGAAGATAACATAAGGAAGAGTTTACTCCATGACATCACTCTCAGAGAAGTCTTTCGGGACTCACATTCAGCATCAAGGGAAATAAAAACAAAAATAAACAACTTGTGCTACATCAAACTAAAAAGCTTCTTCACAGTGAAAGGCAACATCAAAAAAACCCAAAAAGACAACCTACTAACTGTGAGAAGATATTTCATTACATAATTCTGATAAGGGCTTAACATCCAAAATATACACAATAATCATAAAACTTTATAATAGAAAAACAGGCGATCCAATCAAAAAATGGAAAAAGGAACTGTAAAGACATTTTCCCAAAGTGGATATACAGATGGTCAACAGGCATATGAGAGATGTTCTTACTCCATGGCTATCAGGGAAATGTAAATTAAAACAACAGTGAGGCATCACCTTACATCTGAGTGACTGGCTACTACTCAAAAGTCTGGAAATAGCAAATGTTGGTGAGGCTGTGGAGAAAAGGGGACACTTTTACACTGCTGGTGGGAGTGCATATTGGTGCAACTCCTTTGGAAAACAGTATGGAGACTTCTCAAAAAGTTGAATATGGAAATTCTATAGGGTCCCACTTCACACTTTTGGGTGTTTACTCAAAAGATAGAAAAACACTTATTTGCAGAGAATTTTGCACCCCTGTGTTTATTGCAGTCCTATCACAATAGCTATGAATTGGAAACTACTTAAGTGTCCAAAATCAGATGAATGGCTAAAGAAGCTGTTATATATATTATACATATATACATTCACAATGGAATACTACACAGCCCTTACAAGAGATGATATCTTGTTATTAGAAGTAACATGGATGGAATTAGAGGGGATTATGCTAAATAAGTCTAAAGAAGAAAGATAGATACCAAATGATTTCACTCATAGGTGGAATGTGAATAGACTAAACAAAAGAAGAGATGAAACGAAACCAACTCTTGGACACTGACAATATAACTGAACTACTAAATAGATTGGCTTCATTTTTCACACTAGTTACTGGACAGCAAAAGACACATGCTCATTTCTATGAAATATTATTGATTTCAACTTTAATCGATTTCCATAAATCATGTGCAGCATTCGATTGAAATGAGAAGACTTAAATAAAGGAGAAAAGAAAAGGTCCATTCTCAAAAGATAAAGTAATTAACCTAAGATAACTCTGGAATGATTCAGATTTTGAAACAATCAGAGACATTAAAATAGCTATGAGTAGCATATTGAAGAATCTAAAGGAAATATGACTACAAGTAGGAACAAATGGGGGAATTTTAGCATAGATGAAACTATAAAGAATGTCAATTGTGTAGAATTTAAGGACACTATTAGAGCTCAAGAATTTCTTTAATAGTTTTACCAACAGACTATACAGACCTGACAAAAGAACAGTGGACTTGCAGAGAGGTAAGGAGAAATTATTAAAAACAAAACAAATGAAAAATCAGTGTTCCAGATATACGAGGCAATATCAAATAGATTAACATACCGGTAAGAAAAGTTACAGAAGAAAAAATAGCTGGTTGAAGGAATATTTGAAGAGATATCAGCTAAAAAGTTTTCAAAACTAATGAAATAAAACAAACTACAGATCCAAATATCTAGAGAAAAACAAGTAGGATAAAAACATACAAAATATAAACAACAAAAACATAGACACATTATAGTCAAATTTTGGAAGTCGATAGAAAGTGTAAATACCGAAGAGAAAGAAAGCATAAACAAAGGAGCAAAGATATGAAAAGTACTAAGACTGCACTATCCAGAAAAAGTGGAATCAAATCTTTAAAGTACTGACAAGACTGCAACAAGAAAACTAACAAGTCAGAAAAAAAGAGAAAGCCATTTTTATCTTTCAATAAATGCAGAAACAAGCATTTGACAAAATCTAAACTCTGTTCATAATAAAAAGTCTTCATAAAATTACAAAAGAACTTTTAAAATGTGATAAATGATGTCTGCATAAAAATCTACATCTGCCATAAAACTTAAAGGTGAAAGAGTGAATGTTTTTACTCTAAAATCAGGAATACACCAAGGATGACTACTCATTGCCTCTAGTTAACGTTATACTATGTGATAAGGAAGGAAAAAGAAATAAAAGATATGTAATTTGAAAAGCAAGAAATAAATCTGTGTTAAGTCACAGACAATTCTTTATTGAAAATGCCAAAAACTTTGCCAGAATTAATGATTTAGTCATTTCTCAAGATAAAAAATCAATATAAAAATTGCATTTCTATAGATTCATATATTGAAATTAGAACATAAAATTATATAGCCTGATATTACATTTCAATTACATTTCTATTACAATGTAGTATATGTCATCTACATAAATACATAAGAAGATCAATTAAGTATATCAAGCTAAGTGATATTTAAATGGCAATAAATCTGAAGCAAGTATATATGTCTGAAAGGAGCAGACAAATCTTTGGCAATGGAAAAGTCATTTGAAATACATTTTCAAGAAAGAATGCTAGGTTAATTGAGATATGTTTAATTTTCCATATTCTAGAGATGGTTAAGAAGAATTTGGTCATTGATTACAGTCACCATATATTGTGATTAGAATTGTATTAGCTGTATTGAAAGCACTAATGTGTGCAGAAGTGAAGGGAACAGTTATCAATATATTCAATAAGAATGTGGAGCAACAAGCAGTATTCATCAAGTAATCACTATCCATGTACAAAAAGACTTCAGATATTAATTCCTTAAATTAGTTTAGAATACTCAAATATAAAAACTTATTTCCTAAAGCGAGAATGAACCTCCAAGGAGTTTTAAAGTGATGAAACAGATGACATCCAGGCAACAGCAGAGGATGGTAGAACTACCATAAAACCGTATCAAACTGAATCTATTTACTATGGGTCAATCTCTGTTTTGTAGTTCTGTGCATACAATTTATCCTCATAATTTTTAATTATAAGAATTTCATGTATTTATTCAAGAAAAAGCATAAATCTTTTAAAAATAAAACTGTTGAACATAAATATTTATAAACTGTCATTGAAAATGATAATTTTAATGTAATGTTGTTTACTAATACTAGATGAAAATCATTTTTCCTAACTTTTGTTACAAAGTCTCAAGATACAAGCAATCTGATGGACTTGACTATTTTGGTGGAAAATGAATTTTTCAATTATATTCTTCAGAAGCATAATGAAGTATTAGGAAAAGTAGAAAATTAAAAAGTTAATGTGTATTCATTTGTGGCACTTTAGACTCTACATAGTTCACAAATATTTTATTGAGTAAGTCAACTCCAAAGGAATTCTTTAGTTCATTTGTATTGGCTTATTTAATTAATAATGAATATAAGTAGGTTGAGGTGATTGAAGAAACAGTGCTTACTTTATAATCAATTCTTTCATTTTTAGAGATCCTTTTATTCATTTTTAATATGGTAAACACGATATGAGATTAAACACTTAAATTTCTAAGAATGCAATACAGTAATTAACTATAGGCAAATAGTTTTATAGCAAATCTCTATAATTTAATTTTCTTACATAATTTAAGATGTATGTCCAACATCAACCACATCCCCTATACCTGTTAACCATCATTCTATTCTCTGTTTCCATGTTTGACTATTAGAGATACCTCATGTATTGGAAACACGTGATATTTGTCCTTATATTACTGACACATCTCTTTTAGCATAGTGTCTTCAGGATATATCCATAGCAGTATTTCTCTTTTTAAAGATGCTTGATAGTCCATTGCATGTATATAACATTGGTTATTGTGAATAATGTGGCAATGAACAAGTGAATGAAGATATTGCCCCAAGACCATCATTTCAATTGCACACATAATGTGTATTATATATCTATGTGTGTGTATATGTACACACACACATATATATAAAAGTGGGATTTCTGGATCACATATTATTTCTATTTTTAGCTTTTGAAGAACAAATGTTGTTTTCCACAGCAGCTGCACCATTTTATGTTCACAAAAACATTAATAGTTCTAATTCCTTCACATCATTTTATTTGTTATCTTTTAAAAATAATAGTCACCTTAACATGTGTAAGTTTACTTCTCATTATAATATTATAGTTTTGATTGTCACAGTCCTGATGATTAATGATGTTGAGCATCTTTTCATATACTTGTTGATTATTTGCATGTCTTATTTGGAGAAATGTCTATTCAATGTCTTTAACCATCAAACTGGAATTTGGAGACTTCTTTTGTTTGTTTGCTATTGAGTTGAAGTACTTCCTTTCTATTTTTTTTTTATATTAGACACTTGGCATATACAAGACTTAGAAATATTTTGTCCTAATCCATAGATTGACCTTTCATTTTATTCATGCCTTTGCTGTGCAGAAGCTTTTATATTAGAGGTAGTCTAACATACCTGTTTTTGATTTTGTGCTTCCGGTGTCATATCTAAGATATGATTGTCAAGACCAATGTCAAGATTTTTACCTGTGTTTCCTTTCAGGAGTTTTGTATTTTCAGGTTTTATAGCTGTCTTTACTTTTATTTCCATTTTTATTTTATTTTTGTGTATGGTGTAAGATGAGAGTTCAGGTTTATTCTTTGTATATGGAGATTCATTTTTCTCAACACAAGTAGCTAAGACACTATTCTTTTGCTATTATACATTCCTTGTACCCTTTCAAAGATCAGTTGACTATGTATGTTTGAGTTTATTTTTGGTCTACCTATTCTGTCTGTAAGTCTAGATGTCCATCGTTATGTCAGTTTCAAAAATCCTCAGCAAAATACTAACAAACTGAATTCAACAGCAGATTAATAGGATGGTACATCAGTGTGCCCTGGTGAAGTAGCATCTGCTGCAATTCCAAAGAAGCACAGGCCATATATCCCTGGATTTGAGTCCCAGGTCAGGGGAGATCAACTGGTATGAACAACTAAATATAAATAAACTAAATGCCTCTTACTTCTCTCTCTTGCTGCTGGCTGCCTACTTAACTTTGTTCCTACTTGCACATGTCCTTAAAAAAGGAAAAAAAAAGGATCATACATTGCAACCAAGTAGGATTTACCCCTGGGATATAAGGATGAATCAACAAATGAAAATCAATTAATGTAATACACCACAGAATATTTAAAAACTCCATACTCTCGGCTATTATTGTTTCTATTAAGGTTTCTGTCCCCTCTGCTCTTGTTTATCCTGGAATTCCTATGATACAAATATTTTTCCTCTTGATATTATCTCATAAGTCTTATACTATTTTCATTTCTTTGAATTCATTTTTCTTTTTGCTGGTATGCTTGAATGCTTTCACCTGTCCTTTCTTCTGGCTTATTTATTTGATTGTAAGTTTCTTCCAGTATACTATTGAAACCCTTTTGCATGTGTTTTAGTTCCACTATAGCGTTCTTAAGCTGTAGAATTTTGTGCAGACTTTCTCTCGTCTTTGCTATAGATCTTATTTTGTTCATTGTTCTTACTGTTAATGAGAATTGCCAAGACTGTTGCTTTGGAATATTCTTCGAGTAATTTACTTAATTCTATTGCATTAGTATTTTTTTTCTGGGGTTTGTCTTAAACCATCTTTTGAAGTAAATTCCTGTGTCTCTTCAATTTTGTTTTTTGGTACCGTGTATTTCTATTGATTAGTTTAAAAGGCTTTCTTTCCCTGTCATTTTATAATAGTCTTATGTTAGGATTTCAGGCTGTAGAGAATAACCCTGGGACAGGAACTGCCAGGGCCTTGTCTTTAGGCTGCAGACAAGCAGCAGGTGAGCAGCAGCCCAGATAGGGGAAGGGAAATGGTTTCTCGGACTTCTGGAGTTCTTCTTGCGATGCTCCCTGGGTTTCCTCCAAAGAGCAGGAAGCTCCACAAATCAGGTCGTACAGGAAAGTACTAGACTGCCTGTGTGTGGACTGCATGTTCTGGCTGTCTGCTATCATCCTAGGTGATTACTCTCCTGCATCACAAGAGCTGTATCCAGGAGACAAAACTACCCCATGGCCAACTGATGAGAGAAGGACAAGTGTTTTCACCAATAAACCAGTTGCAACACGATGCCCCACCTCGTGGAGACCCTAATTCCAATATAGTGACCACCAGTTTCCAGTGCCACACAGACAAAATAGTCTGGGAAGATGCTTTTAGAAGTGCCTGTTCACTGGAAGTCTATCCCTTTCTTATTCCTCCCACTGACGTTTTTGGTTCAACACATGAAAATCCTTCATTCTGATCTGTGCACACTTCATCTATTAGCTCCCTCTGCTTACACTGCCCTGCATTCTCTGCTCCCAAGTTTTAGTGTTCTCCAAAGAAATGCCCCTGTTTTCCACACCAGGATGTGCGTGCTCTCTTCAAGGGTACAGTTCTAAGTGCTGGGGCACCTGATGTGGAGTAAGTCCTTCGGTCCCTGGAAAGAGGCTCTGTTCACTAGTTTCCCTCCCAACCTTAAGTTACAGAGCTCAGGCAGCATCTTCTTGTGAGACCATGTTTCGGCTTTTTCTACTCTTTTGCAATGTCTTCTACCGCTTTTCCTTGTGGAGATGCTGGTTCTATGATCCTCGATTTTATTTTGAAGCTTGTGGTTTGTGTCTAGATGCAATTTTGTTGTGTCTGTGGAGAGGAGGTGAGCTCAAGATCTTCTTAATACGTCATGACGTATCTCTCAGATTATTTTATTTAATTAATACCATGGTATAAATGAAGATCACTTATTTACAAACTACCATCATTTCTGTTGGGCGTGGGATAGGAAGGATTGAATTATTGATTGAATTATTCTACCTAGATCTACCTATATTGACTTTAGTGACCCTTCTATCGGCATTCCACACTGCTGTCCAAATGCAGCCTTTTCAACATGACCTCGATCATGGTACGCACTTAACAAAATCTTTCAACACCTTATTTTGCTTCTTAGATAAAAGCAAAACTCCTTAACATTAGCCCTATACTCTGAGACCACACACTGGTCTTTCAGCCCCATGCATTTGCTCTACTTCTTCCAGCCTTAAAATTTTTGTATATATTATTTCATCATCTTAAAAAAATTTCTTTTGATTATCTGATTTCTAAGTTTTTGGCGTTTCTACTATTCTCTCCTGTGAACTCCTTTAGTAATTAAATTCCCTACTGTATGTTCTAATTATATAAAATAATGCAATTTCTATTATTTTATTACTTAGTTTTGTATTTAATTTATACAATAGATATTTCCCCTTTTTTCCTCAGTATACTACCATTGTGTCTAACATGGAGTGGTTGTTTAATGAATATTTTTGAATAAATTAATACAACTTTTCTATAAAATGCAAAGTACTATCAATTCACCTAGATTTTTTTTAAATGAATATAATTCAGATAGATTGCTCTTAAAATGTTTGAAAATATGTTTTAATATGCATTCTTACAAGATTATTTACCTATATTTTATTATCTGGTCTTTTTCTTCTGGAAGTAATGCTATTTTACAAACATGCTTTTGAGATGTGGTATAGAAATGCTGTGGATATAATTTTATTAGTTTATAATTGCCCTTGATCTAAATGTTGTTATGATAAAATGATATAATATTATTATATAATAATAGAAATAATGCATACTATGCATTACACCAAATAATGTGTAATATATAACCATATCATATTCATTGAGGTCGATGATTTGACAGCTTTCATATAGTGCTTAATGTGGAGTAGTTCAGTTAGCTTCACCTTAAACCTCAGATGTATTTACAAATGAGGAAACTGAGTCTCAGAGAGGGTAAACACTTGCCTGATATGACAAAGAAGATATTTAGCTCTTCTGGAATTTAAAAGAAGGTAATGTGGTTCCAGAGTCAGGCTCTTCTTAAACATCATGCTACACAGCTATGCCTCTGCAAACACAGTCTGTTTCCATATGGCATCTTTTTGCCTACTTATTATATGATTTTTTTATACTCAACTACTCAACTTGCAGTCACTAAATCCCAAGATATTTTCTCTTACAACACTTAAAAAATATATACATATGTAGGGTAGAGACATTTTATGACCTATGTCTGTGTGTGCATGTGTTATTAAATTAATTTTATAACATACTAAGTGGTTTAGTAAAAGGCCTTGAAATGCAGATGGACCCTAGATTTTTTGCCAAGTTTTACAATTACATTTTTTCTCTAATTAATCTAACTTTATCCATCTGAGTCGTGAATCACTTTTGGCAGGATAAGTAAAGATTTGCTATAACAAAATCATAACTCAGATGAAGGCTTTGATTATTGCTCATTCCCACAAACAGATGTGGAAATAAATGTGCACTAAAATTACAGTGTTGTAAACCAGTTTCATAAAAAGAAATTTGGGCTATCCCAATAACTTTGTTAGCAGAAATATCAAACATCACAAAACTAGTTCGACATCAACTCTCAAAGCTTCACTGGTCAACTTTAAAGAGTTCAAACTCACTTGTGTACGGAAATCCTTTAAAAAACCTATTAAAATGTGCCCATATCTTTTCAGTGTTGTCGGATGAATGGAAAATAAAGTTTTTACTGATGTAACATATGCGAAATATCTTATTTATAATTTTCTTGAATGTGTTTGCCAGGGCATGGGTTCAGGACTATTTGAGAATAACAACAACAAAAACTAATTAGTAATTGTTGAGAACCTGACAATCAAAAATTTCAGGTCTAGCTCTATGTGTAATCAAAAAGGAATTTTCTTTTAGCATCATAAGAGTCTACAATTTGTTACAGACTATTGAATACCTTAGAAATATAAAGACTTTTACTTAACAGAGAAAATCTTTAGGAAAAATAAAATGACTCAGTGAACAAGTGAATATCATACCAGTATTAGACAACATAAGGTAATGTGTGTTGCTTTTGAATGGTGAAGCAGTTATATTTCAGAAGAATAGTTGAGTAATAATAGTTATCTGCCTACTGCAAAACAACCAAAAAGAGTTGTCACTTGATGGCAATTATTTAGGTAAAAATATTTTGTTAAAAAATATTAGGTATTCAAGAAATACATAGAAATAAAAATTTCAAGTTGGAATAGATCGCAGAGACTATCCACCACACTGGTTTTCTTTTCTTTCTTTGGTAAAGGAAAAAAATCTTTAAGAAAACTACATTTGTATATATTTCAAAATATATAAAATGCAGTCAAGAGAAACCACTCTACTGAGATGCCTCGTAGAATTCTCTGAGTTCCACCTGATAAGACCCTCATCTTCCCCTGTGGTAGCTCTTAATTACTAGGTGACATTAGAAAACAGTCTTAACTAGTTAGTAATTCTACTAGTTGATTAATACGAGTGTATTGAGGTATAATTATATTGTTTAGTGTCGGTAAGTGTTCAAATAAGCTTTTCCTGATTCCTAGATGAGTGCACCATCATTGGGAATGTTGCCCTGAAGGATAATACTTAGGGACAGATGTTAGTACAATGTAATTCTAGGCCAAATTGAAAAGATCTTTATATTACCTGTATTTTGGAATTATCAATGCCATTGTTCTGCTCCATTAGTAGGAATAATTGCTATATGGCTTCACTGAGCCATTTTGAAAGCTATTAGATACAATTGAGTGGTAAATGTATTTTATTACAAGTAATGGGTTTGTTTGGCACTGAAATGAATTATCAATAGCAAGTTCTGGGATTTTTAGAAACCATAGAACTAAATAAATATCCTCTTCTTATGCTTAGGTAGTTTAATAAAAGTGTAATCAGAGAGACTGGCACCATGGTAGATGGCCTTTTTTTAGGGGGAGGACATGGTGGGATTAAGATTTTAGGTAATTTTTTTGTGTCCAGTTGCAAATGAGAAGTCATCTGATTTGAACATGTTACATGACAGCCGGTACTTTAATCACATATTACTCTCAATAAATATGAAAGAAAAGTTTAACTACATTGATGCAATTCTATAATTATTTGTGGAAATCTGAAATTCATATGCAATATTAAGCTCAGTCCTAAACAATGTAATTCTATTAATATTTAAAACTCAGTGATAGATACTTCTTCCAGATTTTAATCATTCTTAATTTATCCATAATTCTCGTTTCGTCTGGAATTGTTATTTGAATGGTGGTTCAGATGAAAGAAATTGTGGTGGCTATGGCTGAATATTTATTTTCTCTTTCTTCCTGGTACCAGCATTTTATGTCCCTGTTCTAGTCTAACTCTGAATTTCTCTTGATTCAGAATCTCGGTTTCAAAGTTATCACCCTATTTTCTAGGGGTGATCGGAGGCCCTGTCAATCTTGCTGAGAGAATGGAAAAGTCTTTATGTAGCTCAAAAAAAAAACGAATTTAAATTCAAGGTAATATATAAAATACATGCAACTGCAGATAAATAGTTTGTAAGGTAACAATCTCTGATCTATTTAAATCTAAATCTGGTCTGAATGTGGACTGACAGGCACAGTTTTGGGTCACCTGATTCTATTCCTTTCCTTTTGAAATATGTTCTTTTTATTAGTCTTCATGATGGCATAGATAATGTCAGCTTTCTTAAGGCTTTTCTTTCCCATGTTAAAGTCTTTGATTTCTGGTGATTAATGCTTTTATTGTCAATTTCTTAAATAAGTATCTGCTTCAAATTGTCAGACAATTTACATAGAAGAAATTACTGAAATACTCTGAACCCCACTGAGTGATCCCAACTGACTCAAGTTTAGCTATTTCCAATAACATCTTAAAGTTTTTTTGGACAACTTTTTTCTTCATTTCATTCAGGGAAAGGATTTTCAAGAATAATATGAAATCTTTACATGTCCTTAAAATCAATTAAAAACAAAACAAAACAAAATCACTTATTTTTGCCAGTATCCCTGAACTAGAGGTCTGGGATAAGACTTTCAGATAATCGGGACCCATTCCCTTTATAATCACAGACAATCTTGTATTGTTTCCTCTTCATGTCTCCAAAGCCACTTTCCTTCTATTAGTTCAATAATAATATTGTGTTCAGATTTAGAAAGATCAATTCCCTGGAAAGTCCATAAATGAAAACACTGTAGAAGGAAAATGTATCATTGCATTGTGCTCATGTTGATGAAATACTTTGTTTCAGGAACAGAAATACCTTAGATACAAGTTTCAAATTTGTGAAGATTATCTGAAAACTACTTCCTATACAAATTGAACTATGTCTCTATTAGAATTTGAAAACCTTTGATAGAATGAATTCAAAGGTTATCTTTTGCTATCTTTTAATAGAATTCGTACATCAGATTCCCAAATCTTCATCTATCCCCTACTTTCTCTCTCCTGAAAATCATTCTCTATATTGTTGTAAGGACATCCTTGCATAAATATAACATAAGGATATATCATACATCCTCCATTACACCATGCTTCTCATCTCCAGGCCTTTATATGGGTACTTCTGTATCCTAGAATTATTCTATTCATCCACTTCCTCAAAATAACTCCCAACCCCTGTATGATTAAATCTTCATAATGCTTATAAATGTACATTTGACTCCCCTTGATGTCTGTCTGTTTGGTCCCACATGAGCCCACCAGATCAGTTATTACACTGACCTATTACTGAGCAACTTTATGGAGCTCTATTATAGGAGAAGCTGGGAAGGGGCACTGAACATGCAGAGTTCCAAATTCAAAGCATTTGGAGAAGCTGAAGAGTGGAAAACAAAACTAATCTTTATGACTGACTTCTGCCTGTGAATTCCTGATAAATACCTGTGGTAGGAATCTATGAATATGCAGCAATGTTAATAACATCAAACATTAGAAATAGATGCATTACCTTGCCTCAAAGACAAATCCTTGCCCTAAGGCAAGAAATTAGATATAACTGATTGAAAATGAGTACATTTTTTATTTTATTTTCTTTAAAACTATCCAGATGGATTTGGAATTGGAATTGTAGATAATGCTACATAAGCATTCCTAATGATGTCAGTTCCACTGGGTTGACGTGTCTCACCCTAACCCCTCAGATGGTCAATTATGAGTTAAAGCTTCTTGAAAGTTCTCGTAAGACTCCATAGTTACCTAATGTCAATTGTTCAATTACAGATCAAGTTTCAAATGTCTCCAAATTCTGCTCATTGAAAAAGTAAGTGGAAAAGATTTGAGAGATGGAGAAGGATAAGATCAATTAGGGCTTTCATTAAACTAGACATAATTAACACAGAACAGATGCTTCCCAATTAATTGTTCTGGCTTCAGACTCAGAAATCTTTACTGATTCTCTTGGACAGAACTTAGAAGCGGGATAAAGCCAGTAGAAACAATTTTTATTCATTAATCATTTAGAATAATATCATTATCTTAAATAGTTACATGTCTGCATATCATAGAATTAAGTGCTACAAAAAGCTTAATGTTATAATGGTATGTATATATATAAATATACACATATTTATAGATATATGTGCAAGCTATATATGTGCAAAATATAGGGCATTCACAAAATACTAGCGTAAGAATATAACTTAATCTATAGAAAATATCACTCATGTACAAAAAATTTCTCATGAAAAGAGAAAAGATCCCACCTAAACCTTGAAAGAACACTATTTACCAGAAAAAGGGATCAAAATTTTCTCAAATTACAATTCCCAAAAGAATAACAGTTTTAAAAGAACAATGTGATTATGAGTTGTGGTCACTACAATGCAGTACACTATACAATACAAGACACAATACAATATACTATTGTTCTAATTTAGAGAAAGTAAGAAGATTCATCTATTCTATCCCTTTAAAAACTATATTTCAGAATTTTAGCATATCTGTGTGTCTATAAATGCCTAAAATTATATTAATTACTTTGCTATAAGAAATATAGATATATTATTTAAAAGCACAAAAAATGGCAGTTTTATTCCTGGGTGAGCATGTGATCATTAGAGATGATGAAAATATTTTCCATATGGAGAAAGCAGAAAAATGGTAAGAATAGAAATTTAATTGGATATGGGATAAAAGATATACAGTCTATCCATTTGTATAAACACACCCACACAAACCAGTCTAATGTAAGTCAAAATATCCATAGTAGATACATCAAGATGATAATACTCAAAGGCTTACTTTGGTTATGTCTATATAAAAAAAAAATTTACAGTCCAGCTCTAGCACTTAAGACATGTGGTGTAAGATTCTCTAATTCAATTTTCAATTTGTCATCCTCTAGGTTTCTAACATTGTGTAAGTTAAACCTCAACATCACTATTTATGTAATAGTGATAACAGCACCTATGCCATAGTACTGTTGTAAGAATTAAATTGTTATAATATCCATGAAAAACATTCACCAAATATCCTAGCACGAGTACAAAGTATTTTAGTTGTGGTGATGATGAGGAGGTGATGATGAGGAGGTGATGGTGATGGTGATGATGACGACACTGCAGATTACAATGAAGTTATCACTGACTTACGTGATCATCGGTATGATATAAGGAGGATTTTACTATCTGAAGATCAACGTGATTGACTTTTAGAAAACTAGAATTAGAAGACTCTGCTTGATCATTTAATCTATTGGGAATACTTAAGATCCATTACACATTTGTCAAATAATCACTCAAACTATATAAGATGTGGATGTCTAAAACAGTAATTTACAAAGAACTTGATTCTGGTTATGTCACTAAGTTTTAAGAGCTCTCATCATCCTCTCTGTGCTTGTCAGCTTCCTTAACACCTATGAAGACTGAACTACTGGCTTATCTACCTGAAGTATAAGAAATGTTGAATTCCAAATCTAATAGCCTTCCTAGAAACTTTTACACTGAAATTAGACTGAAATATTTTCTTTTGCCAGTCCTGTATAACATAAACCTTTAAAAAATCTTCAATGTATTATATGAAAGAAGATTGCATGTTTATTGACCTAACTGAAATACTCAAATATACTTAATAATACCAAAAGCGTGATTTACATAACCTTCTAAATGTGGTATTTTTGATATTTCATTTTCCTTATCCCTGGAATGAGTCATAATTAAAGCTTGTTGATAAAGTCCTCTCAGTTTCAGAAATTGCAACTATCTGTTTTATAACTCAGTAAATTCTAGAACACTGACAATAATGTAAATCACTTTTTTCATAGAAATGCAACAGAAAATTGAAAATAATGCAAATGCTTTTGTTGATAGAAATGCAATAGAAAACTGAATTGATATCATTCTTATCTTTCTATAGATAAGAATTATATCTATATGAATCTTTTTCTACTTGGAGGGATATAATTGATTGGTCCCCTATAACTATTGACCAGGTTTTGCTTTTATTTATAAATTATTTGAGTGTTCATTTTACTACAGTAAGCATGTGTTTCTTTTATTCTTTCTTTGAACCAGTTATAATGTCCTACTGGTTCCCATATTAATTAGTGAGTTAAAAATATTTGACAGATGCTCATATTATATCTGCATAATATCCATGTTTTATCTTTAATTCTAAAGTTATTTTTTAGCAATATTTAATAAAAATGCTATAATTTGCATATTGGTTTTATTTATCGTCTGCTTCCATTCCACTTGAACAAGAATTTAAGTTTCACTTGGGAAAGAATATTTCTGTTATTGTTTTCTGATATATTGTTCCTAAAACAGTACATAGCATGTAGGTAGTCAACAAATATTCGTTGAATTAAATTGTAAAAAAAAATATGGAAAAAATAAACATGGTGTTATTATGTCCACTTATATACTAGGGATGCAGATATATGACAAAACATTTTAATATCTAATAGAATTAAAGAAATAGCAAAAGAAATTGTGTTCACAGATAGTAAATACATAAGCTTTTTTTTTTCTCTGAGTAGGGAAAGAGCAGAACTTCCCTTTATACTCTAGCACAGAGTTGAACAACGGAAAGGTAAAATTCAGTAAAACCTATTGTGGGTGAAATTCAGGACCGAAGAAAGAACTAAGATGTTTTAAGTCTGTGCTGGAATAAGAGTTAGAAACAGGATGTATGAAAAATAGAGAAAGACAGTAGATTAAAATGCAGCAATTAGATAATAGACAATAGTAAATGGAATATGTGATCATGAATTTGTTTTAAAGGCATCCTTAAGAATCTGTCTAAAAATAGATCTCCTACTGTCCAAAAATAAACTACAATGTAGGTAGGATGTAGATAAAGGGCAAACACATGAGAAAAAATTTCAGAACAATGCTAAAAATCATGTACATATTATAGACATTATTTCTAGATCCTTTCTACTCTGTTACGACTTTTGAGCCCATGGAAAAATGACAGTTACATCACTTATTTTAGTGAATTAAATTTATTATGGTGTTGTATTAGCTAACTGCAGTGAAAATGACAGATTTTTTTTTTCTGGAAGATTTATAGGTTAGTTTTACATTTAGGTTATTTTGAGTTCAACGTGTGTAATGTGTGAGATATAGTTCTAAAAATATTTCTCTTTTTTTTTTTCATATGAGTGCACAACTTTTCCATCCAGGATCATTGTTGAAAGGTTACCATATTTTTTATTAATTGTTTCTGAATCTTTACCAAAAGTCTGTTGAATATTATATTTCTGAACTTCTGCTCTGTTTCACTGATTAATTGGTCTATTTTTTCACCAACACTTCATCACCTTCATTACAGGTGTTGAAACTGGGTAGTGCGGGTCCTTCATATTTTTCAAAATATTTTGCTTTTACTAATTATTTTGCCAGGCCATATGCATTTTGGTATTAGTCTATATCAATATTTAGAAAAAAGCTCAAATTTGGGGGGGATTATTTTGAATCTGAAGATCAAATTGGAAAAAATTGACATTTAAGCAATATTGAGTTTTCCAGTCCCAAAACACGTATCTATCCTTTTATTTAGGTTTTCACTGATTACTTTTATCAGTATTTTATCATTTTCGGCATACATATTCTGAACATATTTGCTGGAATTATAACTAAATTTTTAATTTTACTTCATGCTATTGCAAATTGTATTTCATATATCACATACCACACGTGCAAATAGAAGGTACCATTCACATTATATCATATACTATATATAAAATATAAATCTATATAAAGCTAAAATTATGTATTTCAATTATTTTTCATTAGTGTATAGAAATGCAATTGATTTTTGTCTATTGATGTTATATTCTGTAATCCTGACAGATTAAGTTGTTAGTTCTAGGAAATATTTTGTAGGTATTTATGGATTTTCTATGCAGATAATTAAGTCTTTTATGAATAGAATAAATGTTTTCCCAATCTGTATGCTTTTTATTTCTTTTTCTTACCTTATTGCAGACTAGAGATTCCAGTATAAATAGGAATAGTTAGCAGACATAGTTTTCCTGTTCTCAATTTCATGGGGAAGCATTCACTTTTTCATCATTAAGTCTGATGTTAGCTACATGTGAATTTGCAAGTGTCTCTATCAGGGTAAGGGTGTTCCTTTTACTAACTTGTTGAGAATTTTCATTTTGACTGGATATGGAATTTTGACAAAGGTTTCATCTGCATCTACTTAAATGATTGCATAGGTTTTTCTTTAGTCAGTTAATATGGTGAATTGCATTGATATTTAACTGTTGAACCTTTTTTGTATTACTATGATGAACCTCGTTTGATCATAACATATTATTCTTTCATATATTAATTGATTAGATTTGAAAATATTTTGTTAAACTATATTGTGAGAGTGTTATCTATAGTTTTAAAGTCTGTCTGTTCTGGATTAGGAAAAAAATCTAATCTCATGTAATTAATATGGAAATATTCACTCTTATTTATTTTCTGGATAAGATTGTGAATATTTCTGCTTCCTTAATTGCTTGGTACAATTCATGAGTAAAATAATTGGGGCCATTATGAGGTTTTCAACTAGAAACTCTACAAACCAATACCTTCCATAAACATACCCAGGTTATATATTTCTTCTTCAGTGGTTTTTAAGAATTTGTGTTATTTTATTTCAACTAAATTTTCAAATGTATAGGCATAGGATTGATTGTTCATAGTACAGTCACACGGTGCTTATCAATAGGAATTAATTCTAAAAAATGCATCCTTAGGTGATTTTGTCATTGTGTGACTGTCATGAGTGTATTCACACGAACTTAAGTGCTGGGGTCTGCTGCTACATTCTCAGGCTATATAGCCTGCTATTGACCTAAATATCATTATGTGACACAACTATATTCTTTTTTAATTCTTTTAGTGTTGGAATCTCTGGTGATATCTTCTTTTCTTTCATTTATCGTGTTGGTAATAGGTGTATTCTCCATTTGCTTGTTTTGTTTTGATATTTTGTCATAGTCTCACTACTACCTTTTTAATAATCTTTTTGAAGAATCAGGTTTTGTTCCATTTATTTTTTCTACAAGTCTCCTATTTTTAAATTTATTAAATTTTGCTCTTATCTTTATTCCTTTTTTTCCCTAAGTTTTAAATTTGGATTCTTCTTTTTCATTTGGTCATTTAAAGGCAAATGGTTACAACAGCTTTCAAGATTTCCAAAACAAATCACTTGTGGTATAAAAAAATCTAGCATAGCCTATGGCACCAGCTATACAAAAAAACCAAAAAAACAACAACAACGAAAAACTTATCAGGCATGAGAATCCTAGGATTTAGAGTTTCTCTCCCAGGATACAGATAGGGGTCAGTTTCCTTGAATTATTCATGATTTAAACATCCCAAACCTGAAAAATAAACTATTTACAAACAATAATATTTCAGTTTTCTCTGGATGCCATCAAATATTTCTATCCTTTATGTTAAACAGTTTGTACAGATTATACTTTGATTTTCATTGCTTTTTTAAACATGTATTCATCTTGCTTGAAACATCTTAACTTTTTGAATCTGTGATTTGTACTTTAATTTGGAAAAATTCTTGACCATTATTTTTTCAACTATTTATTCCGCACCAGTTTGTCTCTTTTTCTTCTGGAATACCAATTACAGATGTATTATAATGTTTAACATTGTAGCATTATTTTACTTTGTGTGTGTACATGTGTGCATGCATGCAGTTTCAGTACTGACTAGTGAAACTATCTTCACATTCACTGATTCTTTCTTCAGCTGTGTCGAATCATATGAGACCATTTAAAGTGTTCATCTGTTGCAGTGTTTTTGATTTCCAGCATTTTCATTTGGTTTTTAAAGTTTTTATCTCTTTGTTGAAATTACCCAGCAGATCTTGCATTATATTTATCTTCTCTATAATTTTAACGTATTACTTAGAGAAATTTACGGCATTTATTACATGTTTAAACATCTGTGCTATATTTAAAGTCTGATTCTGATGACTGATTTGCCTTTTCTGAGTTTTTTTAACTTGCTTATTAATAAGTCTAATAGATTATTTTGTTGAAAGTTAGACATCTTATGTAGCATAGTTGACCTGATACACACACACATATGCACAAACATACACACACACACACACACATCCTTCTGCTAAGTCTTTCATTAAAGAGATTGAATTAATTAATCTAATTAGGAAATGGGTTTGATTTGATATTTGTTACAACTATGGTTACCTTCAGAGCAAACCCCTATATAGATACCTTATGTTTATAATGGACTTGTTTTGTCAGCACAGTATTTGATGCAGTTTTTAGGTATTCATTTTACATTCCAACAGAGAAGATTTCTTCATATTCTATTGTTCCCTCCCCTTGCCCTCTTTTAGCATTACCCTGCTTTTACCTATTATACCAATGTGTTAGCTTGGTGATAAGAATCACAGGGTGGAAGTACAGTCTTAGTTATTTTGAGGAAATCTCAGTTAGGCTGTGATCTTCTTGGTTTACTACTCATCTTTATCTTTATTTATGGAATTCACTTATAATCCTTCCCTTATAATCCTTCCTTTATCCCAGAAGCAGGATTTTCCTCTTACCTTTCCAGCTGTAATAAATTTTGAACAATCCTTAGCACAGTAGCACTTATTGCCCTTCTCTGATGTATTAAAGCTTTTGTTCTGTAGTGGAGTACAGAAAAAGGATTCGCTAGAATTTTATCCCTTCCTTTCTTTTGAGATGCTGTTCCCCTTCCGTGGTATGCACCAAAAACCTACTTCATATGTCTCTTTCTAGTCTTTACTGAGATTGCTTAACGGATTTTATGAAGAAACAGCTTTCAAAAAGATGCAGATTCCCTTAATTGTGGTGGCCCACAAGTGTTTCACATTATCCCATCTTCTCATATTTGACTTTTACCAGTTTTTCATTGACTATAGCTGAACTCTTCTTAGCAGTTTATCTGGTTCTTTTCACCCCCAGATTAGTGTATACTTGTCTTACTCTTCTTGTGAGTACCATTTCTCCCCACTGAGCTGCTGTGCAATATCAACTCTCTAATGTTTAAAGACAATATAGTTTTGAAGTTAATTGGGCTAACTTCTATTGCAAGGCTGAAAGAAACACTCTGTTTAGCTTTCTACATCCTGGAGTTCAGCCAGAAACATGATCAATGACATATTAGCTAATGTGACATATTAGGAAAGTGTTTCGTTGTTGGTACTTAACTTCCTGCCTACTCTGACTCTGCTGTAGTGATTTTGGAAGCATGCATTAGTATAGAGGAGTTATAATATGAAAGACAGTTTTCCTGGAAAATATACTATAATCATTATTAGACGCTGTGAACGTAAGAACTGTAACCCACAAAAATCATGAAGTTGTGTATCATGACTAACTGCTACAGCACTTAGACTAGGATATCTAAAGCTATAAAGAGGTACAACTAGTAAAACATAGGTAGAGATTAAAATGTCTGGATAGCATATAAAAGGAAAGAAAACCCATAAAAGCCTGAGTAACTTTATCTAGGGTCTTGGGAGTTTGGGGAGGTAGAAACACAATCAATAGAAAGCATGCTATAAGCAAAGACTAGTGAATAGAGCTAATGAAATAATTATAGTGATTGAGTTATGATAAAGCTGAAGGAAAGACCCAAAGACAGTGCTTTGAAAATGGAAACAAGGTAAGAACAAGTCATTCAGGAAAACTGACTAGTATGTGTAGTGAGTTACTGAATTTTTCCTCACTCCCAGCAACTACGTCAGCACTTTTGCTAGAGTAGTTAATTGACCCCAGCACTGATGGCTATAAGGATATACTACAGGAAGCCAGAGTTATTATAACGCAAAACATGACTAAGAGCCTCTGTTGGAAGAAAAGTCCCTTCAATGACAAATAGATCATGTTGATTAAAACACCATTGTGAACTTCTCCTTCTGTGACAAACAGCTTGAATGTTAAGACACTACCACCAACATCCATATGTCTCTGTGGATGCTCTGCCAAGATGTCTGCTTGCCATTTGCTCTGTCTGCACAATGCCAAACACCCAGGTGAAAAGTGAAAAATTCAGTCAGTGTTTTTAAACATCCAGATGTTTGGCACCAAGCAAGTAAAATATCTGGATGGATGACAGTGTTTTTCACTTTTTCATCTGGCTATTTGGCATCACATAACAGGAACCAATGTATAGACACTCAGGACTAAGAAAATATAGAACATTGTCACAAATCAGCACTTTTGTTTGTAAAGCATTAGAGGCTCTTAGCCTTGGAATGGGTTTTAGAGGACATCTAATTCAATTTCCTTCGTAATGTATTTGTGGTATCTCTGCAAAGTAAACCAAGGGGAGACCAGAAAAAACTCTGATAGAAGGAAAAATCAGTATCCAGTCTCTGGTTATAGATTATAAACCAAATACAACTTCATCCAGAAAGCATTTGTTGGGTGTGTTCAGATCCAGGCCCTAGAGGTAAAAAAGACAAATAAGAATGTCCTCAAGTTGCTTACCTCATACTAAGAAAGGAAAGAAGTAGCAGCAGCAGGGGAAATGGAGAAAAATATTTAGAACTGATTTGGTAGGACCAATACTAATCTCTCCCCCTTTACTCTGCATAAAACCTTTAACAAAGGTATTCGTATTCATATTGTATGGTCATTTAAAGGGATAAAGTGACCTTTGTAATGTCATATCATTAGAATTTGTTTTGAAAAGCAATCTTCTGCCTCTGAATTTCTTTCATGGAATTGCTTGGCTTCTTTTCCATTTTTTCTAATGAAGCTCATATTCTCAGGAAGTTTATCTTGTCATCTCTGGAGATGATCAGACTCTGAAGGAGGTTTGGACACAGAGACATTTGGAGATTTCTTCATATAATTATTCAAGAAAATCAAACCAGTCAAAAGAAAGTAATAATACATAAAAAGAATGAATGACACTAATAAGATAGAAAACTCAGTCTCCAACACTGCAAAACCAGGACAAAATGGAATAGGCATAAATGTTAAATGGAACAGGGCTCCTTAGATAGGATGGGTTGTTTTCTAGCCAAAAGAGCCCATTTCTAATCTTTTGGTGTCAGATAAAAACAAATTTTGACTTAGATAAGGAGAGAGGTTATTGAAAGAGGCTATTGCAAGAGGGAAAATATTCTCATCTCAATATCTGCAAGTGGCGCGTCCTGGTGGAGAAGTGGTTGAATTCACAAAATCACACCAAGTACAATCTACATAAATCCTAAGGATCCAGTTTGAGTACCAGAATCAGAAGCAAAAACAACAACAACAAAAAAAAGTGGATGCTTCCTCCTTTCTCTTCTTGCCTACCTGCCTATTCGCCTTCACTCATGCAACTTTCCTTAAAAAAGAAGAAAAAAAATCGTGTCTCAAAAGTTGCATGTCAGTCATGCCTCAATGAAGTGGTTTAAAATATTCAAAAATGACTTCTTTTTATAGGGAAGGGAAATTAGGGTTACTAGGAAACTTTGGACAAAATGTTCAAGTGAGTGAGTAAATAGCATGAGAGAGGAAGTCTGATGGAAAATATTTCTGCCTATGGTTGCATTACTCTCAGGATGGATAAAGGAGGATGCTCTCCATTTTAGTGCTTGCTCAGATTTGAGGAAAAATCAAATATCTGATGCCTGTGGGAAGGAGAGATGTCTGACTAGAGTTGGGTCAAGCCAAGGCAGAAGGTGAGAAATGGGCAATGGTAAACTCTTGATCAAGAGTCATCTGTGATATTGATCTCTGAGAAAATCATCAATTTTTATCTGCGAGGTTTTAATTGATTTCTAACACATTTTTCCCTATGTTATAGGCTCATTCCTGTCTCTTTTCAATGTGGCTATGAGTACAAAACTGTGGCAGAAGTTATAACACGGAGGATGGCAATTACCCAAACTTGACTTCACCCTACTGCTGAGCCAGATTTCCTTGTGTGGAGGCATAACAAATCTACCCAACTATGAGAATTTCTCAGCTCATTACAGGAGGTTGGTTTTGGCTGGTCAATTCCCATGAAGTTAGTTAGAGAGAGAGAGAGAGAGAGAGAGAGAGAGAGAGAGAGAGAGAGAGAGAGAGAGAGAGAGTCTAAGTTCTTGGCAGGGGAAGACTTACTATATTATTACATTTCCTGGATTTCATATTACATCTGGGGCGTTCTTCAGATGTCTTCGTTTTGGTCCTATGGAGGAAATTTTTGAAGTGGAAATTCTGAATCCTTACCTCTGGCCTGCAATGAAACTCAATGAATGACCCACTTTTGAATTCCTTGAGAAAGTTAATTTAGAATGTAAATGATTTTGCAGTTGACAATAGTCTATTGTCTCTTTATGTTCCTAGTAAAGGATGCCTAGCATTTTTTGTCCATATATTGTCTTGCTATAAGCACCTTTAGTTGAATGTAATCCATGATTTTTACAGCTGATAAAAACAGATTTAAATTGAAGATTGTAGCCATTAAGTAAGAGGTCAATTATTAAAATAAAAGTTTAATTTGGTAGTATGAATGAAGTATAAGATATCATAAAGCTTGGAGATTTTTCATTTTTTAAATTTTTGTTACTTTACAGGAGTTACAAAAAACAATAAACTACTTGAATTATTATCTCTTTATCTTCTTTCTAATATCATAGATCTTCCTTTATACTTTTTCCTTATTTCAAGCTCTTATCATGGCAATTGCTAATTGTATTGTAAAATTTCTCTTATAGAGACTGAGTAATATACCCAAAAAGTTCAATCAGGTAGGAATTGCAGTAGACATCACTTTGGATTCACGCTGGTCTTATAAGCACAACATGCATGTTCCAATGAAACACATGGGGGTCTGGAAAATTTACTGCAGTGCACCAAAGACCTTTGTACATATTCCAGAGCTGAAGGCTTAAAATATTCAAAGTTCAAGAAGAAAAACTGAAGAAACACTTTTATATCTAAAAAATTCTGATAACAATGTGCTTCTCGGTTACCGGCAATCATTTTAATTTCCTGAGCTTATTAAGAAATCAAAAAAAAAAAGCAATACAAGACATGAACACCCGAACGTCAGAATGTCATCATGGATGAGTTATTGGCAGTTACTCAGACCTGATTAAAAGTTATGGGGAGTAAAAGCAACCTATGTAAGTGATATAACATTTTTCCTTTGTAAATGATTAACTAGAAAAACCATTGAAAAGTTCATTTCCTACAGTCCAGAATATATTCTTTCTGACAATGTGATGCCAAGTGCATCTTATTTATTGTTCTGCCTATTAAAAACTATCATTTTATAAAGGAAAACCGTGTCAGAGGTTGACCAAAAGGGAATAGTCGTTGCCTAGGAAACAAATATAACTCCTACCACTACTGTATGTTTCATTTTAAATGAGGAATTCAAATCCTTTTCAATTATTAGGTAAGATGAGAAGGTAGTAAACAATGCTATAACTCCATGGAATTCACTCTTTGGTAATAGTACATTGAACAATCGGGCAACTAGAATTTATAAAACCAAATAGAACTAAGAGGGTACACTGCATGTAATTCTATAAGGATCAAGAACACAATAGGGCAAGAAAAGTACTGCTGTCTTTCTCATCTAATTGTACATAGTCTAGGTTAGCAGAGTTAGGGAAAGTTCCTACTGAGTCAAAAATAAATCACAGTGCCTAAAGTTGATAATAATTGGCAAAGAAAAAAACTGCACTAAAAAATGAAGATGCCTCAGAGAATTATCAAATTTATTATCTCGAAAAGATTGGATTTCATAAGACTATCAAATAAGAGGATGGAACTGAGGACAGTTAGAAAACGAAGAAAGTTAATTGAATTTGCAAGACACCTTGACTAACAGCAAGGAGACTATTAAGAGAATTATATGAATAATTCAAGGAAAAGTGGATACTCTACAGAGCTTTGCATTTTCAGTTTATAGTTGTGTGTGTGTGAGTTGGGGAGGGAGAGAAAGAGACAGAGAGAGAAAGAATATTTTGGAACTATCTTAATATTAATAGGAATAAAATCAACACTAGTCACTAGTGTCATCATGGCTTTGTTCAGATGAGAAAATCACTCAATATATTTGTTCAGTAAAATGAAAAGAATACAGGACCTGTCCACTAAATGTATAGCTTGGTCAACTCACTTACCTTTAAAATTATGTTTTTCTGCTTTGCAGTGGTCTACAAAAAAAAATGGACTCTCCAGCCCCAGTATTTCTGTTTTATCTAACTGTATATAACCTACCTTAGCTGAACCAAGGCCATTTCCTATCACTGTCTTTTTTTTGCTTATTTGACCTGGAAGTCAGATGGATATTCACATAGATATCTGGTATTAGATTATAACCAAATTCAGCCAAATAATTTATATTAAGCATTTTCAACTCTACTGTCTAAAACTGAGTCTTCTTTCTAACAATAAGGATTTACATTAAAAAAAGCACAGAGTTCAGAAGATTTAAAAATATTTTTTAAGAGCCTTCATATTGTTTTCTAAAATAGCTTCACACATTTACGTTCCCACCAAAAGGTCACACGGCTTTTAGTTTCTCCATATCCTTGCCAATACTGGTTATCTTTTGACTTTTTGATAGTAGCTATCCCCAAAAGAGTGAGATGATATTTCACTGTAGTTTTGATTTTCATTTGCTTTTCCTAATGATTAGTCATCTTGATCTCATATTCATCTTGTCATTTATATGTCTTCTTTGGAAAAACGTTTATTTATGTCCTTTGCCCATTTTTAATTAGGTTATTTGATTTATTTTCTCTATTGAGTTATATGAGTTCCTTATATATTTTGGATATTAGTCCCTTATATGATTTGCAAATACTTTCATTCTATAAACTGCCTTTTGATTTTGTTAATTGTTTGCTTTGCTGTGAATTCAGTTTTCAGTTTTATTTTTGCCTTTGGTTGCCTGTGCTTTCAGCGTAAATAAAAAAATTTATTGCTAAGACCAATGTGAGGAGTTTTTTCTCTTAAGTTTTCTTACAGGAGTTTCACAGTTTCAGGTCTTAAATTTAAATCTTCAATCCATTTTGAGTTGATTTTTGTATATGATGTACAATAAGAGTCCAGTTTCATTCTTTTGTAAGTGAACATCCAGTTTCCCCAACACCATTTACTGAAGAGACTCCTTTCTCTAGTATATATTCTTGATGCTTTTACTGAAAATTAGTTGGCTGCATACGTATAGGTTTATATCTGGTTTCTGTATTCTGTTCCACTGTCAATGTGTCTGTTTCTAATGCCAGTACCATACTGTTTTGATCACAATGGATTGATAATATAATTTAAGATGAAGAGGTATGCTACTATATAGTACAGCAATCCTGCTTCTGGGTATATAGCCAGGGGAAAGAATTTGATTCTTGACATCCTTTTTGTAAGACCAAGTGGCCTGTAGGGGTCTTGTACTGGCATTTGTGCAACCTGACAAGGCACAACCGAGATAAATGGCCTAAGAGTCATAAGTAAATATGTTTCTAATATGCCTTGCGCCTCCAACAAACTCCCCTACTTCTCAGGGCCTTTCTTTGTGCATTCCTTACATACAACCACCAATAAGCTTATTAAAATACATCTTTTGGTTTTAACTGACTGATTTGGCCTTAGCTTGGAAATTTCAAGGCGCTGCACTCACGACACTCAGACATGTACATGTGTCCAATGTTCTCTGACTACACCCTGCACTGACCTCCTATGTGGATCCCTAGAGGTGTGCAGTGTACATCCTTCTAGACCCTTCTAGTTCATGAGTAATGAACTATTTTGTTGCACTTTTCCTTGTTATCTTTTAAAATGATGACTCCCCATAGATATCCCAGGACTCGTTTAACAAATATTCATTTAATTAAGTCACATTAATATACAATGGAATATTACTAAGGCTCTAAAAAGAAGAAAATTCTGCCATTTGTTACAACACGGAGAACATTATGTTAAGTGAAAGCATCCAGGTAGAGAAAATTAAATACTGTATGAGCTCACTTATGTATAGAATGAAAAACAAAAACGAAAGAGTTGAGCTCATAGAAACAGAAGCAGAATGGTGATTACCAGGGTCTGACAGTGGGGTGGGGAATAAGGAAATGTTGCTCAAAGGGTGCAAAGTGCCCTTTAAACAGGAGGAACAGTGTGAAATCTAATGAACAATATAACTCCTATAGCTAAGACTGTGAATAGATTAGAGTAGATTTCAGGTGCTCTCATCACAAAAAATAATAATTATGAAAAGAGATGATAGGCTAATTGGGTTGACTATGCTAACAATTTCATTTTATATATATATATATATATATATCAAGTCATCATATTGCAGACCTAAAATATATGACTTTTATTAAAACAAAGAAAAATACAAAAGGAAAAGTAAGTACAATAATTTTAGCAACAGTATATATTAAAATTTTTATGACATTAATTTTAATAAAAAACATTATCTAATTTTCTCTTCATTATGCCAGTAAATTCTTTCAAGTTAATATGCCAAATAATATTTTTGGTGATAATTCTAGAAGATAACTAGCCTGACAGTTTATCCTTTAAACTTAATGTGACACATCATGAAAGTCAGCCTTAATTTTCTTGAACTGTATTGGATCTAATAAAATAAAATTAATACCAATATCTTACAATTGCCTTCTTTGCATTAAGCTGGCCCTCATGGGAATAATAAATACATCATTAAAATGGACATGAACCAGTTAATAATGAAAATATTTTTCCCTGAAGACACTAATATACCATTTTGAACGAAATGTATTATTTCATATTCATTTTAGACAGAACAGCAGGCAGCCCAAGTAGAGATATTATAACAATGTCCTCAAGATCCCTGCCTATACTACTGATCAGAATCCTATATACTTGCTATTACATATCAAATTATTCATTTTTGAAAATAACTATATAATACACCAATTAATTAAATTTAATATCAAAACATAAATAGCTAAAAATATCATGTTAAAAATTTCACTTATAGATGTTTTATCTGATGATTCTTGAATTATTATAGATGAAAATAAAATTTCATAAAAATCAAACACATAATTCCCTATAAAATACTGCATTTAAGAACATTATCCATAGAAACACCAGTCTGTAACTCATAATTGTTCAATGTAGCAACACTGAGAAAATATCACCTATGAGAAAAAAGGAATTGGACTTTATATTCTCATTCTTATCTGAAATGCTTAACAGGGTCTAACTAGTTAAAAAGATGGAAATTTTCCTTATCTGTCAGATGGATAAATGGTTATGCCTACTTATCCTTATTAAATAAGAATGCAATGAGTTCCTAGTGAGCTTCTTTTTGTTTTCTTTTTTATTGTGGTAAAATACGAGATAAAGTTTGCCATTTAAGGCATTTTTATAATACGTTTTTATTGAGATAGCATTCTTTTGCAACACTATATAGGTTTTAGATGAGTAGATTCACTCTTCATCAAATATATATCATACTACACCCACCACTAAATTTGCAATAGTCCTCCACCACAATCCACTGGACCCCCTCATCCAGCCCACCTTCAGTGAGAATTTTTGAAATCCATAGTGAATTACTGGTCTAATTTTGAATAAAGAATGCATCAAGAGATACTACAACATTCGTCAAGGAAGCATTGCCATAAGCATTCAGGGCACTGTGTCTGTGATGGAGAAAAATCAAGCACTTGATTGGGATCCTGAGACAATCATAGCCCTGAGACCCAAGGCTTTTGGCTCTCTCAATGGGTGAGAACACTAGCATATTCTCTGACATAGTGCTCAAGGATGTTCTTCAATATTCAAAAGAAATGACCTAGGAAATTGGCTTTTTATTTGGGAATTCAATAGGATTAGGACCACGTCTGAAGTTTTGAGAAGAGCTAGACTGATGTCAATCAAGACAACTCTCAGCTACTGAAGGAAAACAGAATGTCTGGTCACACATCCGAAGAAAGTAAGTATCGACAAAAAGAGGTAAAGCACTGAGGACTCCAGGAGAGGAAGAAATATGGGGGTTTCAGATTCCACTGACTTTCCATGATATGAATTGGAGTGAAAGAGATTTTAAATGTAAGCACTTTCTTTAGGGTACTTGCACACATTATTATATTTACTTCTCATAAATACAGAGATAAAAACACTAGCAATGCAGGTCTTCTTTATAAGAATTATCTGAAATACTAAATAGGTACACTGTTAAATCAGGAGATTTTCAAAATTATCTCACTTCCTTAAAAAATTTAGCAAGCACTGATAACATATGGGAGCACCTATCATGAATGAAAGGCTCAGCTTCTGGCTGCCAGTTCTAAATTCCTAATTGCTTACCAATGAGTGAAATGAAACTCTTGATAAGCCACTCCAAGAAACACAGTCTAACAATTTTTTTCCTACCTAGTGTACAAGTAGTGAAAAGCCATCAGAGAGCCCTGTTACCAGGAGATGCTCCCTCTGTAGATGATACTACACGAGAAACTAGGCACTGATCTTCAATCCCTTCCCAGGAAAGCTCACTCTAATTTACACCTTGCTAAAGAAGATGGAGCAGTACTTTTATTTTCTGCAGGTTGTCAGATATATTTGGGCTAAAATAACAGAGGAAAGATAAGGAATTCTAAGGAAGTGACATTGCTTGATTTTTTAATTACAAACCTTATATAAAACTTTTCTGAGTTTTGTTCTCTAGAACGATTTGATTTTTTTTGTAGACTAGTATCTTATTTTCCTGAAGGTCTAGTGCAATATCCTTTTCTTGGACATTAAAGAAAAAAATGCATCTTCACTCAGGATCCATACCTACTCTCCTGTTAAGGATCGTCCTTAATTATGTTCCCCCTTCCAGGTCATGATGGGACGAAATAACTCTTGGGAGCCCCAGGACTTGAATCGTGATGGTAACACAAAGGTGTCATCTGAGCATCTCAATATCTAACCAGCAGAGACCTAAATACAAGAGAAACAGAACACTTCCGAGAATGCCACCTGGAGGAAGGCTAAGCAAAAATTTTTTGTTTTAAAATTTAATATGTATATCCTAATTTCCTGTTGGTTATTTACTGAATTTTAATCTTAATTGAACTTTCAGTGTTGGAAATATATAATCTCTGTGTATATAAATATGAGTAAATAAACATTACAGATACTTTGTCTAAAGAGTATAAATGAGAACAACATTTGAAATGGAGTTTATCGGGTAGGAATTCCCAATTTAGGGATACATAATAAAATATATAATCAATAATTGTCAGATATCAAACTCATCTATAAAACATTACATAGTAGTAATTTGTGTCATGTTCTAATAACCTCTAAAATAATTTTCTTCTCATCTTTCTTTCTCTCTTTTTATTTTTTGTTCAAATAAACTGGGCACCCTTTTTTTTTTTCATGAAACTACTTTTTAGACTCTTCAAATGTATTCCTCAGAGCTGCTCTATGGGGGTATTATTTAACTCTAAAAGCAGGATTCATCCGAGTTGTCTCTGTGATCATTGTTTCAGATGTGCGTACTCCCAAGGACAGATTTAAAAGCACTAACGCAGCTTTATTTGTTTGAAGTGGCCTACTTTGTCTTGGGCATTCATGGTGCTCTCCTGTCCAGATCCAGTGTTCTCAGTAAGTACCTCCAGGTTTACATTCTGTCTTCATAAGAGCCTTGTACTCTTTGCTCTCAGTATTTTATGGAAGGCACTTCTCCACGAGGGAGAACAGTGGATCCCAGAAGAAAAGAAAATGGTTATAGCTGGAGGAAAGGGAAAAGCTTTGCCAGTTTTCTAGTTTTTGGGAAATTACTATTTCATGGAAGTGACTGAATCTTGTTGTTTAAAAGGTCGAAAATGAACACTTAATCAGGGCTTCTAGGAATAAAGTTGACATGGTCAATATATCAGTGTGTCAGTGTGTGTGTATGTGTGTGTGTGTGTGTGTGTGTAAACACGTGACTTTCAAATTTCAAAATCAAGTGATTTCTTGTTAAATGATTCTATTGTATCGTGCAATTAACCTTATTAGAAATAAGACTTATTAAGCCAGGATTTGCTGAGAAGTGCTTCTTAGCAATCTGAAAAATATCATCTTGACTATAATTTTCAGACAGTCACATCCTGCTCACATTGATTTTCCTAATAGTACCTGAAAAGGGTTGTTTTTTTTTTAAACTCAAGATTTTATAATAACAATAAAAAAGATTAGATTAGAATGATTGGATCCACTTTATGGCATAAATTTTGGTACTTAGTAAACATTTAACATCAAGCAATTAGAATGTATGTAGAAGGGATATCATCTTGATTCCAACATACAGAATATACTCTTAGGCAGCTGAGGTTAAGGAATATATGCAAGCATGCGTGTGCGTGTGCGTGTGCATGTGCCTGTGCGCGCGCGCGCGTGTGTGTGTCTTCTCTGCAAAACTTCTCTTTTGGTTATGTCATTTATTGAAACTTATTTTCTGTTTCTATTTGTTTTCTATTTCCTGTGTCCTCAGATATCAAACTGAGACTTAGGAAAAAAAGAACACAATGTTTAAGTGTGTGAAATTTGGAATCAACTACTTGTTCTACTGCAAGGTTAGAATTGGACAAGCTTCTTAATTTCTTTGACCTTTGGTTTATTTCTCTGTAAAAAGAGAATAGCAACATGTCAGTTATTTAAACCTTACAACAATATTGTTAGGCCATCAAGGTAATTCTCTCAAGAAATACAGACGATCTTACTGAACAATATGTCTCTAACAGTAAACAGGAAGCTACAAAGCTGGAACAAGATATTTGTTCCTTTGTAGCACACAATTGCAGACTGTTCTGAACTGATGTAAACAATTTGGTTCTGTACCACTCCAGGTTCTTTTTGTAGAAAAAGATGAAAATTTTGACATGATGAGTTCCTGTTTCTGTTTCATAACTTTGTTACAAATTATAATGAAAGTCTTAGAGTAAATTCTCTATTCATACAGATACACATTAATTAAACAAGCTTTAGCCACAAATACAAGAGTTAATACAATGTTACTGAGGTTTGATAAAGGCCTAGCTGAGTGCCTTTTACAACAAACAATACTGTAAATTATTTAAAAACAGAGGCAATGCTATTTCATGGGCATATGTTGTTTCTTTATGTTAGCATCAAGCAATAAGAAATTCTGCCACCTGAAGAGTATACTCAAAGTCACTTAACAGCGTAAACTTAGACACCATCCTGTAATAGATGAATGTTTTTGTTGTCCTTCCAAATACAATCCCTAACCCCTAATCTGATGGTATTTGGAGGAAGAATTTTTAGGGGAGTAGATCCTCATAAAAAAAATGAATTCCCAGAGATCTCTTTCACCATGCACAGGCACTAAAGAAAGTTAATTTGAAGACATTGTAAGAATATAGTTGTCCATAAGCTAGAGACTTCACCAAGAACTGCATCTGCTGACCTTGACCGTGGACTTCCTAGCTTGCAGGACTGTGAGAAATCTCCATGGTTTAAGTCACCCAGCCTTTGGTAGAGCAGTTCCAGCTGACTAAGCCAACTCCCAAAGGATCCAAATGAGAGATCACATAGATTCTGTCTCTATTTTATGCAAGTATGAAGCATGTTTCCAAAATACTTTAACCAATCTACATATTTGCATTCTACTAATTTCACAATTGAGATTTTGTTTTTAACATCCATTATGCTGATTAAAAGCCACAAAATTCACCAATGAAATCTCATTTCTGATGTTAATTATAATAATTATCCATTCACATGGCATTTCATTAAATATAAAGACAGATGAGGCTCATATTTCAGAGGCCTCTGAAGTGTAATTTGTATGATATAACTAGTGGTTGACCACCCATGGAGGGTGTTGCTTTTTCTTTTTATCAGAACAAATGATAGTCGAAAGTCTCAAAGTGAAGTGAAAACCACTAATGCATATAGATGCATCTTACTTTTTACTGAAGAATTCTGTAAACTGCAATACCATAACAAGAGCTCTCTCTTCCTTTCTCTGTTTCTCACCATCTTTTTCTCTCACTGACCTATGTTTTTTATTCTTCTTTATTCCTGGAAATAGTTTGGAGAACTTCATTACCTGATGCATCTTTTTTGCCATGTTGATTCCTCTGTAAATTCACATGAGCAACTTATCCTTTATCCCACCCCACATAACCTTTGCAGAAGCTGTGACATCCTATTACTTCCTTTCATCAAGCATCACCCTCTGGACTCAGATTCTTTGGTATTATTTCACAAAGCCTTATCTTTAAAGATTAGGCAAACATGGGGGAGAATTGGAGTAGACTTTTCTAAGGTAATGTATACAGTAGAGTTTTCCATAACACACAGGCTACACAAGTCACACATATGCCATGTGATTCTTCTATCATCTTCCTAAGTCTTCTTTTTTTTTCTAACATATTGGATATACGCTTCCTTAGACCATCTGCAGAAACCCTAAGCGCTAAAATGGAGCAATCAAAAAATCAACTAGTGGCAGGAACTGAGCTTGTGGAAAGAAGTGAAAATTGAACAGGCCAGGTATAACACAATCTATACATACTATGACTTTTCTGTAGTTTCACATGGAAATGTACATTTGGAACAGTCAGTAAGGCATGCAAATGAATTAGCTCTCTTGCTTTTGCCAAAATAAAATGTATAGTTCTTTCAATTTGTGTCTGTGCGTAGAGGCTTAAGGAAATAAGCAGAGGTGATATATGCCTACATAAACTTCCCTTCACTCTCCACACTTTGGCAAGATTCATAGATCTTGGCTGGAGAAGTATTCCCTTCCTGGCTTTTGTTTCTCTTTTCCTCACCTTACAATTTATATAGAAACACTTTCCTCTTGAGTATATTCTTAACTTTAATTCGGTGGCCCATTCCACTTTATTTATTCCAGATGTTTCTTATGTAGAGTCTAAAATACATAATGCATAACATACTTGTGGGCAGCATGCTTTTTACTGGCTCTAATATTAGGTTTCTTGGCATCTTGATTTTTTTTGGGGGGGGGGGTAATGAGATTTCACATATTACAAATGTTTCACATTTTCTGGTGTTATATGCATTTCAATTAACTTCGATTATTTTACAAATAGCACACTCACTCATTTTGTGTGTCTAGGTAGGGTAAAACATCAGATATCTTTTTTTAAGTGGGATATAGAGAAAGAAAGCTTCCTTGTATCCTAGAAAACTTGATTGATTCAAATTACAAAGCTATATACATAGTGAAAGAAACAGAGATTTATCATATGACAAATCTAGATGAAGCTTTCACTAAACAAAATATACTTTTAAGGACATTGTTAAACTATAATCATATGAGTAGATATGATTATAAATATTCTGAATGTTATACTTTCTTGATGTTCAAAAATTTCTTGGATTTTAAAAATGTATCTCAGTCAGGAAATTATGTAAATACATGACATAAATAATAGAATACTGCAGTGTTTATAGTCTGGTGATCACAATAGCAAAGTGACCCCGTAATATAATTAGCATTTGAATAATTTGGAGGCTTACAATATATAAAGAAAATAATAAACTATGAGAAATTCTAGAATAAAAATTATTTTAATGTTTTTAGCATGTGTTTCCTTTTTATTTGATCACAGAACCACATTGAGATACCTAGGACTCCCAGTATCAGCTTCAACATGGAAGGACTTTGGGAATCAACTTTCTTTTTCTTAACAATAAACTAAGCTGAAAATCAATTCTTTTTCTTGTACTCATCAGAGAGAAATGAGTTTGAAAGAAAGACATAAGTCTGAAATCTGAAGAGACTGGTAAATCTAGCATAACAATTAAAACATGCTTAACTGTAGCATAAAGCCCTGGAATTATAACTGGTAGGAACACTTAAATGGTAATTTTCATGAATTTCTTGAGTCTAAGTATGAAATAGCATGAGGGTGAGAAATTTCTGGTGGCTACAATTTTAGTGAAGTCTTATGCTTTCATGGCTATTACCTCTGAGAAACCCACCAGGTTCTCGCAGTGAAGAGGTAAGAGGGATCCTCTGGTAAGAGCAGGGGAAAAATAATTATTATGAAATATATCTAGAGCATTCTCTACAACAAAGTCCCACTCTCCAGTGGAAAAAGCCTTTATCAGAGCTTTATCTTACTTAGGGAAAGATCTTCTCCCACTCCAGCACCCTCTAACTTTCCTATTTTATCTATAATGAAGGGAGAAAAGGGGAAACTAAGAAATACTTGTGAAGGGCAAAACTGAAATTTAAATGATGATATTATAGAATATTTCTCTTTCTTCACACTTTCCAATAATACTAACAGATCTCCTTTATAATAACTGTGGGTTAGAGTTGAAAGATATGCAAGATGCAGACTTTATTTTAGGAAGATAATTTAGGGAATTCCAAAGTCAGTAGAAGAAACAAAAATAAGGAGAGTAGAGGAATTTGAAGCATCTGCAATTGTAATAAACTTTAAACACAGCTCAACTCTAACCATATTAACATAAAGACTTTCACTAAGACCTATTCAGCACAGTACTTATTTCCTAACATCAAATTCAGTTTACATGCACACAGAAACACACACACACTCAGACACACAAATTGTAAGGCATGATAAAAGGTAAGAAATGTACCCTGAAGAGCAAGCATCTACCGAACACTTAGATAAATCACACAGCTCTAAACTAAGAGAAAGCGAATTTAAAATTACTATGATAAGAAGATAAAATTTAAGGGAGAATATAATTAATGTGTAACAAGTGGTATATAAGTAAATTGGGAGATGGGAACTCTAGGAAAGAAAAGAGAATGTTAGAAATAAAAATAATAGACCACCACACTGTGGCAGACAAATTTTGATGGGTTCATCAGGAGATTGGACATAGATGAATAAGAAGTCAGTGAACGCAAAGGCAGGTGAATAAGTATTTTCAAAACTGAAATGCACGGATTAAAATGAGTAAGCAAAACAAAATAAAACATTCAAGAACTATGGGAGCATTTCAAAATATGTGAGACATTGATAACTGCAGTAGCAACAAAAGAAGGAATAGAGCAGAAGAAATATTTGAAGTAATAATGGCTGAGAACATTCTAAAATTCAATGTATTGGACTAATGATCTATGAAATTTGGAGAATATGGACCAAGATAAATACCAAAAATCCCTACTCCTAAGTATATTGTATTCGAATGGTAGAAAAGTCAAGACAAAGAGAAAATCCTGAAAGAAGTAGAGGTGGGGGAAATACACCTGAGAGGAATAAATATACAAATTACAGCAGATTTCTCTTCATAAAATGCACAAGCAAGAAGAAAGTGGAACAGAATATTTAAAGTGAAGTAAGAAAACAAAAACCCACCTGGATTCAATATCCAGTAGAATTGTCTTTAAAGAGTGAAGGAGCAAAAAAAAAAAACAACAACAAAAAACCTTTCTCCAACAAACAAAAACAGTGAATTCAGTGCTAGCTGTCCTACCTCGCTGCAAAGAAACATTCAGGAGAGTTCCTTAGGGAGAAGAAAAGTGATATATATTAGAAACACTTGTCTATATTTTTATGAAGAAAGAATTGTGAAAGAAATTAGTGAAGACAGGTAACAGTAGCAATCGCTTAGGCTGGTGTTTCTTTAAGTAGAAGTATCAGTAGTGAAGCTCTAACAGCAAAGAAGTTGAAGTTTTTTAACAAACAGGAAATGAGAAATCAAGGACCCTGAGAATGGATCAAATGGATTATTTATATTTGTAAAAACAAACTTGAAAACACTTGACTTTCATTAATTAATTGTAATCTTTTTCTAAGTCAATGGCTCTTCTTCCACCTTCGAGAATTCAAAAAAAGCTTTGAATATTTCTCTTTTATGTGTGCATGTATGTATGTGCTTAATTATTGCTTTTTTAAATTTTATTGAAGTAACATTACATAATAGTCTATTGTCTTGAGATTTACTATCTAAGTTCTTAAAATTCTAGTTTTTCTTGTCCATTTGAAACTAAACACAAGGGCCAATGCTTTATTGTCCACTTGAGACCACTGCATTGTGGAAGACAAATATATAAATATCTGATAATAACCATGATTTCACTGCACTTCCCAGTGACTCTGTACAATATGAACAACTGCAAAATGCAATGAATTATGCCAGATTTTCCCCAGAATGAAACTCTTTCATTGAGAGCAAATTAAGGGCCTTGAAAACTGCATTAACAATCTTTGGATTGTGTGCCTACTATCAAGTAATTCAATATCTTATTAAGTCTAGACAGATTTAGATCTCTTTGTAATTTTTCTGATGAACATGGAGAATCGTTTTGTTTCTAGTTTCTCTGGAAGTACGATGAGTTTCCTTATAATATACACATTAGTCATTTAATGATTTCACGTGCTCTGCTGAATTTTGTTAAAATCCAATATCCTTTTTACCATGAAACAAATTCAAAGAGAAATGGTAAAACTCATGTAAGAGTAAACTAGGAAGAGATTTTAAACTCATGCGTGAATAACAAGAATTTAAAAACTACCAGAATATACAAACCAGACATAATTCTTTGAATGTGCTTCTTAAACAGTTTCCTCAAAGCAGCCGTGTGTGTGTGTGTGTGTGTGTGCGTGTTTGCGTGCGTGTGTGCACGTGCGCGCATGCATGTATGTGCGTGTGTGTGTGTGTGTGTGTGTGTGCGCGCGTGCAAGTGCATACACTTCCTAAGGGGTTTTATGTGAATTTTGGATTGTTCAGAGAGGTAGACTTAAACCAGAAGAATATTTTCCATCGACCTTATGAAATAGATGAGAGTGTACCAAGTGATTTGGCTCATCGTCTCCTACTACAAATGAAAAAAGAAATCATGTGCTGTACTATATTCATTCTTTAATCTCAATGTTGTTGCTGTTCTAAGGTTTGTGAATTGAATGTCCTTTCCTGTCTGCAGAGATATTAATGACTTTTTCTATTAAGTATGACTTAGAATAGTAATTTCACTAGTCATGTGGATAGCATATTCCCAGTTCCGTTTGGTCTGAGTGTTCCTACTTACAAACTATAGTGATATAGGCAAGAGGAAAAGATTGACTCAGTGCACTCACAGTTGGTCACCAGTTGACTTTACTATTGACTTGGTCAGGCCATTGTAGCTCTAGCATCTCCAAAACTGTAGATTTTGTCAAATATCCTCTAAATGTTAGCTAGAATGTTAAGAAGAAACTTAGAACATTAAGGAGGAAGTTTATTAAGGTAGATTATTTTTTCTCAAGTCAAGTTTATATGGGGACAATAAACATGTTTGACCATCTTAGCAGCAGAAACTCTTTCAGTGATTTGACACAAGACCTGAAAGAGATAAATAGTCCAGCTAAACATAGAAAAAGCACATCCAGGCACACTCCTCTGCATTCTACCATGAGTTAATTTCCCCAGAAAACTGATTTTTTTCTAAATAATAGCTGATTTAAAATTATTTTTATAAGTTATATTTTTAATTCTAAATACTATGTTCTTTAAATGTTAATATTTTGTTCTTGGTTTGTACGTTTTTTTAATATAAATTATTAGACTATATTGTCAGAATAATTAAATATGCACAGAATTCCCAATTCTTTAACAATTTATAGTCTAAACCTTTGTTTATAAGCTGGCTTATAACTTATATAAGACGAACTTTCCATTAAATGGTGGGAATTAATGTATTATAATGCAATATGTTTTTATAGGAAAAAATAACGCCATAAATAAACATAGAGAAATTTTCCATTAAACATTAAATCACCACCAACAAAAAGCCCAGAAATCTCAAATTTGACATCCCCAAATTCCAGAAAAAGGAAAATTCATGTCCTAACTGAAACAATGAGGAGAAACTTACAGAACCATTCTTTGGGGAAATGAAACAAATTTAGGCTCCAAAACAAGGGATTTGGAAGAGAATGAACCCCAGCCTAGGCACCAGGCACTAACGAAGAGCAAAGTTTCAAACATCACCTATCCAAACATGCAGAAAACCAGGACTTGCTTTGCTGGTTTAGGAGTGAAAACACTCTTGTCGAACAAAAGGAGAAACATGAAGCCCAGGAGTCCCTGGAAGGTAACATGGGGTAAAAAAGAAATCTGCTTAGAAAAAAGCATGTCCTGCTCTCATATTTGAGTCACTAGTCAGCCCAGAGGATACTGAATCCTTCTCCTTTTCCTCCTCTTCCAAGTGAAGTCAAGTTTAGAGGGTTGAATGAAACATACTCTATAGAGTTTAGAGTACATTATCATCATCTGCCTGCGAAAAAAACTCTCCAGTATCTATGGTTTTTCTTTTTCATGCTGATCCCCATTTACTTTTCCCTCCCTATTTTTGTAAACCTTCACTACAAAGTTTGCTAGGTCTTCATACATGAATTCTTCTAAAATTGCATGTCTTCTATGACTTTTGGTTTTGTTCTTATTTTACATGAATGGTATTTAGCTATAAATTGTGTGCTGTTCTTTTCTTTATAGTCAGAACAATGCCCTTGAGGTCTAGTTATCTACACACTATCCATATAGCTTGTTGGTTCAAAACGCTATGGAGGTGGCAAACATATGGGTTCCACCCCAATGCTGTGTTTGTGGAAATACTGAGTTGGAGGTAAAATATATTGTTACTATAGTAAACAACCTTATACATGACCTTTTTGGAACTATGTAAATATTTCTAGTGATGTATACCCACAAATAGACTTTTTAGGTCAGAGAACATACACATCCTATATTTTGCAGTATTTGCCAGTTTGTATTTATGGCTTAGGCAATTTACACTCCTACTAAAAGTTAATAATGCACTCCCTACATGCTAATCAGCATTTTGTATTACCTACCCTTGACATTCTTCTGTGTAAAAATTATTTTGATTTACATTTATATAATTAATGCTCGCAACCACTTTTTCACATACTTGCTAGAAATTTTTGCTTCCTTTTCTTTGATTGGCTTATTCAGGTTTTTTTGTATATTTTTCTATTTGGTTCCCCAATCATTTTTGGAACTTACAGGGATTATTTAAGCATACTTGGGTTTTTGTTTATCAATTACAGACATTTCAAGTATTTTCCTCTAAATTTTTTATCTGTCAGATCATTTTGTAATGTTTTTCTGCCTTTAGAGGAATACACATTATTAATTTTGTTTAAATCAAGTCCATCAATGATTTGACTGGTGAGTGGCAGCTTACAAAGTCTTGTTTAAGAAGTGTTCCTAGCCTAATTTAAAAAGTTATTACTTGACATATACCTATTATCTTTTTTGGTTTGATCTTTTAAAGTGGGTCATTAATATTTTTATTATAATTTTGAATGGTAATATAGAGTAGGAACCCAATTTTATATTTAGTAAACCAATCCTTCCAACATCATTGCTCACTGTTTTCAGTTGCCTCTTTTATCATATATTAGTTCCTTCATACATACAGATGTGTAGCTCTTACATATAGTGATTCATTAGTCTATTTGTTCCTATGCTAGCCTCTTATTCTTTCTATTATGCTTTCATTGTGTCTTAACATCTAGTGGAGTAGTCATTCTCTTAATTTTCTATATTAGCGCAGACTCTGCCCCTATGAATAACATTATTTTATCTGAATTTCGGAATTTATTAGTTGAATGCCCAAAATATCTGAACTGAAATTTCATTTGCATAGCACTGAATTTGTAGATTGACCTGGGAGAGGGCCATGCTTGCAAGTTAAGTTCACCCAACTTTAAACATGCTATATACTTGCTCAATTATTTAAATAACATTGTATCTGATATGCTCAAGATAAAAACTTTTCCCTTAAAATCTTGAATATTCTTGATTAGCATGTTTCCTCATTATTTTCTAATACTTTCTATCTTGGGCTTACCATTTTCCAGTCTTTTCCCATCCTAACCCCATACATACACACATGGTTTCATTTGACATCACTCTCTCAGTGACTTCTCGGAAAGCTTACCTTAGTTCTTCAGAGTCTTATACCTTCCATTTTATTCTATGGCTTTTCTGGTGTTGGAACGGTAAAAACAACCTGCCGTCTGAGCTAATGTGCTCACATTGCCCGATGATTATTTTCGATGATTTAAGCTGTATTTTTGCTACTTGCAACTGAACCTACAATTGAAATAGCACATCAGTATATGTCACACACTTTGATGATAGAATTAGGGTTGTTGTTGATCATCAGTTTATATTTGTCATATAATCTCTCTCCTATCTTCCAGTTCTTCACAATCTAGTTTCTTCCCAGGCCTCCAGTATTCAAGGTCATCACATAGCTTACTTACCACATCTTACCCCATCTTTTTTATACATGCATCTGACAATAACCATTAGGTAGTTTCCAATTATTGCCTACTATAAATAATGCGGTAATAAACATGGGGGATGCATATATCTCTGTAGATTGGTGTTTTGGTGTCAAGTGGGAAGTGGGATTATGGGATTGTATGAGATTTCCATTCTCAATTTTTGAGGAATCTCCATACTGCTTTCCATAGCACCAATTTACACTCCTATAGACAGTGAAAAGTGTTTTCTTTTCTCCTCAACAATATCTGTTGCTTACAGAGTTTTAGATAATCACCAATCTCACATGCGTAAGGTGATATCTCATTGCTTTAATTTTTATTTCCCTAGTAACAAATGAGGAAGAATATCTGTTTATATGCCTGTTGGCCATCTGTAGGTCTTCTTTGGAAAGACATCTATTCAATTCTTCTGTCCATTTTTTGATTAAGTTTTTATTTAGCTATTGTTGAATTTTATGACTTCTTTATATATTTTAGATATTAAGCCCTGCCAGATACATGATATACAAATATCCTCTCCCAGTTAGTAGGTTGTTTTTTGTTTGTTTGTTTTGTTGATAATTTCTTTCACTGTGTAGAAGCTTTTTATTTGATGTGGTTCCTTTGTTTATTTTTGTTTTGTTTTGCTTTTTTTCTTGCTCCTGGGGTTGAATCTTCAAAGTCCTTCTAAGGCTGATGTCATGGAATGACTTGTCAAAATTACCTTCTCAGAATTTTCTGGTTTCAGGTATTATGTCCATATCTCTAACCCATTTTGAATTAATTTTTGTGAATGGCATTAGAGAGTGGTCTATTTTCATTCTTATGTATGTGGCTGTGCAGTTTTCCCAACAACACTATTGAAAAGACTTTCCTTTCTCCATCATATGCTCCTGGCTTCTGTATTACAAATCAGCTAATCATATATGTATAAGTTTATTTATGGTTATTCAGTTTATTCCACTGATCTGTCTCAGTTTTTATTCCAGTACCATACAGTTTTGGTCACTGTCATTTTGCAGTATAGCTCAAGATCTGGGAGTGTGATGCTTCCACTTTTGTTCTTTTTCTCATGATTGCTTTGCTATTCAGGATCTTTTGTGAGTTCATACAAATTTAAAATATTTCTGTTATATTCTTGAAAAATTACAGTGGGATTTTGATGGGTATTGTATCAAACCTGAATATTGCTTTAGGTAACATGATTAGTTTAATAATGTTAATCTTCCTAATCATGAGCATATGTTATGTTTTCTGTCTCTTCCTCTATTTCCTTTAAGAAAGTCTTACAATTTTCATAGTATAAGTTTTTCACCTTTTTTGTTAAGCATATTCTACTGTATTTAATTATTTTTGTTTCTATTATAAATTTCATGATTTTCTTGATTTCATTCTCTTCTATTGCATAGATTGCATATAAAATGCAAAATATTATTATTATATTTTATTGTAATTATTCTACACACTAAAATAATCTCAGATGTATAGGTTTCCCATTCCTTGAATATATGTCAACACACCCTGCCCTCTGCCAAATCACCAAGTGTTCTTCATCATTGTCCAGTGGGCTCTGCCACCACTTACCCCTTTCCTACTCTCGTCCCATTTGCTACTGGTAACCTCAGATCTATTGCAAGTGTCCAAGGGTTGTTTTTGTTTCATTTGTTCCTCTGTTTTGTCTATTCATATTCCACCTATGAGAGGTCATCCAGTATATATCTTTCTATTTTTGATTTATTTCACTTAACATAATCCCCTCTAGATTCATCCAGTTGATTCAAATGACAAGATTTTATCTCTTTTAAGGACTGTGTAGTATTCCATTTTATATATGTACCATGAATTCTTTATTCATTCATCTGACATTGGGCACTTAGGTAGTTTCCAGTTCTTAGCTATTGTGAATAAGGCTGCAATAAACATGGGTTTGCATACATCTCTGCAGATGAGTCTCTGTATCTTTTGGGCAAATACCCAAAAATGGAATGGCAGGATCATATGGGATTTCCGTCTTTAACTTTTTTAGGAATCTCCAAACTGTTCTCCATAGGGATTGTACCAATTTGCACTCCCACCAACAGTGTAAAAGTGTTATCTTTTCTCCACAACCTTGCCAAAGTTTGTTGTTTCCAGACTTTTTTTTGTAAGGTGATATCTCATTTTGTTTTGGTTTGCATTTCCCTGGTAGCCCGTGAGTAGGAACATATTTACATGTGCCTGTTGACCATCTGTATATCCTCTTTAGGAAAATGTCTCTTCAATTCCTTCTTCCTATTTTTTTTTTTTTTTTTTTTTTTTACTGGATTGCCTTTTTTTCTGTTATTGAGTTTTATGAGTTCATTTTATATTTTAGGTATTAAGCCTTTGTCAGAAATATGAAATGTATATATATATATATATATATATATATATATATATTCTCCCAGTAAGTAGGTTTCCTTTTGGTTTTGGTGATGTTTCCTTTCACTGTGAAGAAGCTCTTTAGTTTGATGTAGTCCCAGTTGTTTATTTTTCTTTTTGTTTCCCTTGATGATGGCATTTATTCCCCGAAGACCTCTCTGCAGCTGATGTCATGGAAAGTCTTTCCTATGCTATTTTCTAAGAACTTTATGGTTTCTGGACTTATTTCCAAGTCTTTAGTCCATTTTGAGTTAATTTTTGTGAATAATGTTAGAGAATGATCTAGCTTAATTCTTTTGAATGTGACTTCCAATTTTCCCAACACTATTAATTCAAGAGACTTTCCTTTCTCCATCATATGCTTTTGGCTCCTTTGTCATAGATTGACTGAATGTGAGTGGGCCGGTTTCTGATGATTCAGTTCTACTCCACTGACAGTGCCTCTGCTATTATTCTAGTACCAAACTGTTTTGATCACTATTGCTTTCTGATATAGTTCAAAGTCTGGGAGTGTAATCCCTATAGATTCATTCTTTTTTCTAATAATTGGTTTGGCTCTTTGGGGTCTTTTGTGGTTTCATATAAATTTTAAGAGTTTTTTTGTTCTATTTCCTGGAAATAAGCCCATAGGATTTTAATGGGGATTGTATTAAATTTGTATATTGCTTTGGGTAAGATAATCATTTTGATGATGTTAATTCTTCCCAACTATGAGGGAATGTCTTTTCATCTCTTTGTGTCCTCCTCTGTTTCTTTTAAGAAGGACTTACAGATTTCATTGTAGAGGTCTTTCACTTACTTTGCTAAGTATATTCCAAGATATTTGATTCTTTTTACTTCTATTTTACGTGAAGTGGTTTTCTTCTTGATTACATATTCTTCTAGTGTGTTGTTTGCATATAAGAATGTGACAGATTTTTGTCCATTGATTTTGTAGCCTGCCACTTTGCTATATTCATTGATGAGTTCTAAAAGTTTCTGGACAGACTTTTTAGGGTTTTCAATGTACAAAAATGTCATCTGCAAATAGTGAGAATTTTACCTCCTCCTTTCCCATCTGGATTCTTTTCATGCCTAAGTGCTCTGGCTAAAACCTCCAGCACAGTGTTAAATAGCAGCGGTGAGAGTGGACAGCCTTGCCTTGTTCCTGACCTTAGAGGAAATGCTTTCAATTTTTAAAAATGAATTATTTTTAAATTTTAAAAATAAAATTATATATTTATTTTATGTCTTCCAACTTTACTGTATTCACTGATTAGTATTTTTGATATAGTTTTAGGTTTTTATACATATATGATCATGTCATCTGCAAATAGTGATAATCTTACTTTCTCTTTTGCAACTTGGATTCCTTTCTTTTCTTATTTTTGCCTAATTACACTGGTTATGACCTGCAGTACATTGTTAAATAGCAGTGGTGAGCTTTGTATTATTTCCAATCTTAGAGGAAATGACTTCAGTTCTTCCACCATTAAGTATGATGTTGGCTCTCAGCTTACTATATATGACATTTTTTATGCTGAGGTATGCTCCTTCTATTATAATTTTACATAGTTTTTTTTAATCATAAATGGGTGTTGAATCATGTTGGAAGCTTTCTGGGCATCTATTAATATCATCAAATGATTTTTATCCTTGTTCTGTTGATGTGGAGTATTACTTTAATAGATTTGTGTGTGTTGAACCATCCTTGAAGATCATGATTCTTGTTTTTCTTCTCTTCCTTCTTCTCTTTTTAGTGATCCGATTCCAAATATTTAGAAAAGATGATCTAATTGCTTATTCCAGGGGTATTTGCACCCTAATGCAGAGAGCTTTAACCCCAATAAATTTATAATAGAAGCAAACATTGAAAATATAACAAGTCAAAGCAATTCAACAAGCACAATAGAGAATAAATAGGGTTATGCTGTTCCAAATAAGTAAATATTTCTTCCAAAATAGTTGTTCAATGGTGGCCACTTCTTCAAAGTATCTCCTTCTTCTCTATAGCTTCTTCCTTTACTTTAAAAATCTTTAATAAAAAAATCTTATGTGACTTGTAGGATTTGTAACAGTTCTACACTTTTGTCTTTATTTTTCCACCATTGCAATGTGGGTCTGTAGTATTCTGAGAGAGACAGGTTTAATCGTCAGGCTGTTTAAGTGCAGGTCAGTCTTAAGGCTAAGCTCAGAGGTATGCAGATTGTTAAACCAGTGCTCCTAAATCTAGCTATTAACCCAGCAAACCTCCAAATTCAAATTAGCTTTCTCTTTAACCTCATTTTACTTTCTCCTTCCATTTTCATTGTGTGTGAACAATTTCAAGCTGTTAATGAGATAAAATTGCTTCTGCCTTTGTTTGCGAGATGTCATTTCAAAATTTAATATCTGAAAAATGTCCAAAGGGGAATTTCATCAGATACACTCTACTCATTAGTAGAAAGATTGAGATTCTCTATAGAGTTTATATAAAATATAAAGATTTTTTGTTATTTCTTGCTTGTTTTATTTTCTTTCTTGTTCTTAAACTATATATTATAAATGTATGCTTTATATATACATATATATATAATCAGTAATATTGAATATGCTAAGTTCATAAGGGTGAATATGAATCATTTTGAAGTGTTTTTTTAAGTCAAAGTACTTTATAAATTGCATTTCTGTTCATGTATTGTTTAGTGTGACTTTAGAAAATCACTGGAAACTTGATGGATGGAAGTACTAATTATTTTTCATTATTTTTAAATTTCAGATTAATAAAATATAGGTTACTGTTGCAATTTGCAGTGTTTTTATATTACTAAAACATGATATGTATATTTGTTTTATGATTATTCAGTATCAGATTGTATTGGAAATATACTCATTAGTAAAAACATTATTTCATATTTTGGGATAGTGTAAAGGGTATTACTATTTCTTAATTAATCTTTGCTAGTTATTCTATCTTTGATAGACTATCAGACAGGTGCAGAGAATGCTTTACTGTTAAAGAGAAGAGATAGCAGGATTTAAAAGGTGGTTTCATAGTCTAAGGAAAATAATAATTTTATTTTATTGTTTTAACTTTTGTTTGCTTTTCCCAAAAGGCTCCTCTTAACTAGTGAGCCAGAATGTCAGGTCTGTAATGCAAGCAAGAGCTTTACCAGGTGTGTGTACTGCCCAGATCACACAGTTCAGTGAGCTGTATTATCTGCCTCAGTATAATCTTTTCTCAAGCCAGTTGCTGGTGCTGTAATCGTAACCCTTGATGTGTATGGATAAATAAAGGATGCCTTTATCTGATATGTGTAACTTCTCATTCACTTTTATTAAAGGACTCCTTACGGTGAAGTTAACAGTTTCTTTTCCCCCTTATTTGAAAACAATAAATTATATCCATATTTTCAATATTTCTTTCCAGTGTCTTATTAAATTGTCTCCTATATTATGAAAAGGTCCTTGTGAAGGATATGTTTCCGAAGGAAACTTGTTTCATTAAACTCTCAGTCAAATTCTTTCCCAAAGTTTTGCTATATTGCTTTTTAAGTGAAGAAGTGTTCTGAAGATGGCTCTTCTCATACCTGAGATTATTTAATAAATAATTTTCCATACATTTCTCCTATACATTATACCTAGTAACAAAATACAATTAATTCAGTCATTTCCTCTATACTGAATGGTTTCATATGTAGATCCTGCTTTTGGTCGGCATGTGGAGTAGACTAAACACTTGATAATACTGAATCATTTCTACATACACAAACATACAAAAATTATTTACCTAGCAGCAGCTTTTCCTTTGTTTTATTTTTCAAAGCCTGGGATATATTAGATAAGGCAGTGTTCTTCCCTACCATGAACCATAAAATTAAAGGAGATAACTGCATTTTTCAGGGTTTACCAAAGCTTGATTCATTGTTTCTGGAATAGAATCCTATGTTCTCAGGTACTGTAAAGTCATTTTGTAAAGTGTACCAATAATTTCTTTAAAAAAGTCTCTCCTCAATAGTTCCACATTCTATATTTTGAAACTTCAACTCTCTGATTAATTCCATGGGAAAAACAATAAAATAGTTTTCTTCTTGCCCAGTGATCCTTTCTTTGGTCAATGTCATTTTAGAATTTTGGACATGTTCCTTTTGGATTTTTCTAGATCATTATTCTTCACTAGTAAATAGAGAAAACATTGACTAAATTATTTTTTTCAGGTGAGATTTTTGGTAAAGAGCATAGCCGAAAGACCAAGACAGAGTCTGTAGTTCTACTAAAGTAGACTACATTTTATTTTAAATAAAAATGGAATCTAAGATATTAGAACAAAGGGGACAATTTGCTAGTAGTTTAGTAAGTTTTCATTCTAACTTATCTTTTAAAAAATATTAAATACAGAATTGCTCACACTAAAATTGAATTTTTAGGAAAACATCTGAAATTATTTTTCTGCTGAACATATTAGCAATTTTATGATTGTTGCTTAAATTAAACCTATGATTTTCTCCCTTTGTCCTTTTACTTTTATAGCTTTACTCCAAGTTGCTACTCATATTTTGAGAAGTTAACTGATTGCATAGCTTGAAAAATCGTATTAGTAGCTAAGAAGCATTGACAACCACTAGGTGAATTTTATCACATTTATTCTATAGAAAACTTGCAGATTGACTTACAAACATAATTTACGTTGACTTTATAAAAGGAAGTAGACCTTCAACTTTCCTCTCACCTAAATTTAACCTTACAGTGTAACTCTACTTTCTTCTTTCAACTAGTAGGAAAGATGAAATAAAGTTCTATTTATAGTTCAATCTGTGAATAATTGCTTATTTGAAGTAATAGTGCTTTCCTTTTGACCTATTTCAGAAAATTCACCATTTTTACTAATAGCATATTATGGCTCCAGATGAAAGGCTATATGAGAATTATTTCTTTATTAAATGTTATTTTCCCTTATTTTAGATTCCTGAATTGGGAAATAACAAAATCAATGAATATATGATAAACAAGTATTTATCTTTCTTTGACCTCACAAATTATTTCAAAATTAATAATGCCCCAGAAATGAGGAAATACAATATTCATGTATATACTAAGTCCTCATTATATAATATAATTTCTACAAAAACTGTTTGAGGTAAGTAGTTTTATCTCAATTTATTAATTTAAAATTTGAGGCTCAAAAGGTAGAGGTAACTTGTTAAATATCATAGTGGACAGAGCTGATATTCAAGCTTAAATTTTTCATTCCACAGAGTGTATTCATAATGGTGACAGCTTACTAGCTACTAAAGGCTATGTGGATATAATAGTGGGCATTTGAACGTTAAACAAAGCTGGAACTGAAAGGGGTATTAATGATGATGTCACTTTAATTTGGAAAGAAAATTCTGTAAAGGCAATGTTCTTCATATCATATTCTTGTGTAGGGGCAGAAGTTATATATCTTCCCACACAAACATTTATGGGAAAGAATTCCAAGATGGCTATAATTTTGCTTGAAACCCATTTGGCATTATTACTTCTATAGATGTAGGAGATTCTAATGGCCCTTATCTATTTATTCTCTTCCTAATGTTCTTGTCTTAGGGTATTTAATATAAAAATAAGAATATTTTTTCACAAAATAAATTTCTAATTTTCACAGAGCCATGGTGTTCTTGAACATTTCAGGAAATACTTGAACTGCAACAGTTGATAATTTGGTCACTGGTCACCACATATCATCTTTGATTCTAGCAAAGGACAGGTGATAAAGAGATAGACACATCCACTTTAGTAAATGTAGTAAGTCAGATTTCTCATAACTATAATTAGGTCCAATAATGTATCAGAGTTTAACATCTGTTATATCTCAGAAGTTCATGAAAAATAATTTCTCGCTCCATAAAAAAACAAGGGAAAATGTAGATTATATCTTGATGTTTACTATTTAACACCATTCAAGAATTACAATTATTAAAAAGCTAAACAACATTCTACAGAGTAGTGGTATCTTGGATAAATGCAGGTTGTTTACACTTTCATTTCTGGGGAATTTGATGAATATGGACATGTATATAAAAGTTCAGATTTATCATAGACAGAGGAAATCTACTGGTATAAACAAAAAAATAAATGAGTTTTTGATAGCTATGTAGATGACATTATTGACTAGAATCTGTCACAGCTAGTTCTTCCTACCTGCAAGATTTCATTCATGAAACATTTATCAAGAGTGTGGCATTAAAGGGGATTAGGGAGATTTCGGGAAAGAAGAAAGCTTTTCACGGTCTTACAACTTTGATCCTATAGCTAGCTCTGCAAGACTGGTATACCTATAATACATAGGGGAATATAATATTGACACTGATTTGATTTTCAAAACATTCTGAACTGTACATGACTTCAAATTAACTGAAATAACAATTCATTGCTGATTTACAACATATCTTAAATAAAGCAATAGAAATTTAGCCTCTCATTATAACCTTCTTTCACAGAAAAAACAAAAAGCTATGCTATTGATGGAGGAAAGTATTTCAGTCTTTTATTTTTTTAATATTTGTAATAACCGACATACATCCAAAAATTGCAGCATGTATGAAGAAGCAAGCATATATAATCCAAAATCAAGAGCAAAAACAAGAAATAGAAGCAGACACATAGTTAAGTTAGAGGTAGGAATTAGTAGGAAAAAAAAACATTTTAAATGATTGTCATACATATGTTTAAAATAAATACTAGAGTTGAAAAATATGGAGAAATTTTTCATAAAATAAAATAGACTTTATGTAACTGAAAAAACATCTGAAATTAATATTTTTAAATGTACTTAGTATGTTGGAATAGTAAGAGAAGTATCAGTGAATTTTGATTCCGGTCAACAAAAATTTAAAAAACTCAAGCATAGAGACAAAAATAATTTTTTAAAAAAGCAGAGCATTAATATCTTGTACATATATATATATATATATATATAATTTGTAATATCAGTAGAACCTACATTTTTCCATTCAAAAATGGTCTGCAAATACTTGAGTGTAAGTTAAGGAAGATAAATCTTTTCTTTTGTTCTCAAGGAGAAGGGTATAACATTTTTTTTCTCCTAAATATAAACTTCTTTGATATATTCATTGAACTAATATTTATAAAATTTCTATTATTTTCCAAGTTCTGTAGATATATAAATGAGTAACTACTAAATTCTAGGGTGCGAAGTTAGGGCAGTAAACAAAAGAGATAAATTCTCCATGTTCATTCATTTTACTTGTGAGTGGAAGGAGATAAACAATAAAAGTGATAGAGAGAGAGAGAGAGAGAGAGAGAGAGAGAGAGAGAGAGAGAGAGAATGTAATACACTTGTCCAAATATATTTCTCTGATGAGTTGACCTTTATGTAGGTACTTGAAAAAAATGAGGTGACAAACTGAACTTGGAATGTATTTTCAGCAGAAGGGATGATTAAGTGCAAAGACAGTGGACAAGAGGCATACATGCTTTCTTGAAGGAACAACAAAGAGTTCAGTCTAGTTTCAGTGAAAAGATTAAGGAGAGGCATAGCATGTAGAAAAAGGAAGAAAGCTAATTGGAGTTAGATCTAACAGGGGAGTTAGGACAGGGACTTGACATTTACTCTAAAGAGGTTGGGGGGGAGGCTACCTACCTGATATATTTTTAACGAATCTTTCTGCTCTTATGCAAAAAGAGAGTATGGAAAGAATGAAAACAAATCTAATAATCCAGCTAGACTGGTGGTAATAGAAATGAAGTGATGTAATCAGAATTTAAATATAATTTTACATAGTTATTAACATTAAGGATAGATTTGATGTGAGATGAGGAATGATAATGCATTGTTTTGTCACTGTTAAAATACGATAATTTCATCTTTTTTTGTGAATTGGCAATGGTTTCCTAGAAATGTTTTTGAAAAGAATATTTTGAATTAAAATAAAAATAAAGTGTTGAAATAATTAGTGATGTTGACCATGTGTGGAGGGAAAGGGAATACTGGGATAGATGCCGTATATTTGTAGTCCTTAGTCGAGACAAAATAAATTAAAATTTATTTTTATTCACTGATCCATTTGATTTTTCTGCCCTCCTATGTTCTAAGGTCATAGCCACCATATTTTGCTTTTAAATATTTAGCGTGTTACCTCTTCCACAGATCTGTAATTGTTTTTGAGGCAGATCTTACGTAAACGGAAATGTGAAGATCTTAAGTGTACAATTTGAAGAGTTTTGTCAAACACACCTCTTTAGTCAATTCCAAGTCCTATGCATAATCAATATTCTGATCATTTATCTCTCTAGATTGGCAGTGACAGATTTCAAACTTTTTACTGGACTTTTTTCACCCAGTAGGATGTGTTGAGATTTATTCATATAGTTTTTTTTGTATCATTTAAAAAAATAAATCCGAGTACTTCATTACAACATTATAACCCAATATGTTTTTTTCCATTCTCTTGTGGATTGATGTTTGTGGTGTTCAAGCTTGGTGCTATTAAAAATAAATTCGCACTGTACGTTGCTCTACAAATGAATGTTCATTTAGTTTATGACATTTTCATAGGGGGCAGGAGACAAACATTGGGGCCTCTAGAAAATGAAGTAATAAAATCCCAGATAAAGTCAGACTCGTTGAAAGAAGTCTCCCTCTTCTCTACTAAAATGGTACTATCTTAAAAAGGAAATGTCAAAGAAAATTTATCTGTTTCAGACTTGTCCCTAGTAAGGATTAAAAAATAAGAAATTATTCTCTCTTGAACATTTGGAACTGTATTCTGCTCTACACAGGTTTTGGGTTATAACTGATGATAAAAAAACTCCAAAGAGGAATTTTAGTTTCATAATATTATGAATTATTTATACAGAAACCTAACAAAAGCAAAACCAAAATTTTAATGGGAAAGCAATGTTTAAGAGCAACTCTCAAATAGGCTGACCATACACACCATTTTACATGGAATAGTACCATTTGTTTTCATATTTCCCAATATTCAATTGTGTCCCATTTTTTAATAAATCAGAACTGACTGTAACACAGGGCACAGGAGTTAGTTGAGCTACCGTGGCCTGTCTGCTTGAAGAAAATGGAATTGTCAAATAGAGATCACTAAAATATTTGTTTATTGTCACTGAAGAAATCTAAATGGGTACTAAATACATGACTAAGAAACAAGAGAAAGAAATTTGAAGAAGATCCGACTATATTTTCTGAAAATGAAAAACAATAATTAAAACTCAAATATTAGTATTTAAGCTTAACAAAATCATTTGTAGTTGAAAAATAAAAATAATCATAAACAAAAACTTAGATTTAATATAGTGAACTACAGTGAAATGGAGAAAGATAAAGAATTAGAAAATCTGAAAGAAATGTTGACACCTGGATAATTCAATGAAGCTTTCTAATATGCAGTTTCAGAGGAAGAGAAAAGAAAGCTGATGAGTATATGCATCTGATATTTCAAACTTACAAGTTAGATTGTTTTTCTCTCATATAATTTTTTAATTAAGATATAGTTCATATCACATAAATTTACCCTTTAAATTATATAATTCAGTGGTCTTTAGTATATTTAAAAAACTGCATAACTATCATCACTGTCTACATTTCCAGAAATTTTAGCATCCTTGAATAAATACCATGTCATTAGGAGTCACCCCTCATTCTGCTTTTTCTCTATGAATTGTCATTTTGCTCATTTCATGTAAATAGAATCCTCTGCTATGTGACCTTTTGTTTCTGACTTTCACTTAGCATAATGCTTTCAAGGTCCACTCATGTTAAAGAAAGTATCATACTACATGCTCATTTATAGTTGAATAATATTCCATTGTGTGAATATACCATATTTTATTTCACTTTTCATCTGTGAGGTTCATCATTCGAGTTGTTTCCACTCTTTACCTATTCCAGTAATGCTAATGATTTTGGTTGTTGTGATGGTTTTACCAGAACTATAACCTACTGCTTCTCCTCCACTAATCTTCAGCAACCATATCTGTCATTTTTACTCTCAAATGTGTGTTGATATGATACCAAGAAACTTGTCTTAGTTTATTTTTAGATGTAATGAAATATAAAAACTTAACTCCACTTTTATAGGTGCTTTTTAGGGATATCTTCATGATGTCATTTCGACTGTATGAAAATAAACTCAAAATACTCCATGTTTTCATCTACTTCATGATCTTTCAAAGTAAAAATTAAAATGCTCAACGATTTTAATCCCTGCTAAAACTGTATGTACGGAAATAGGTTTCTTATTGCTCTCTAACATTCTTAAACATTCTCTCATACACTCTCAGTTTTGTATTGTTTTTATTTTCTTTCCTGGAATTCCAGAAAGTTTGGACCAAAAGCATAATTAAAAAAATCTCTATTAGGCAAAAATATTTCTTAATGAATTCTGCTTGTCCTTTGTTAAATATCTACTTCCTCTGATATGAGCAGCATCTGACTGAGAGAGCTCTGAAGTTACACCAGGATACAATCAAATAGCTTAACCGAGCAATGGGTAGCCTAGCAGAATTAAAAGTCATGTTTCAGTTTCAACTGTGGTCTTACTTCTGTCCTAGTTCACAAATCCTCCAGCCTGCATTGGAGTATGCTGTCCTTTCTCCTTTGCTTAACATCTGAATTGTACGACCAAAGCTCTCACAGCTGGTACTGATCAGACCAGGCCAAACACTCAAAAACTTACATCAGTGAAGCAAAGCCGGGGGTCAGACATCCTTGGCAAAGCTCGCTAAACATTTTTGTAAAATTACTTGCAGGTTCATCAAGTTACCAGTAATTTTTCTACATGAATAAGATCCAAAATGCGTTGTGTGCTTTTGGATGTGCTTTTTAAACTTAAGCAAAAAAGTAAATAATTGCCCAATTTGCATTACTAAAAATATGGGATCTGATGGGTATGTATGTGGAAGAGGCAAAAATGACCATTACCAAAGAGTAACTATTCTAGAAGTTAGCAGGATAATTTTAAAATTGATCTAGCGAGGTGGAACTCCATTGGAGGAAAGAAAAACAAATACCAACACACACACACACACCACACACATACACACCACACACACACACACACACACACACACACACACACACACACACACACACACACAACCAGTCAGGGCTGAGATCCAGAATAAAAAGGAAATAGAAATGCTTTAATTTTGCCCCTAAAGCAATGGAAAGTCATTGTGTGTGTTTGGATGTAGATTTTATATTCTTTTCATTACCATGGTGGGTAAGCTGAAAAAATCCATTTTATTCATTTTATATTACAGCCATTTTAGATTGAGATTCGAGCCATTGGCAAGAAGTATTAGTTTAGCTGGGCAAAGATTAGTCCAGAGTTAAGACATTTTCTTGCTTAGCTGGTTTGCCCTGAGGACTCTTCAGTCACATACACCTTGAAACAAAGGCAAGTAACCATACATAGAAATTTGTGTTCGTTATGTCAGAAACTTATTTTCACAAAGTAAACAAATTTTGCTTGCATGCCTATGAAATAAGCAAATAGTAGAGTGAATGCTTCAAAATTAAAATGTAAACTCATGCTGTATTTTGTTTGTATTATATACAAAGGTCTTGGGTCTCTCGTGGGAATGAATTACTTTTTTCCTCATTAGTTGCACAGTCTCTGGCTTACTTTGTCCTTAAATTTTTGCAGTAGAGAAAGGATATCCTATTTAATTTTGTATTCTCAGTGTCTGACATATAGTAGCTACTCAAGAATTTATACACATTAAGTCATTTATTTATAACAGTCAAGATTATGAAAAGGCTGTCCTGTGAACTATATCAATTAAGATTAAGGTAATTATTTCTTACTTAGAATTCTTTTTGAAATTATATAAATTCTTTAATTTGAAAAAACTTGTCTGGAAGAGTTCAGTAGATTGGCTTTCCATGAGATAAAGCCAACATTTTTCTCTTGATCCTTAATTGGAATAAAGTGGGACAGCCACTCAGATGTTCTTTGGAAGTTTCTAAATTAGTTGTGATTCATGAAGGGGGAGGAGGAGACAGGGAAGGAAAGGAAGAAAAAGATAGAAGTAGAAAGAAAAGGAGGTGTGGAGAAAGAAAGAAAAGATTGGTAAGAAATTTACTGCTGTGTTTGTCTTAAGACATTAGCACCTTTTACGTAATTGTAATTTTGGCCAGAAATGTTATTTTTACCACATGTGCTTTGTTTTAAACTCTCAGAACTGTGCCATGAATTATTCCTAGCTCGGCATCACACCTGGGTCCAGTTCAAGAACCTAACTACTTCTAGTCCTCACGCTAAAGCCTGCCCTTCATATGCCAGGAAAAAGAACCACTACCGCATGGCATCTGGATCCAATGTACTCTTTTCATTAATTTATTTTTATATTTTAAAATTATTTTAGAAAAATTTGCAACAATAAGAAGAGAGGGATAGTGAAAAACATTTGGGAATTTTAATAAGTATCTGAACATAGCAGACTTCAAATTTTATATGACATTTTACTGATATTTATATTATATATTATTCTCACAAAGGGCAACAATTGAGTGCAAATCATAACAAACTGGAGGGGTGTTCATTTTGCAGTACATTTTCTATAATTCAAATAATTATCTGATCATCTTCAGCAGATTACTCATTACTGCATTTCCATTATCAAAACGCATATTTGAAAACAATTTTGAAACTTCTGGATGACATAATTTAGTTGCATCCTCTGCTCTTTGCTCTGTACAAACTATATTTTGTTTTACTTGTATAAATCCCATTTAAATGAGAAATGAAATTTTCATTTCTACATCATGTATTTTTTCCATCCACCTTTTTATACATACCTATCTTCAGCATTTGTCTTTCACAAACTGTACCAAGTGAAGTTTGCTGCACAAACATTATATTAGGTGAAAGAGTACTGTCACTCAGTCTTAACAAAATGGGATGGTCTAGTTTTTGTCACAAATATTGTAGTTTCTGTTGACTGACAAACTGTAGGAGAAACCATATTTCTTTTTCATTTTTAGCAATGAATTTTTCACTTATTGATTTTTTATTTTTGAGAAAATTCGTGAAGGATATTGTCATCTGAATGCTTATACGCTGAAATTTTGCATATGTGATGAATTTTACTACTGTTATTAGCAAATGGAATGTTTCTCTCTGTTTGCCTTTGATTTCTAAATGATTTTGCAGTTGTGAAATATCTTTCTCTCTCAACTTCTTCTGTTTGCCATTATGGACAGAACATGAGAATTTCTGAAATCAAAATTGTGTTCATGAAAACTAAAAGTAGACTACAAAGATAACTATGGTCTCCTTTTAAACCTCCTCAAAAGATGATGCAATATTTTGAACAGCACAGTTAGAAAACTAAAGGATGACTCACTAGGGACTGTTTACTTCAATATTTTATTATTACCTTTTTAGGTAAATTTTTTTTTTTGGTTTTCTTGTTATTAATTTTTGAAGTGTACCTTGGAACAATTGATAAGTAATGAGAAAACAATTTCTTGGATGGTTTTAACAGCAACAATTTTTAAGATATAAGAAAAAAAAATGAAACCACTTGCAATGTATTTTTAGGCATGTAAAAAGTTTGCCATGGATCCAAGTGATAATTATGAAACAGAAGCTTTATTCTGTTTTAATTGCAAGAATGTGAACTTTCCCTTTATACTTTGGATGTCTGTAAGAAAGAATAAAAGCCATGAACTATCAAATATAACTATTATGAAAAAATTTCAGAAACTAAAATTGGGCCAGGTGACATGATGGTATATTGATTCAATCAGATAGACAACAAATACTTTTTAAAAGAGTTTTTAGTAATTTCCTTAATTCTCCATTAACATCTAATTATTGAAAAGGTTTTAATTTTCTATAGTTATAGAGAATAAAAACATCTGTTTGCAGCTAGCAGATATTCTTTGGAGCCAGAAGGCTAAGAGCTAGTGGTCTAAAGAATCAGGAGAGTCTTACAGAAAGTTGATTAGTGAACTTACATCTTTAATGAACTCTGCCATCCATTCTCCATTTAGTTTTATCATACTAATTTGTACTATGAAAAACATATACTAACTCAGAACATATATATTGCCTTAGAAACTAAAGAAAATTTCATATAAAATTTACTTTCACATAATTAAATTTCTTTCCACCTCTATTCTGATAACATTACTTCACATCAATTTATTTCTACAAATACACTTCAAGTCCCCATGGATTCAAGAGAAAATGAAGGAAGAAAGGGCAGAAACAACATTTTTGAGACTTTTCCAGTTGCTCAGAGAATTTTACAAGAATGTTTTTGAAGGAACATAGCATTATAGCATTATATAGGTTTATAGTGTGCATCATCATAAATCAACATCTGTATATAACACACAAAGTTCACCACCAATAATCTAATTCTATCTTTCACCATTTAATTGGCCCTTTTTACTGAATTTGCTCATCCCCACCTCCTTCCCTTCTGGTAACCACTAATTTGATTCTATAGACTAAAATTCTATTTTATTTGATTTGGTTCCTTTGTTTGGTTTCTTTATATACCATAGCTAAGTGAATCCTACGACATTTGTCTTCCTCCTTCTGAAAACAAATACGTTTAACAATAGGAATTAGCAGTGTATATTTCTGAGTGTGTTGTCTAGCACTCTGGTTCTCTACTTTTGTTTTTATTCATTGCAACTTTCCTTATTAATTCAGTTCAACATCACTTTTGCTCTGGATCAGAACTTTGATAAAATTTATTGCCCCCATAGATAGAAGAGTGTGAAAAATCTTGATTGGGTAAACAACTTGAGCTTTTTATCTGAAAATAAATAACCTGTTTCTCTTTTTCACTCAAAAAATCCAGTTGCATACAAACACCTATCTACTTTATACCTGTGTGCACCTAGTGGGTCCACACTCATGTTCATAAAACTTTCCCTCTTTTGCAGGCTCGGTGATTCTTAGTGTTGCTCTGTAAGGAACAGTGATGTCCCTGACAGTGTTTGCTGGACCAAATGATGAATCTCTCTCATTGGTAAATCAAACCCACAATTTTTTACTGGTAGATTCTTTAAGTCTTCAGGGTATCAGTGTTACAGAGGAATGGAGAATGCAATTTTTTTTCTTTTTATGTAATAATCCACAGGAGAGAACCCAAAGAAAGATGGTTTGGACCCAAATCTTAGTATGTTGTAGAATTCAGGGGAAAACCATGTTCAGATTTTACTTATAAGTCTTTCTCCCTCTCTTTTTGCTCCCAGCAGGATTCCTGCTGCATTGGGAGGACTGACTGAGTTGAGGTCACTTTCAAACACTACTTTTCTTTGAGGGTGACTGAAAGTATCTATCTCCTCCTACCTTACTATGTTTTGTTATATCCCAGTAGGCTTTTCTTCTTCCAAATAAACTTCTATGGATTACCCTTAACTACTTGGTCAGATAAATTTAATCACATAATTTAAATTTAAAATGTAACCATGGAAATTTCATAACAACATTTCCCGCCCCCTTAGAATATTCAGATGGGAATAATTCACATGGGCTCATCCAAAATCTGCTAAATATGCAAAAAAATTCTTTAAATGTAATGGTGTACATTAAAAGACAATATCTTAAACTACAATTTCTCTGTAGTTGAATAAAAATAATATTGTTTTGCTTCTGTCAGTAACTGTTATATGATTATGTCAATATTTGCAGAATAGCAAAATAGGTGATGAAGAAAATATGGACCATATGGACCTATGCTCTTAATTGTCTGCGCTTGACATAGAAAATAGAATATTCTATTCCCAAACTTGCAATTCATTTGTCTTAACTTTTTCTGTTTTGACAACATTTTGGTTGATTACTTAAAACATATTGAATAAAAATATGTGAAATACTCACTCAGCTTTACAAAATTGGCATCACATTGTAAATTTGGTTTATACCATCCTTTTTTCACTTAAATTTATATTTGAGCATTTCCTATGTCATTAAATACTATTTGAAAATAGTTTTAATGGCTTCATAATAGACTATTGTAAGGAACTATCATAACATATTTAATCTATTGCTAGACATTTAAGGTATATCCAATTTTTCACTATTATAAAAAAATTATTAAGTCCTATATGCAAGTTTTTGACTGTGTATCTCTGATTATTATTTCCCTGGAGAGGATTTCATGGAATAAAATAACTACCTCAACACTTAAAAATATTGCAAAGGCATATGCATTTGCAATTTGAGTGCCTTTCAAACCATGATTCTAATGGAATGTTAGATATTCGACAAGCTTTTAAAACTTTGTGTTCTTTTCTGCTCTAGGATGGAGATATCAAAAGACCAATTCAGATGGTTTGCTTAATTATTTAATTACTGATCTTTCTTCCAAAGAGGATACAAAATGTACTTGCAGCCCCAAAATCCTAGTCTTTTAGGATTTCCCTTGGATTATTAAGGTAATTTAATATAATCAAAAGATTTCATTTGAAAGCAACAGATTATGCCTCTGGCTCAGGGAACCTATTTGTTTAGCTCTGTTTCTTCCATTTTCAAGTATCTGTTTTGAGCAAAGCAAAGTTGCACAATTTTGGAAGGGAAGCACTGTTAATCCTTTTGCATAAATGCTGGAGGTAAGACTCAGGGAACTCTCTACCAAATGAGCCATAAATTATGTGGGGGAGTCATGAATCAAGCCTAGTTCTACTTGCTCATAGAGATTATGTGAAATTCTCAGTATTATTACTTATATCTAATTAGTAGATTTATAGATTTTTGTGATATAAGCAAAGCTCTTATTGTCAAAAATCCTAAGTATTTAACTTTAAACCAGGCTGGAATGGAGGGACGTATTACTTCCTCACTCCATTGAATCATCTATATATTCAGACTTGTTTATTAAGCATTGTCTATGTGCTAGATCTTATACAAAATTCTATTTTACTCAAGACACCCATATTTGCAATCCTGGAAGTCCACCTTTTTGTGTATCCTGATACCTACTGTGTCAAAAAGTGCAATACACTGGCAAAGATGAGCTGGTCAAATAAATCCCAGGATCGGCTAATGTCAAACTTGACACTTTTGTGTGCTCAGATTTCTTTAAATTAACATGGCGAATACTCTGAAGGGACTTTGCTTTTGTTATTTGTCAGCCTCAGATTTTTCTCCATTTATTTTTCTCCCAAGATATTTTTGCCTACAACTATATTTTTTAGTGTGCTTAGGAAAAGGAAATAGCAAAGTGATGTGGTGTATCCGAAAAATAATACTAAGAGCAAATGGAGAAAAATAGGGCTGAATCCATAAGAAAACCACATTCCGTGTGACATTGATTTGTATCCGGGAATGCCTAAAAGGCTCTCTAGTGATTCTAAATACTTAAGAGCATATTCATTTCCTTCTAAAAGAAACCAAAATTACCCAGTAATTTAATTCTTATTGAACAGTCAGTTACATACACATGTCCACGTAAACTCACTGGTTTTGCTTTGTCTGTATCCACATTCCTGAGACTGAAGGGTTAGAAATATATTTATACAGCATGAAATGAGGAGGCAAACTTCAGCTATTGTTAGAATGGCCTTGGGCTTCTTGGAATGTCAATTGATCCATCAAGGCGTTGTAGCAAAATTGTCTGTGACAGAATATTTTCTTTCAGAGAAATAGACAAATACTTATCATGCCAACTTGCTGTTCTCAGCAATTGCAATAAACCTACTGATGGTATAATGAGTGAAAAAATAAAAAAGAGGGTCAGAAAACTTCAAAACACAAAGTATTCCTTTTCCTCGCTCTTCTTTTATCTGACTTCATCACTTATTATTATCCTGACATAGTGGTTTAGTGTCTCCTGAGTTGTTTAGGCTTTTTTAAAGTATTAATTTTGTATTTGTCTTTCCTAGAAAAATAATTAACAGGTGATTACTAACAGATCAGTTTTGGCAGGAGAGTGCCATCTAAAAAGTTTACTGTAGCATGTAAACTAGAGTCTACATACTCTATTTTTGAAAGCCAACACCTTTTCCGTATGAAAAGAAGATAAGATCAGAAGTACACTTACTAAAATAAGGGTGACCTTTGCTGGACAGTACTGTTTATTCAGAATGCATAAACTTTACAGCAAAGGAAAAGCCCTTCTGTTACTACTGCAACTCTTATGTGGAAGATTTTCCTTCCAGGTTTTTTGCAGAAAACAACCTACCTGATTTGTACAAAAGAACACTGCACTCTAGTGGAATAAGGGAAAAGGAATCCATTACCTCATTCACTCACTTTTCTTGCCTTCTTTGACTGCCTCTTACGAAAGGCGGCTGAGCTTTTGTCTTGGACTTATGACATGTTATGATATATGGCTACAATTATTGTGATATTATACTGTGAAGTGGTTTTGCTCTTGTAATCAAGCAAAAATCTTTTTTGCTCCAAACCTCCTTTCGTAAATTGAAGCCAGGAGGTCTCCCTATTCCTTCCTTCTCTGCTGCTGCCTGTACCCAAAAGAAAAAAGCCTGCAACTAATAATGATTTAATTTACACAGAAACTTGCAATAATTTAACTCATATCAGGTTAATTTGAAAGTGATTAATGGTAGCCTTTATGTGGCTGGAAATTTTTAATAATGCTTTACTTGTGAATTTATGGCTTTATTGTTCCAGACCACGGCTGCCTTTTTTTGTTGTTTTCAATGTCTGTCTTCCCACATCTCCACTTGAAATGCTCATCCCTCCCTTCTCTATCCTCCTATGTGACAGAGGTAGAGGGAAAAGTGACAGATTTTCAATATCACATACTGAAAAATTCCCACAATCTCAGTGGGAAATTGCTCCAATGGGGGATATTTGTCCTGGAATTGATGCTTCCCTACACATCACCCCCTCACCCCAATATTTGCAGGACTTTTAGGCTTTTATGTCCTTGATCACTATGCCTATACATTTTGATCTGGCCAGGATGAAATGGACTTTCAGGATTTGTCATTGAATTTTCATATTACTAAGCTGGCACAAATGTGGCTGGGGATGTATAGTAATAATGCATTCCAGTAACAGGCATTTTGAAGGGTTAAACTGAGAGCCAGCTGCCCTCAGAAAGTTTACATTGGTTCTTTTCTCCAGCTTCCCCAACCTTGCGGGCAGAGGGAACCCCTGCTTGGCTCAGAAACTTCATATGCAGATGCAGACACATGTATGATCCCAAGTAAGGATATATATTTCATTCCAGAGGTGGTTGAGAACAAAATGAGCTAGAGACCTCCAACCCTTGCATTCCTATTCAGCCATACGCATGTTGAATTTGCCCCACAGCCTACTCAGGTTCTGCCTCCATTCTGTTGTAGTTCTGTGAATCAGTTTATACAGTTGTGAGCAGCAGAAGTTAATAGCAAAAATATAAAAGGTGTTTCCTGAAAGTGAAAAGCATACTTCTCTTTTTCCTCTTGTTTAATATTTACTTTACCCCCTCTTCTCACATCTGGGAAAAATGAATAATCTCAAGTTAAAAACTCCCAAAAGCACTAGTTAAATTGAGCTGTTAGAGAGATTTCTTTGAAAAGTTTTCCCCTCTATACCAGAGAACCAAAGTTTCAAAATTCTGGTCAATGGGAATTGTTGGGTTCCATTATCACAAATGTGGGGACCCTGGGGGTAGAAACTGCATGGGACATACAGCTTGTGGAAGAGGTGGGAAGAGAATGCTGTGGGACAGTCAAGCTTCCACTCTTCTGCCAAGACATTTGAACTTTAAGTCTTGTCACTTCTATACAACTCAGTTTTTTTCAGTCTCTAAGAACTACATACATTAAGACTTCTCAAAGGGAGCAAATAATGCCATTATGAGAAATATTTCAGAAAAAATGATGCACTGTCCATATTGAGGAGTTTCAATACTATGTTGAATATAGATAAGATAGATGCTGGATACATAGATAATAAAAATGAGCACTGATGTAGCAGTAAGAAAAGTTAATTTGGGATCTGTGACTACAATTCCTTCTTTTAAAAAAAGAATCTGATGAAGAAGTACATTTGTTCTGTAGAGTATGTCAATAAGTTATGAAATTCAAAATAGGGAAAAGAGAGGTGGAAAGGTATGCTTCTTACTATAATCGGGAAAAGTTTGAAACTCATGAAGCAACCTGTGGTGGATGGGTAAGACTAAGTTTACAAAAGTCTCATAACTTTTTTTAGCAGTAAAGTAACATGATTTGAACCATCTGTATAATATCCCAAACTATAAAAAAAAAAGTTGCTATACCCATGAAAAGCTTTTTTGTGGGGGAGGAAAAATGATAAAAATGTTGTGCTATAGTTTGGAATAATACAGAGTATAAAAAAGATAATATTAATAGTGCAAGAATCACACAAAGAAGGATAATGAAAACATACTTCTAGAAATATCTAAAATATTGGAAAGATTCTATAACTTGGAATATTACTCTCAAGGGGTTATACATGTATACTTAAGGGAAAATGAAAGCTTGGTTTAGTTAAAAAAGAGAGACTTTTTTTTTTATTGAGGTGACTAATTTATGGAACAATTTAAGTTTAGATGTGTAGGTTCACTCTTCAAATATATAACAGACCAGACTTACCACAAACTTCTTACAGTCTCTCTACTACTGTCCACTGAAAGCTCACTACTGTTTGCCCTCTCCCTGCCCCCAGTTCCCTTCCCCGCTACCTTACTTCTGTTGTCAATGTCCAAGGGTAACTTTTGTTTTGTGTTTGCAGTTTGTTTGCTTTGTTTTTTTTTTATATTCCAAACATTAATGAGATCATCTAATATTTGTCTTTCTCCTCATGACTTATCTCACTTAATAGAAACTCCTCTAGTTCCAATCATGCTGCCATAATCATCTTTTTTCACAGTTGTGTAGCATTCTATGGTGTAAATACATATATATGTATATATACATACATACATATATATTTCATCTTCTTATGCATTAATACAATCTGTTGATGGCTGCTTAACTTGTTTCCATTTCTTGAATATTGTAAATAGTGCTGCAATAAAATGGGTGTTCATATATATCTCTTTGTATTATTGTTTTGTGTTTTTTGGTTAAGTACCTGGAAATGGGCTAATAGTATTATATGGAATTTTATTCTCATTTTTTTGAGACACCTCCATACTGCTTTACAAATAGTTGCATCAATTTACACTCCTGCCTACAGTGTATAAAAGTTATTTTTCTCAATAACCTTGCCAATACTTATTGTTTCCAGTCTTTTAGATGGTAACCATTTTCACAGGTATGAGATGATATCTCATTGTTTTGACTGGATTTACCCAGTAACAAGAAATGTGGCACATCTTTTCAAATGCCTTTTGACCATCTATGCCTTCTTTGAAGAAATGTCTATTCAGGTCTTCTGTCCATTTTTTGATTGGAACGTTTGCGTCTGCTTTTCAGCTTTATATGTATTGGATATCAATCCCTTGTCAAATGTATATGTGCAAACATCTTCTCTGATCAGTAGGGTGTCTTTTATTTGATTATAGTTTATTTTGCTATGCAGAAGTTTTTCAATTTCATGTACTACCATTTGTTTATTTTTGGTTTTGTTTTCCTCGATGCTAGAGTTGAGTTCCCAATTACCTCACTAAGGCCGACATCACGGAAGTAATAGTGCCTATATTTTTCCCATGTATTTTACAATTTCCAATTTTAATCCAGTATCTAATCCATTTTAGTTAACTTTTGTGTAGGGTATTGCAGAGTTATCTATTCTTATTCTTTTGCATGTGACTGCTCAGTTTTCCCAATACCACTTGCTGAAAAAAATTTCTTTCTCCATTGTATGCTCGCCTCTCCTTTGTTGTAAATTAACTCACCACATATGTGCAAATTTCTTTCTGAGTACTCAATTCTATTCCACTGAACTATGGTTCCTTTTTATTCCAGTTCCATAGTGTTCCAGTATCATATTATTTTAATTACTATTGCTTTGTAGTATGCTTTGAAATCTAGGAATGTAGTATCTCCATACTTTTGTTCTGTTTTCTCATGATTGCTTTGGTTTTTTGGGGTTGTTTATGATTCCAAACCAATGCGATTTTTTTGTTTTATTTCCTCAAAATTTGCCAATGGAATTTTGTAGAGACTGCAATAAACATATTGCTTTAGGAGTGATAATTTACTTAATGTTATATTTACATCTTCATGTGAAGGAATCTGAATTATATGATAAATCATGATTTTGAAAAATAAAGCTTTCAACACTTTAAAGATTTCCAATATTAGGTTATCCCTTATAATTAGCCTAAATAAATGTCAACTATTTTAACCTTCTATTACAACTTTGAAAATATACAACGTTACAAAGGATATGAGGAATATTACTCAGGCATAGACAATTTGGAGACTCGTCCTTGATAATATACCCACAGTCAACCAGTGTGACGCATTAATACATGTTTTTAAATTTAGGGGGTGTTGGGATTGTAAAGTCGAAAGACTGTAACTGAGATGTTTCTATTTAAAGGAAAAATTGTCTAACCTCATCCATAATAATAGAGTTCAGGCACAATTATATGATACACAAAGATTCACTCCTTTAAAAAAATTCCATTGGTATGAATACCAGAAATCAACAGCAAAAGATCAACATGACAAGTAACAAATTAAAAGACATTTAAATGATATTTAGGGCAAAACAAAAAAACCACCTATAGTCAATAGAGGTATAAAGAATGGGTTTCGAATCAGTGATCATAGCTATAAACAGGTAGAAGACATGTGCAAATCATTGAGAAAGACTCACTGGTCAGCAGCAGCACTGTATCTCATGAGGCTCTGCCTCAGAAAGGCAACAGTGCATAATACTCTTTGAAACACAGGAAATTAATGATTATGATGTCCATAATTTGTGCATTTCCAGGTTAGCATCATTATTCCAGTTTTTAATATTCACATTCTTTATAATGAGTTTTGCATTTTCTTCATTTTTCTTTGGGCAAATATATTTCAATTCCACATAATAGGAAAATTGTGTTAGGATAATATAGGAATAAAAGGTTCACCTTCATTTTCTTTTTTTCTTTCCCTAGGGAAAAACAAAATACAAGATATAGTAAAATGAAACTTCACTGAAAAATAGAGTGCAAAGTTTTATTTTAGCTGTTATTGGGGAATAGGCCTAAAATCCACCATATAAACAGTGTTCTAGCATCTAAAATGCTGAGATTTTAGGGTGTCCACTAGAAAGTTTCCTTAAATTCTCCTAAAACATTTTACCTTTACCTCACAGACCAGTTACTATATGGTTAGGTTAGTTCAAGAATGGCATATAGATTTACTTCAGATATGATATATCTCTCTCCCTCACCTATTTTTATTAATTCCATATTTTCTCACCTCAAACACACTTGCACCTTGCTCCATGAACCAGTAAATACCTAAAAATTCTCATATTTCATCTTTCTAATCCATGTAATGCAGAGATATAGACTCTTTACTCTGAAATTGACACAAACATCCATTACAAACACATCCTGTACCGGGCTATGTGCTTCAGAAAATGTAGTCATTATGTTGTCAGTATCGGGAGACTCCCACAAAAGTTGTGCCTTTTCTCATCCTCATTGTAACTTAGAAGTAAGAAAATGAGATTGCCCTTGGAGCACTGAAACAGCAAAATCAACAACAATCAGATCAGGCCTTATCAAAGATATGCAACGACCTTTATGAGCCCAGCTCAGTGGGTAGGAGCCCAAGCAGGATCCCAGGTATCCTGGGTGTGAGTTCAGGTCACATCTTTCTGGTTGTGAGCGCTCAAGCAACTTACTTAATCTGCTTTTCCTCAGTTTCCTCATCTCTAAAATGGAAATAAAAACAATAGTACTTATATCATGGGGCTGCTTCTAGCTAGTTAATACTTGCCAAGTGCTTTCAGGGTTATCTGGTACAAATTAAGTGCTAAAATGTCTTTTCTCATTTATTTTTTATTGTTTGTATCATCATCAACATACTATCATAGTTATTAGTATTATTGTTATCACCACCATCATCATCATCCTGACTGGTCAGGAAGACTAGTTTATAACCAGAGTAGATGTGGCAAGATATTGAAAGAAATAATGTGTGTAAGTTTTGGCAAAGAAAACCAGGTTAAGAAAACTAGTTTCCCAAGAGAAGGAGTTAGTCTCAGAGCGGGGACATATCTAGAAGTCTGTAAAGAAGGCCAGATGATGGCAAGTTTACTAATTTATTGCCGTTTCATGAAGCAGCTTAGAAAAGAAACTACAGACGATTCTCTGTGGTCCCACAAAAAGCAATCCATTGAATGCTTGTCCATATCTTGGAGCTTCTTTCTGCATGGACAACTGAGAAGAACAGGTTAAACCATGTATTATTATTACAGTTTCTTTTGTAAATGGAAACATTTGTTTTGACAATAACAGGTACATCAATTTTGTTTTCCTAGTATGAAGCAGTGTGAAGTACAAGGGTTTAAAGAAAGAAAATTCCAGCAATTGCATTTTTGAGTGCTTCCCTTTGTTACCTTTCTCCTACATATTAGTGGTATCAAATCCTTGTCATTGGTTTTAATAATACTAATAGACCTTTGAACAGATTTTATTCTCTTGCTTTGTGTAACCTCAATTTTCATTATTTTTTTGTTAGTCTTCCTGCTAATAAAGACAGTTCTGAATTGTCTTTTTGAAGGTAAATCATTGCCTCCCCATCCCCCACATCCCAAGTCTCTATTTTACATTGAATCATGCAGTGCTTTCAATCAAATGGGCTTGGCTCTACCTCTCTGGGATGCAGTATTGAACCAAAAAGATCGAGGTCTGGCTTACAGATGTTTAGGGGAGAAGGACATCAGAAAGCATGAAAATAATTGTGTTAAATTTCCAAGGATATTGGGTTCTAGGAAGAAAAATAAAGAACAATAAAAGGTTTAAAGATTGATGAATCAGTGTGCTCTCTTATATAAAGTGGCTGAAAACGGTTTTCTGATGAAGTATCTTTCTAGCAGAGATGACAATAAAGTAAGGGGTAGCCATGGCAACATCCAGTAGAGTTTTCTGGGCAGAGCATGTGCAAAGGCCCTGTAGCAACAACAATAAATGGCCATTATGTTTGAGGAACAGAATGAAGGCCAGTGCAGTTGAAATTCATTGTTCAAAGTATGGAGTTGATGTTAGTGTTGTCTGACATTATCTGCCTATGTAAATCATGATAAGGTCTTTACAAGTGAGATGGGATGTCACTGAAGAATTTGAGGAGAGGAGTCACGTTATTTGGATTAAGTTTTAACGGTTTTACTTTAGCTGCTGAGAAGAGAATATGCTGTAAAGGGAACAAGAACAGAAGAAAAGAGTCTAAGAAATAATTACAATAATCCAGGTGAGATTATTTCCTTCAGTTCATCTCAAGATCATCAGTCTTTGACCATTTAACTCAACCAAGCTTCACACTTCTTGTTTCCTCTGATACCTCCAACCTCTAAACATTTTATCAGGATGCCAGAAATCAGAATTTATTATAGAGTCTGGGCATTAAAGAGTGTAGGATTGATGTAGAGTTATACATTTAATCCAATGCAATGTCAATTGCTCCGGCTTCACTGTCTCTTCGCTCATCTAGCGATAAGACCACAACCAAGTCCACATATATAAAAAATTAATATGTGACAAGGGTAGCATCAGAAATTAATGGAGAATGGACAGATGATGTCAGTAAATAATTCTAGGACAACTGCCTACATGTGTAGAAAACTTATCCCCATTTTACATTATGCACAAAAATAAATAGCAAGTAATCTAAGCAGCATAATTAACAGAAAAAAATTACAACAAAATTGAAAAATTCTTAGAAAAATATAGGATAATATCTTTAAGATTTAAGGATAGGGAAACTGTTTAAGAATCGCAAAGTTAAAAATTATGAAAGAAAAAATAATTTTTGTTCCTTTTCCTATTAAAGACTGTGTTTTTAAAATTTTATCTCCAAAGTTAGTCTAGACAGACACTTTGTCCTTAAACTGAAATTTGTATTTTTTTCCACTGTAAAAGGGAACTATAACAATGAAATACCTAATTTTTAAGACCTGATACTCATTGTTAATATACGTAGCAGATTAGACTTTTTCCCATTGGCCTGGTGATCAGAAACACAGATTCTATACCTGAGATTTAAACAATTTCCAGTTTATCTGTGAAATATAAATGACAATATATTTTCTACCTACTGATAAAATTATAATCCAGTAAGATTTTCAAGTTTAAATACTTCTGGATCTAGTAAGCATAATAAAATGTATCAACTGTTAGACTAACCACATAAAGAGCTATAGCATTAATTAGGAAAGCTGCAGTTTAAAAAAAATTTACTTCTGTATAGGTTCGGGGTTAATTTAGACAAAAATGGCATGTCTTGACCTTTTTTTTTTTTAAGTAAAAGTACAGGCAGGAATGAAGGCATGTAGGTTGGCAGGCAGGAAGAGAGAGGAAGAAGAAACACTCAATTTCCATTTAGTTATTCACACTGGTTGTTCCCCCTGAATCCAGGACTTGAACCCACAGGTATGTGACCTGCATCGTTCAGAGGCAACTGACCTAACCAGTACTCCACCAGGGTACACCAAGTCTTGACTTTTCAAATACATTTTTCTGCATCTCGTTTTTACTAGAATAGACTAAGGCTGTTAGTATCTGGATAGCTCTATAATCTCTCTGGATAAAATGTGATAACCACAATGATTATTTGCATTAAGCCTTAGATTTTGAAGAAAAAAAAGGAAAACATTAGGAAGGTTTCTAAATCCTTAGACTCATGGGAACCACAGTTTTTCTCAATTCTATTTCCCTTCATTCTAAAACATTCTAACTGCTTAGGAGAGGATTTTGTTTGGTGCCTTTGAATGAGAGAAATTGCTCATCTAAGCAGAAAATCCCAGAATGCAGTTAAATAAACAAACTCATGTGTGTGTATGTGTATGTATGTGTATGTATGTGTGTATCTATGTCTACTTATATATAAACTTACATGGTGGCTATATATGAACAAAACAAAACTATAAAGCTGTAAGGCATTTCCCAAGATGTTTAGAAAATAGATTCCACCTTTGTTCATGTCACTAGTATATTTTAGAATTTTTATTTATGTATTATTGAATAATAATGAGAGGCTGTGAGACATCAGAATGAAAACAGGTTTAAGGAGAGAAGAGCTACTGAACTAATTGTGGGTAGTGATAAACCTAGGTTATAATAAATGAAAGACATATTAAATGCAGGTTTCTTACTAGCTAGCATTGCCAGCAGTCAGTTCATTCTCATCTGACTGCCCCCAGCAAAAGGAATATAGTGTCATTGATGGTACCCAAAGTTGTTTGTCCCAAGACTCTGAGTAGTAATTCTTACAGATTTCTCTCAGTATCAAGATGTATCAAAGATAATAACAAATGCAACTATAAATAGAAAAGTTTAGTATTTGGCAGCAGATAATGTTTAATCCCCTTCATCTTTATCAATACGATCCCAGTTTAGTTCAGAGCAGGCATCTAAGAGAAATATTTAACTGCTTAGACCCCTTGCTTCTAAGAGCAGTTGTGTGACTCATATGACTGATGAGATGGAAATGGAATAATACCTGAGAAGAATAAGACTATCTACACAACATTTATCTATCTCTCTATCTCTATCATCTATCTGTACTCACTCAGAATGGAAGAGTTGATGTGCTTCCCTTTATCTTTTGCTCTCTTCTTCCTCTATGAAGGATGCATGCAGTGTTAAGGGTGGTGGAGCAGAGGGTCAGAGAGAAGCTGAGTCATTGATGACCTTCTCAGGCATCTGACCCAACACTACACTCTACCTCCAGATTGTGATTAATGTGAGAACAAATTAAAAAACCCTATTTGATTAAGCCACTAGAGGCGGATTTTTTCTTACATGCAACTGAACAAAATCCCATGTGACACAGTGGCCAATGGGTCATTAGAAACAAGTGTTTCTTATTATCTTGTGATGCTGTACTCTTACCAGTGGAGATAATTTTGGATAATATTAAATTATATGGTTAGAAAAGTATTTTCCAGACATCATTCAGTCTTGATTACTTCAAGAAAGTCTCAGTTTAGTGCTAGTATTTCTTAAATAGCTCTCTTTTCTCCCTCTTGCAACAAAGTGCAGTGCATTTTTGGCCAAAAGCCTTTGGTAAGCACCATTATCTAGCTAAAATTTAATGAAATAGCTTCGTTTCCACTGGGTTTGGTTTATAGTTACTTTCTCATCAGGGTTATTGGTTTTCTATTCATGAAAATGACATGAAATCCCCTTACAAAATAAATTTAAATAAAAATGTAAGTTGATTTAAAGAAAACTGTTATGTATATACAAGTAAAATAACAGAGTGTAAGTTTCTTTTTTAAAGGACAATAGCATATAAATGACTAAAGTTAAGTCAATTGAATCCCAGATATATTTAATTCTAGTTCAAGGCCTACAAGAATCATTTGAGTCTCACTAACATATTTGGGCTATATTCTATTTGTCAGTATAAAACAGCCTTGACAGAATTTAACCTGTTGTTCAAATATTATCAGTACTTAAAGTTAACCAAGTTAGAAAACATTGTATGTAAAATCTCTTCAGTTCCTACTTTATTTATGAATATAAATAGGATGTTTAAGACTTATTACACTCTTACTAGACTCACCAAAATCTCAGTGCAAATGTCATTCTTTATAATAGTAAAAAAATTTTCAGAATATTTTATACAGATGATCAATCGATATTTATACAATTTCAGTTATTACAGAGAAGATAGCTATGAAATATTCTGTTGAGCTAAAATTGCAGCTTCATCACCTAGGATCATTTATTCAAAACTTGAAAGTTATTAAAATTTGATAGTGAATGATGAGTGTCAACACTTCTGACATCTATTTGCTCATTTGTTTTCTGCAGCAGTTTGGCTGCTCATATAAATATAATTTGCTGTTGCAAGTTCTCTTTGAAAAATTTGAAGTGTACATTATTGGCCATAATCTTTGAATATGTATAGGAAAATTCATAACCTAAGCTCTGCTATTGTGGCAAAGGAAAACTTAAAATTATGAATTACAGATTCTTTGATTTTAAAGTTTTATCAAATCCCCTCTGCATTCATTGTATTACCCAAATAATTGTCACGGTAAGTTTCATATTACAGACCTTGAAATATTACAAAATTTTTCAGTAATTGTATATACTTTGGATAATTTTATTACAGAAGTTATTTCTTAATATGCAAGTCATGTGATACTTCCTCTTGGCAATTCTAAGTCATGTCACCTTAAAAATAAATATATGGATATCTACATAAAAGTTACAGGCATGGAGTCACAATGGGTTATGGTACAAGCAAAAATATAAACAAAAAAATTCAAAAGATAAAAGAACGATGTTGGAAATTTGGCTTCAGTCTGAAGCATGTAGGTACTCCTACAAGGTGGGGCCAAAATGGCAGATAGTTAGTGAACTAATGGGGCTAGCAGAGGAGCCAAGGGCATAGATAGAGCTGGGGAACTTCTCCATGGCTTCAGAGTCTGATGTGAAAGGCACAGTGAAAGTTTAGATCTTCTCCATGGTGGTTGGCTCACTTATTTCAACTTAGTTCTAAAATGTTGACCTTGAAACATCCAGTTGGGTGAGTAGTGTGCAATAATCAAGGGAATTGGCTTGAATGGAGGTTAATTGGTACCTTGATCTGCCCTCCCCTTCTGATGGGCCCAGCCTTGACAATGATACATTAAAAGTTAGATCTCATGAATAGTTCCAGTATTGACATCACATATTGCTATGTTTACTTAGAGGCTGAGTTGATGATAGACTTTATATTACATGTAGGAGAAAGAGTTCTTGGGCTCCAGAATGAACCCTACTATTTCTCTCTGGGTTGGTATGTTATATGCCAGAGAGTATTCCTGGATTTATAAAGGGACCTACAAAAGGTGAGAATTTGTACACACATATCTTGGCAAACAGTAATCACTGCCATGGGAAGAAACACGATTCAAGACAAAGTATCACTTGACACAAGGAAGGAAGTGAAATAATTTGGGTTAGCATATGCAAAGGGGAGATAACAAATAATAACAATAATGCCACCTGCTTTTCAAGGAAGTATGAGCTTGGAGTGGCTCCTAGTCTATGGTGCCTTAAAAATAGGACACGGTTTGAAGGACTTTCTCTTCTGTACATGATATTCATCTATTCAGATATAATGTTGTCTTATTACATCTGAAATTATTATAAAGTATCAATATAATTCAAACTTAGTTGGATGTGCTTAGGTGAGCATGAATGTGAGTTTTAAAAAAGATATAATGCATATGAATAGATGAGAACAGCAGGTTTTTTTAAACTTTCAAATTCATAAAAGAGTCATTGCTGAGTAAATGCGCTACTGCCAACTGTGGGGAAGCAGAGCCAGTTTTGAATATTTAAGTAATAATTGACACTGTCTTCAAAGCCATGAATGGCTCCCATGTTGAGACCACATATTGCTGTATTTACTTAGAGGCTGAGTTGATGATAGGCTTTATATTACACACAGGAAAGAAATGAGAGTATATGAAAGATGCTTCATGCTAATATTATTGTCAACACTGAGAGCCGCTGCATTCTGATGTAAGCTGAAGGTTCTGAGTTATTTGTGAAGAAGTATAGCTGTAAATGTTGAAATAGTCAATTAGCGAGAATCAAATATATCTGGGAACTGATTCGTAATATAAACATTTGTTCTGATAAGTGTTATAGGTAAGAGGGAGGTGGGAAAAATTGTATTAGGAGACTGACATTAAGATAGGTTTTCTTCTTCCTTTTGAATTCTAACTTTTAAAAAATCCATAAAAAAATCAGATTGTTTAGTGTAACTTTTATGTACTGGGAAATGTGACCATATTCATTCTGTTTTTCTGGTAAGTATTTTAATTTTGTTCAGAAACTTGGTCAAAGAAGTTCAGTCAACAGAGCTAAACAGAGAAATCTAGGCAACTTTTGACTGAATAAAGTAACTAAGCTCCACATTTAAAAAAAGAGAGAAGTGGACATTCTTAACAACCTGTTGGACAGTTTCCCAATGTAATTCAGTCTTTTTCATTATACTTTGGTTTTATATCCATTCAGTGGCACGGATTCAGAGCTATTATATAACAAATTCTTAAATCAAATAATGTTAAAATTTGGAAAATGTCAGATGATCCCTGAGAATACCTAATAACTATTCAATAACTGAAAATTAACATTATAAATTGAACATGCTAAAGTAAGTCTGAGTAACCCATAAATTCTCCATGGTTCAAAGGTGACCCCAGATTTCACCTGCCTCCACATTTTGTAGGTGTAAATAAAAAATAAATAATAGTGGAGCACAACTCAAGTTACAGCTCTAGATGTATCCATGGTAAGAATATGTGTTTTGAAAATCTGTGCTTGAAATATTCTTGGAAGACTCGTTGATCTCACTTTTCTCCTCGAGAGGTAATATATTGGATGTTATGAATTTAATCCATCTAAAGTTCCTAAGTATATCACCTATCTTTATGTAACTCAATTTGGCCAGCTCCCTCTCTCTGCTGAGACCATGAGCTTCCTTTTAAACCTCTACCATTCTCAGTACCTGACTGTATTTTGCATTTTCTCTAAAATGGCCATATCTATTTTAGGTGCAGTTTTATCTTGATATATAGAGTTTCTTGTAGGCAAATAGAAGTTAAGTAGGATTCCTTGGAACCAATTCATTATTTTTTTTTTAATTTCTATATCCATGACATTAAAACAAAAATATAATCTCTACATAAAATGCTCTATTTTTCTTTCTCAAGTTGGATAAAACAATATTGATTTATATTTATAAAGCAGTCAGGTCTCAAACTAGTAAGAAATAGTAGAACAAGGGCTACTACATGACCTCCGAAAATCCAATAAAAGGTATCCTAACAGAGCTACCTAACCAACATTTTTTTTCACTAAATACTCATAAATTATAATGTTAATCAAAAAGTGCCAGGAGTCAGTGGCTTTTGTTCAGATTATTGGTTCATCAGGTTCATCCCTTTATTCTCTCATTTCCTGTTAAGTAACTCTTATGCCGAAGCTATTCCATTTTCCCACTAACTCAGTGCTCGCTACAGATTCCTATCCTTGCAGTTTCCAGCTCTGTCACATACATGTCCTACTTCCTTTCCCGATTCCAATCAATCTCCTACTCACTTCACATTTCAAGTTGCCTTTATGTCACAGAGTAGTGTAGGCAAAGCTTTCCCCTAAACTTCCCCAAGAAACTGGTGAATAAAATATTCTAAAAAGGCCCTTATTGTGATATGAGTGTGATTGTTTTGACACGTTTACAGGGTGTGCATATCACCATAGAATTGTCTCTACTTGCTACCCTATCGTACAAAAGTCCCTCAAGAAGATTACAGAACACAACACACAGCAAGCTCACTCACAAGTTTCTTTTCTTTCTTTCTTTCTTTCAAAGGGAAGTTACAGGCAAGAATGAAGGCAAGTAGATAAGCACGGAGAGAGAAAAGGGAGGAAACATTTTATTTATTTGTTCATCTTGGTTGTTCCCCCTGACCCCAGCACATACTTTTGCCCTTGGGATGTAGTGGATGGTGCCAGCCATATACAGTGGACTCAACTGCTACTCCACCAGGGGGGTGCCACAAGTCCTTGATTTGAGAAAGCAATGTAGTTTCTACACAGAGTTTCTTTGGTCCTAGGAAGTCAATACCTACAAATAATTTCTTTCAAACATTATTTCTTCCCATTTTATTCATTATGGCATTTGTTTAGTTATTCTTCAGTGGTAATTATGGAGAAGGGGATCTCTTGCTTCATTGGCTTTCAGAAGGTAATAAAGGAACAAAGAATTTTTTGATTGTATGGAGTCATTTAAAAACAACTCAAAAGCAGTGATTTCCAAGTAAAATATTCACTTGACTAACCCTTTGACAATGTGACATTTCTTGGCCACCCTCAACCCACCCTCAGCAGTCGTCCCAATAACCCCTTTCCACTGCAGTGCAGGCTTATCTGGTTCCCACACTGGTCCTGATGGAGGAGAGTGCTCATTCAAACCCTAACCCAGGTAACACGTGAATCCTGCAATCATCAGTGCTCAGAGTGTAAGAAGTCAGTGCTGAGAAAGACCTTTGTTTCTTTATTTTCCTTTTAAGCCCTTCTTCCCTTGGTTAGAATGCGTGAAAGCCAGGATCTTAAGGTACCCCCTAAGATTATATACCTTGTGTAATCTTTATGAAGGTAGGTGGCCTGTTAATATACTGAGATGTCGCTCCCATGATTACATGACATTATATGGCAAAAGGGAAATTATGCTGTGTGAGTCTGATCTAAACAGATGACTTGTTTACAAGTAGAGCATTTTATCTGGCTGGTTGCAGAAGTGCATGTCAAGGATTCACTTTCAGGCTCACATGGAAGAAAGCAATCATCCATGTTGGGAACTATCTAATAGGTGCACATGGCAAAGAATTATAGTTGGTCTTCAGAAGCTGAGAGTGGTCTCCAACTGCAACTAGAAAGAACATGAGAACTTCAATGCTAACCTGCAAGAAACTGAATCCTACCAAAAATCAGTAATCCTAGAAAAGGATCCTGTGCCCCTGATGAGATGACAGCCCCAGTTAATATTGAGATTTCAGCTCAGGGAAACTCAGAGCAGAAGATCTAGTCACACTATCCCAAGAATTCTGACCTAAAAACACTACGAATTAACACATTTGAGTTATTTTAGCTTGCTTAGTTTGTGACCATTTGTTATGCTGCAATAGGAAACTAACACAGAGAGACATGACCTTATAGTTTCTTAGTTCTGCAAATGGTCACATGTAGGATATTGAATTAGCTGAAATTAGTAAGGTTTTAGCGACCCTTACATAACTATATCTTAGACAAGCTCTCTTCTGACCTGTTTCATCATAGATGTCAAAAATTCCATTAGTACTTCATAGAATACCAAGTCCAATAGCAGTTGGATAGGTAATTCCTATGGTTCTTTATCTGTAGGGGTTTTGCTAGACAACATCTATGGTTTCTTTCAACTCAAATGTCATAAGATGATACTGTCATATTTGTGAAATCTATATAGTTGAATCCAACATGATTTAAACATAAGCATATACAACATCAAATAAAAGATGAATTTGGAACATGAGTACTGAGTGAGAGAGAATATTTTTGGATACTAATTGTGTGCCAGAGTGTGTTTCTTCATACGCACTAGTTGATTTAACAACCTATAAAATAGATGTCATTGTTGTCTTCAATTATAAATAATAAAACAAATACTTGAGTAGATGATATAAATTACTCAGCATCTCCCAGTCAGTAAAAGTTACAACCAGAATTCTGATCCATGTGAGTTCCATCTGATTTCAAAGTACAGATATTTTTTACTGTATCTAGGATGACTTATGAAATGTGCAAAACAGATTTAAAATGAAGTATTTTGAAAGAGCTGTTTCCAGATTCTCCAGGGAGATGGTCCTTCTTTCACTTTAATATGTCATGGTTTGTAAATGTAGGCAGTGAGTGACATAGAGGACTGTGAAAAAACCAGGAACAATTTAAAATGATTAGTTGTAGTTCAATTCATTTCTAAATATTTCCCCCTTTTTTTTTCTTTCTCACATCCTACAAATAAGTGCATTAGTAAAATCTCTGGGTACATGTAAAAGCTTTATTTATACATGTTTTAAAAATTAATAATTTTAGAATATCATCTTTTTAGGAAAAAGTAAATATTTTATCTTATTTTTTTCATGGTGTTACTGAGATATAGAAGATTTTATCAATAAGTTCATCTTCTGCTTTTTCTTTTTTCACTGTAAAGTTAGAGGTGCCCAGAGAATAATTGCTGACACTGAATAGAAGACTTTAAAAAACAAGAAAGTCACCGAGTTCTGCATGTTGATACTGATAGAAGGTTAGAAGCACTAACTCAAATACATGTCTATTTTTTCTGCTGGAAATTGATATATTACAATGATAATTTGATGAGCACTATAATTTAGGGTTTCAAAGATAAGATAGTTTACAAATATTCCTGAATCTTCTGAGCTTATAAACACTTAAATAATATATGTATCACAATGATAGAAAATAGCTGTGCTGGGACAAAAATTCAGCTGTAATATATTGTCAAGTATTAAGTTCTTTTTCAGGTCCTTTAATTTTCTTTTAGTATATGATAGGTAAACTTTAAAGTTACAAAATAACTGTCATTTGTCAAAAAGAGATATTTAAATTATTCTAGGTGTATTTTTTTAAGAATCCACATTATCACCACTGTCTGAAAACTACCTTATTTATGCTTAAATTGGGTATCTGTTTCATTCCCTTGAGATATTATTGGCTGGCTGTCTCTGCTTTGGAGAATGGATGACATGGTTTTGAGTCCACAAAGGTTGCTATATCTTGAAACTGAAACCAGGTACTATACTGGTGGTTCTAAGTTATATGGTTTTAAAAATTATGTTTTTTTCCCTTGAAAAAACTAATATTATTACCATTTGGAGTTAGTTTCATAGTGCCTTGTCTTTTGATTGAAAATATATCCTTGAACTTTTTCAGTTTGATAGCAGTCATTTGATTTAGCAGAAGATTTCATCTTAGTTTTGGGAATCAGGAAGAGCTTTAATCAGAGTTCTTCCACCAATAGACAGAGATACTGGGGACAAATGACTGGGCCTATGGTGCTTAGTTTGCTCATTTGTTAATTGGATATACTAATATCTTCCTGAAAGGATTGAAATACATTTTAAATGATTTGCATATGACCTTTCCTCTTACGTAACTCATGAATTGTTTTCTTTTCTTTCTATGCGTGTGCATTGTGGGGGAGCACACAGGCATTATTTTGCATTTCATTTTCTATAGTATGCTTGTGAATATGTATTTGTATGCCCACCTCGCTGTTATTGTTCAACACTCTAAAGAAGATTAGCACATATTTATTTCTTGCATGAAGAAACCACAAGCTATGAACTTCTGTTTAATGAATATTCTTTACATTCTGAAGCCCTCTGGAAGCTGCCAAGTAGCTATTTTACAACTACTGGGAGAGAGGGAGGACTCTTCCCTTGATGCTGCCATCGTGGGAGAAGTGTTTCTGCTCTTATAGGTACTGTCCGGGAATAATAAAAAGTCAGCCTTTCATGAACTGGCCTGAAAAAATCAAGTGATGCAGGTATCTAACACTGATTAATTGTGGAGTTTGTCCTGAAAAGAATTCAAGGAGAGACGACTTATTCCAACACCACACCATATGCCAAGTTTATTGGAAACCGCTCAACAAAAATAAGATCCATGTTGCTTGACGTTTGCAGAAGAGAACTCACCATCAAAATGATGGCTCATATATAATTGTGGGAATGGCTCTCCCTTTATGGGTATAACCAGGGACTGGCACTCCACTGAGAGCTGAGAGAACTTCCAAGGTTGGATGAAGTTCTTGAGAGCTGTTGCATTGCCTGGGTTTCTGGTGAGAGCTGGTAGAGAGTCCCGGAGTAAAAGGGTGGAGTAACTAGGCCATGTGTCTCTACACCCGACTGGCTAAAGAACGGTCTTTGGTTCAGCAGTCTATGTATGTGCTGAATAGGCTTTTAGGGTTCCTTCTCTCCTATCCTGTCCCTCATCATCAAGTACCATTTATAGTACTAGTTTCATTGGGAAACTTGTGTTCTAAGTTTCCTTATACTGACATAGGACAAACTTTGGTACAAAACCATCTATTTAAGTGTCTTATGTTACCTTATATTACCAAAAAACAAAAACAAACAAACAAACCTGATAGAAAGGACTGGGAATTATGAGAAGGAATTAAAGTTACATGCTTAAGATATAAAAGATATAACATTTTCCCTTAGGAGAAAAAAATATCAGTTTTTTTATTTTATTGAAAATGTTATGTTTTTGTTAAATGTTGGTATAGCTTAGAAGTTATTTGTCATTTAAATAAAGCGTGAACCCAACCCTAACTCTTAACATTAAGGAAATTCTTTATGATAGTATGTTTATAAAGACATGTTTTTTTAAATCACTTCATTTTTTTTTTCCAGTATATTTACTCTCCAACACTTGAGTCAATTCAGTCTCTCTAAAAGTTGAAGTGGTGTCTGAAAGAAAGTCTCTTTACTGCATGTTAATTAGAGTAATGAACAAGAGTGGAAAAGGGAAAGAATGGAGAAATCAAATTACTTCCCAGAGTTATACTTGAAAAACAGAACAGTGAATTCAGGCAGGAGCATGACTTAGTGGAAAACAACCAGGAATGGATGACATGCCATTGGCATAGTAAACTCAGCTAACATCCTGGGCATTGCTGGTAGTAGATTTTCAGTGTTTTCTTTATAATCAGAGACATGAATTAGACAACCCAGAGTACCTTTTACTTCTATAAATATGTAAGTAGTCAAACCATGTAAAGTTGAGACTTTTGGTGTCTTGTTTGCCATTTTCAAATAAGCTGTTTGCACCAGGTGATGATATTTAGAATAAATTATTCAGCATATGACATAATAATGTGTGATTATTTATAAATGGCATTTGCTTTTGAATTTAGGTCTTTGGGAAACAAAGTGGTTTAAATTACTTGTAATCTCAGTACAGAAGATAAGAGAGAAAAGTGAGTAACAGTGTTAAGTTGATTTTCTCTACTAAAATAGATAGAAAATAAGCTTAGATCTAAAAGTAAAAACTTATCTCCATTTTTAGGTTCATATTTCACTAAAAGATGATTAGATGACTTCACATTGAGAAGTTTAAAATTTAAACAAAGGAATACTTAGCGGATTGCATTATTAGCTGATTAAAGAAAATGTTATCTAAGGCACCACATCAAGCATATGGACTGATCTAATTAGTTGATTACTGATACAGATTTAGTACTGAGTACCTTTACATTGAACATCAATTTTAGCTTAATAGGAAATTCTTCCTGCTTCTCTGTCATTAAAGAAAACAAGGCTTTGCAATTGGATAATTAAAGAAAAACATGAATGAATATTAGATTAAAGCCTTTCCTGACATCTATTTCCAAATGCTAAGAATGTTATTCATAGAATAGAATTCATTACAGAATAACAAGCCATTTGACTCCAAACAAAATGACACCTTTCAACACTAAGATACGTGATCCAATATTGCATTGTGACTATGTTTTAATGAAAACTTACTGGTAAGTGTCTGATTCTGTACTTTATTTCATTGATCTGTGGACAAATACAATATAGTATCTTATATATCACTGTGTGCAGGCCAAGAAACTCAGGATTGTGACTTGATGTGATTAATAATGATTAATTGATTAATGATGTAAGGAGAAAGTAGGCATTGGTGACTATAATGGAAGAAGAGAGAAAAGGTGTGTAACCAAGTGGGGTTTATATGGTAAAGTGTTAGAGTAAGCACTCTGTTAGAAAAAGGGGAGCTGGAAGAACTTCCCTCAGCCTTTCTCACTTACTTCCTCAATCTGTTTTCAACTGGCTGTTGTCATTAACTGGTTTGTTGCCAATCTCTTTCCTATTTCATCAGGATTTCACTCTCTTCTCACCCAAACCCTCCCACCCTGTTTCCTCTAGAGGCCTGCCATCCTATTCTTGCAGTGACAATGACCTGAAGGTCTACTGACTAAATAATCTCACTAATCCTTGTGATATCTTTTTAGAAAAAAAAGGTACAAAAGGCAATTGGTTACTTCCATTTTGCATAAATAAAATTTAAGTCACAAAGAATGAGGCAGATATATCTAAAGTTATACAAAAAATAGGGTAGGTAAGGTGGGAATGAATGAAATCTCAAAACTGAGTCCTTAGATGACATTTTATATCATATACAGTAAACTTGGTTTTCATTAACAAGGCTTATTATTTTAATAAAAAAGTCACAATGCATCTAGAAGTATCAGACATACTTACATGCCAGCATAATGCAGTATAAATTTCAAAATCTGTTTTCTAAGATTTTAATGTATAAAACTACTCATATTTAGCTTTTTTTAAATATCCATTATCATTGAAAAGCTATAATGTTATGAAACAAAAATTCTTAATTCTTGGGTTGAATCTGTGAGTTAGTGTATGTGTCCTGTAATATTTAGTTTGATTATAATGGCAGTTTGAATGCTTGACTAGTCTACAGAGATTGGTAGTAATTAGCATGACAGAGAAAAGGAGGAAATGCAGTCCATTTAAGCCTCTGGCTGAACTAATTTTAGTGTTAAACATGAATCTAATATACATAAATAAGGAATAGTTATTAGCAAATATTGAAGTCAGACTCATATTTGTAGTTTCTCAGTAAAGGTAAGAATTACTGAACATTAATAGGACCATGTGGTTATTTTTAAAAATATTTTTATTGCAGTAATTATTGTACACATTAAAATAATTCCCTATGTATAGGTTCCTCATTTCTCAGATATAGTTCAACACAATATGTTCTCCACCAAATCACCAAGTGTTCTTCCCCACTGTCCAATGGGCTCCACCATCATTACCCCTGCCCGCTCCATTCCCTTTTGGTAACCTCAGTTCTGTTGCAAATGTTTCAGGGTTGGTTATGTTTCATCTATTCCTTTGTTTCGTCTATTCACATTCCACCTATGAGTGAAGTCATCTGGTATCCATCTTTCTTCTTTTGACTTACTTCACTTAGCATAATCCTCTCTAGTTCCATTCATGTTGATTCAAATGATAGGGTTTCATCTTTTCTAAGGGCTGTTTGGTATTCCACTGTGTATATGTACCACATATTCTTTATCCATTCATGTGATTTTGGGCACTTAGGTAATTTCCAGTTCTTATCTATTGTGAATAGGGCCACAAAAAACATGGGGGTGCATACATCCCCAAAGATGGGTGCTTTTGTATCTTTTGGGTGGAGGCCCAGAAAGTGGAATGATGGGATCATGTGGGATTTCCATCTTCAGCTTTTTGAGGAGTCTTTAAACTGTTCTCCGCAGGGGTTGGACAAGTTTGCACTCCCGCCAACAGTGCAAAAGTGTTCCCTTTTCTCCACATTCTTGCCAATATTTGTTGTTTCCAGACTTTTGGATAATAGCCAGTCTTTCAGGTGTAAGGTGATATCTCATTGTTGTTTTAATTTGCATTTCCCTAGCCAGTGAGTAGGAACACAATTTCATGTGTCTGCTGACTAAGGACCATGGATTTTGTTGTGAAGAATAATGTCAAAGAAATATTGACTGAATAAAACTCTGCTAGGAAAGTTGGTATTTACCAATCCACAGTCATAAGATTGAATATCCTTTCTGATAAATGTTAATTATATTTTGGTAAAATATGTATTCGATCAAGAAAATTATATATGTTTTATAGAACAGCTGAGAATAGGATCATTATGTCATATATATTTATAAATAATATATAAGCATTATATATAATTCATAAGTTGTATATCTTTCTCTCCAAGCATTAAATCAACTTGTTTCTGGATTTAAATAAAAAAGACAGCACATTCATTCAAAGAAAATTGATCTGACTCAAGTTTGATAGTATGAGGTGAATTGATGATTTGGATATTTGATCCTAATGTCCTTTTATGATCTCTCAGTCATTGTCATGCTGTTAGATTATTGGAAGAGAAATGCTATATGTCACTTCCAGATTGGCAGAGAAATGTTGAAGCAACCATGTTCCAATCTTGTGCCTTTTTTGCATCTTTATTGTTAGGGTCTGACACATGTAAAGAGAAAACTGAAAGGTCAAGTAGCTGCAACAGATCCACATCTCTGTCATCAACTTGGATTCACTACTTGTTATTGTGTGAGAACATAGATAAATAACTTAACCTCTTATTATTTCATCATTATCAGTGTAGAGATAGCATAGACCTAACCATGCCATAAGACTATTTTAAGTTTTCATAGACTGCTGACTATTAAACAGGTCAGTATATTTTGAAAAAATAGTCCTAATATAATATAATGAACAGGCTTGTAAAAACCAATTAGATCTGAAAGAGTTAGAGAAAGTGTGCAGGATACAAAAACATATGCAAATTCAGTTGTACCACTATCTCTACAAATGAACAATGCAAAAATGAAATTAAGAAAACATTTGTGTTTACAATCGAATCAAAAATCATAAAATATTGAAGAATATATTTATCAAAAACCTGTAAGATTTATACTTAAAAACTACAAAAGTGTTAAAGAGGACTTAAGTAAGTTAAAAATAGTGTTCTATGTTTATAGATTGTAAGACTGTTAAAAAGGCAAGATTCCCCGAGTTGATCTACAGAGTCAATACTATCTATATTAAATTTCAAGCTATCTTTTCTAAAATTGACAAACTATCCTAAATTCATATGAAAGTGTGGTAGAGTCTGAATAACCAGGACAATTTTCAAAAAAGATTATGGGACAACTTGGTATCCAAATATAGAAGAATGATGAATATCTGCCTCAAATTAAATGTAAGAACTCATTCAAAATGAATCAAAGAGCTAAATGTAAGAGTCAAAATTCTAAAAGTCTCAGCAGAAAAATCTGTGGATGGCTCTTTATTAATTTGGATTAGACAATAGTTGTTTACATACCAAAGTATCAGTATAAAGACATGATAGATACAACATTAATTGAATTTCATCAAAATTAAAAACTTCTTGGTATTTCAAAGGTTTCATTCAAGAAAGTAAAAAGGACAAGAGACAGTATAAAAGATTTGTAAATAATTTCTTGTGTAATTTAGCAATCAGAATATATAAGAGCTCTTTATTTTAAGCATAAAAAGACAACCCAATTTATTAATAGTCTTAGGGTCTGAGCAAATCTTTCTACAAAGAAGATATACAAATGGTCAATAAGCACATGAAAAGATAATCAGTAATACTGACTTAATCAAATCAAAACCTTCATGAGATACCTCTTTATAGACACTATTGCAGCTAAAATAAAATATTAAAAGGATACTAAGGGTGCTAAAGGTATAAATAAATTTGAACCATCATACTCTTGAGAAAACAAGAAGTTTCCAAAAAGTTAAACAAATAGTTACTATATTATCTTGTAATTCCCCTTCTAGGTATATACCACCCAACACTGAACACTATGTTCACAAAATCTCAACAATGAGATAACTGCACATGAATGTCTATTATAGCATTATCATAATAAGTAATATCATAATAAGTAATAAGGAGAATCATCTGAAATGATGAACCAAACTGGTGAGTGGAGGCATAAATGTGACTTGCCTATATAGTGGAATATTATTGTTATAAAAAAAACAGAGTGCAGATGTATGCTACAACATACATAAATCTTGGAAACATTATGTTTGGTGCATGAAAGAAGTGAGATACAAAAGTACAAGACTCTACTCATAGGTACAGATAGTACAAGATTCTACTTAAATGAAATGTCCAGAATACGTAAATATATTGGAAAAGATGGCAGATTAGTGGTTTTCAAGGAATGAGGTGAGTAGTGAATAGGATGAGAATGCTTGTGGGTATGTGATTTCTTTTTAAGGTGATAGTGGTGATGGCTTTAAATCTTAGTAAATATACTTTAAAAGTGCACTTTAATGGTATGAATTAATGAAATGTGAACTATATGCAACTAAAATAATAACAATAAATGGGCAGCCCAGTAATTAATTCAAGATAAGAAAGGCCCCAATTGTTTTTTAAAATATCATAAATTCACACTATTATTTGGAGTTGAAGACATGCTAACATGTAATGAGAAAGATTAGAATACAGTTTTTATCTTCAACAAAAATTTCCCAGACCTAAAACTGCTCATAAATGTGATCTTCACAGTCAATTTCTATGTTTGAAGAAGCAACAATCTTAAAAAAATTTGTCTTCTTATAATTTCTTTTGCATATTACAGACATTCGCTTGGACTCTTTGTAAGTTTATGTCCTCTAACCTTGCCTGAAATCCTGAAAACAATCTTTAACCTCAAGTGTATGAAAACTGTGGAATAATTACACAAGTATAAAAAGCTCAGGTAAAGGAAATGTATCATAATGTACAGCTCATGAAAAAGTCTGCTCTGTATCTACGAGGCACAGAGTATGCTTATCAGAGGAAGATTAAAGTGAAAATTTCCTTGGGCTGGTTAATTCATCATGTTTCACAAAATCACATCTGTGTCTAATGTGCAGTGGTAATATTATTTTAGAGATATATTCTTACAGAGAAATGTCCACTTTGAGAAATGAACTTCTTGGCCATGCCCATATGATCATAAGGACTGAGAAAATTTTCATTGTATCCATGGGTGACTTTAATTAACATTCTGCAAGTAGCAACATTGGGTCACTGGCCCTGGCATGATTGTAAAGATAATACAGCCAGCAAGGAAAATTATCCACTTTTGCATTGTTTTTTTAATCCTTTTTTTTCACAATACAATGATGTTATGGACACTTAGCCACAGTTTAAGAGAACAATTCAGTAGAACAATTAGTTATTTCAAAGAAGGATATGGAATTTAACTTGGATTCCAGAAAGTTTAGTACCAGTGTTTGTCATTGAATCTACCATTGCCTTTTATTTGGGAAAGACCTTAATATACAGAAAGCTTATCCGCCCTTCTTTCTCCCCTCTCTCCTTTCTCTCTTTCACCCTTGCTTTATCTTTTCTCTATTTAATTAGAATTACTTTCTAAATCACTCTTGTCATATACTATTTAGAATATTTTGCTGGAAGTGTCACTGCCATTATGTGACTGTCTCATAAAGGAAGCATGAATTACAGTACACAGTTTCAATAAACTGTTCAATGTGTACTATCGAGAGTCTAAAATAGAGCCATATAATAGAACTTTATGCAATGATAGAAATGTTCTTAATTTGTACTTTTCCATATATGCCATTATTGAGCATTTGATGTGAGACTAGTGCTCCTTAGGAGTTGAATATTAAATTACATTTAATTTAGATTAATTAAAATTTAATTATTTATATGTAAAAAGTGGCTGCATACTGAACAGTACAAGTTTGGAATTTTTTAACCTTAGATATGTGTGTGCATGTAAGTAAATATATGCATATGTATGCATATATGTGTGTAATATATACACACTATACTTTGTCAAATGCCTTTAATATGTATTATCAAATCTCAGGACTTTTATAGGTGACTGGAAATGAGCAGAGGGTATAATTATTTAGAATATAAAAGTGAATCCATGCAGGGGTAGCAGATGTGAAACATTAGATAGGAATAAAATTAATTGCATAAATTCTCTCCAGGTCTTTTATTCCCTTTTGGGATTTGGTAGTTTAAAGATCTCCAATGTCAGAGAAGTTCAGATTATATGTACTGCAGGTGGTCTTTAAAGTCTTGGTCTTTTGAAACTGAAAGTTAAAGTAGTGTGGATAAACTTGGGAAGGTTGATTGCTACAACCAAGCATGGCAGAGTCCATCGAATACTAATTTTAACTTCAGGAGGACTTAAAAGGATCCGTCCTGGATTAGCATTTGTTCTCACTTTAGTCTGGCCAATCCTGAATCCTATGAAGCCTGTATTTGTGCTAAAATGTTGAGAATAACTACAGAACCCAGAAATACAAAGATTGAGGAAGTACACATATTGAACACAGACTCTGCAGCCCACTACTTAGAATTGTACATATTTTTGTAATGTATATGCTGCAAACCAAGGATGAAAACAAATTTTCTAGAAAAGGTGAAAACAAATATTCTAGATAAATATTCCAGAAAAGGTGAAAACTAGCAGGTGAATATCTAATTTCCATAGCAGGCTGAAGGTTTTAATTATAAAGCTCCTTTAATCCTTAGACTAGATTACACCTGTCATGGATTTGGGTGGTTATCACCTAGCTCCGTCCCTTCATCCCTTCCACTTTCTTTTAATAAAACCATTGTGTTTCAGAATAGAACATAATAATATTTTACTAGTGACTATTTTCTATTGTTTTTTAATACTCCTACAAACAAGCTTAGCTTTACTGAGAAAGTTTTGTCTCAGTTCTTGCAATTAACATAAAATTTCTTCAGAATCCTTTTTTACTTTGCACTCCAAATAGTAATTATTAAAAATAATTTGGAATCCATGAGCGTGATGGAAACATGATCTTTCCATCTCATCCAAAAGCATTGTTTAGCTAAAGTGAGAAAATATAAAACTACTGACTGTTAACATACTCTTTAAAGTAAAAAGTATCAACACTGAAAATTATTGTACAGAAAATTGTTTTAACAGAAACTTCATCAATTTTAAAACTTCTTTTTTAGAAGCAGTTTATTTATTTTATTTGCTTGCTCATCTTGGTTGTTCCCACCTGTCCTGGGACACAAACCCGGGACCTTTGGATGTATGTGTACTGTGCTCAACCCTTATTCCACGAGGGCACACCTCAATCTTAAAACTTTAGAAGGAGTAAAAATAAATGATTTTTGAAGACATTCTTTGTGTCACAACACAGGTTTTAAATATATTGCATAGTTGATCTTTTAGCAAATTATTGGTGTGATATTAATAATCCATTTACAGGTGAAGAAAACAACTCCAAACACTTAAGAAATGTGCTCTACATCAAGCAGCCAGTTAGTACTGAAGTTAGAATACAAATCCAAGTTTAACTTTAGGAATTAACAGTAAGTTTCAACTTGAGGGGAGTGAAACTCATTGCTGATTAATTTGTCTGTGGCCAAATATTTCCAAAGCACTTAATTGATCGACCTCTTTCCAGCTGCCCTGATTTCTCTTGCCACAATCCCATAGTTGCCCTTGGGTAACTTTCCTTAGACCAAAGCTATGCATGCTGTCAATCACTGTGAAACTGATAGATGAAATAACATTGATATTCAAGTGTGACATCATTCACTGTTATCAAAAGGCAGAAAGTGTTCTCTAAAATATCATGTTAGTTGAATGTAGCAAAATTAAAACACAGCTTCAACTGCTTGGAACAAAATAATTGGTATAGCATTTACCTAGATTTTTTAATGTATTCAGAAAAAGATTATATGAAAACCTAAAAGAAAATTTATTTTAAGACTTAAGCAATGAGACCTATGATGGATAGACCAAGATGGTGATGGAGGACATTTCTTGCTCTGCTCCCAAGGGGAATAACTAATAATTATCCAGGTACGAGATACCACTGAGAGAACTCCACAGCGTGGTAGTGAGGCTGAAACAAATGCTGTACTTCAGAGACCAACACGGCAATGAATGTTACATTAGAAGACATACTGAGGAGATTCATGATCCTTGCAAGGGAAGGTGGGCAAAGACAGAAGGGAAGAAGTAGCAGTAATTTGGCCTGGGTGGGCAGCAATTAAGATTACAAGCCTATTGGGCATAACCAGAGACCTTGAGAAGGGGAAAACTGAGACAATGTGATGGCACACATCCTGGTCCAAGGTGAAGCCCAAAGCAGAGGAGTTGTGGTGCTTCATATGGGCTAGGACTGTGGCAGAGATTTTTGCTGTAGACTACACTCTCTTTCCCACCCCTTGGGATTACTGCTTGTGACATAGACTAATAGTAGATAGACTGCCAAGTCTCAGATCTGGAATCTCAGAGAGAAGGGTTAACAGTGATGTCATACATATGAACAAGGCTTTCCTCCCAGTATAACTATAACAATAGAATATGACCTAATTTCCCATTAACAGATAAGTGAATGAAGAAGAGGTGGTATGGACACGCAATGGAACACTATTTGACTATAAAATAAAAAGTTGAAATCCTGCCATTTACAATAATACGGAGGTAGCTATAGGGTATTATTCTTGGTAAAATAAGACAGATGGAGAAAGACAAAGTATTCATATGAGGCATATGAATTCAAACAAAATAATGAGCTGAATAAAACAAAAATAAATTTTAGAGTATAAAAAAATACACATGACCAAATGATCAAAAAAACATCTAAGCACCCTGCCTTTCCATTCTCTTGGTTGATAATAATTATAATTTTAATATTCATTGATGTTTTTGTACCCTCCTACCTTCAGAATATAAACTCCAGGTTATAAAGGCTATTTGTTCAATGATTTACACCAATTGCTTAGAACAGCATCTGTTTCAGTGCAGTAATCAGCCTCCAATATTTCCATGTGTTTAGAAACCTACATATTCATGGAATAAAAGTTGAGTACAAACCATTGGTGTGCTCTGAGGCATGTGGTAGGCCATGTTGGATATTAGCAGTTTTATTCTCAAGGGGGTAAAAAGAAAAAGAAAACCATAGTAATAATAATATACCACATTTTTCACTATATTCAGTTGGAATTTAGAAGTTTTATAATACGTTACGTGATTAGCAATATATACATAAACTTACTTGTTACATTACAGGTGAAAATGTAAATGAGCACAAACTCTTGAGAGTATAACTTAATACTATATAGATAAATAAATTCATACAGCCTTGGTCATGCTATATTTTTCTGTATATCATATATGAGAAAAGTTAATATGTACAGAGATATTCATGACAATGTTGTTTATCATAGAAATGTTTTGAAGCAGTTCAAATGTCCTTAATAAGGGTTCATGACAATTCAAAAAAGATAGAAACTACCATTCAGATTGTCTATCATTTCTTTTTAAAATCACCATACATGACCATTGATCTCTTGTTGCTACAAGCTGAAATAGACTTATTGTTACTCATCTTACATATACATCTAGTGTCAATAATAGAATGTGAACTTCCAGAAGGTAAGAATCATATATTAAAATATATCATAATGCTCTAAGTATTTAGATATATACTTGCATATTACAGTAACTCAATAATGTAATTGATTACAATATATATTTTTATTTCAAGTAAGTATTTACTAAGTGCCATTTAATTTTTTTTAGGACTCTGATAAGTCATGAGTTGAGTATAAATGAACTCTCCACATATTTATTGTGCTGAGGAATATATTTGTGAACTATTATCAAACCATCAAAACTAACCACAAATTTTAGAAAACAGGTACAATCATTTAGGACCATCCATTGCTGTGATCCCTTGGTCTGGCAACAAATTTTGCAGAGACAGAGAATGGAGGGCAAATATAACAGTTGTTTTATTATATGTAAGTTGGGGAGAAAGGAAAAGAAACTGTGTTTTATTTAAAAGGGGGGAAATAAAGGAGCTAATATCAGATAATGTTTGCTTTATTCTCAAAATGAACTCCTCTGTGTTTTTCTTTTGGAGGGATGGGAAAAATTAAAGGATAATTGCTGCATAACGATGAATTACTTGCTCTGTATTGCACTTAACTAAATTACCTAGTTTTTCTTTTCTTCTAATACTATATATGTATATATATATGTATATATATATTTCAAATCGCCTTAAAGGGAGGTTAACAGAGCTAAATTAAAATATTTAATACACCATAATACACTACAATAATATATACATATAGAAATATACATATTATAATGCATATAGGCATGCATCCCTTCCCTTTTATTCAGGAATTGAAACACTTTTTTTAAATTCAAGAGTTCTTTTCTAGATATTTAAAACTTTTTTCTGCTAAAATAAAGCACTTCAATAAATTAGAAATAATGATATGAATGATTCAGTTTAGTGACCATAGATACAGTTGAGGGCTTGCAAATATTTTTCTCCCATGACAGCTATTCGATCTTTTAACAGAATAGATTAAATCATGTAATAAAATATATATTAAAATAAATTAAACTTAATTACATTACCAGCTTAGTCACTGGAAATATTTGAAGAGCATAGTGTACAATATCTATTAATTACATAACTGATTGATATTTTATTCTCTAAAAATGAATATATTCATTACTTACTGCTGTGTAGAAAATCACCATCAAAATATAGTGGCTTAAAACAACCATTTATAATCTCTAAAAGTTCTGTGGGTTAAGAATTCAGAAGTGTCTTATTTGGTGGTTATGTCTTAAGGTTAATTATTGTCAGTTAGATAATGAAGTTAGATATAAAGTGGGGCTGCAGTTATCCGAGGGCTTGACTGGGGATTAAGGGTCCATTTTCAATGTGACTTTTTTCAAGAACTTGGCAAATTGGTGCTGGCTAATAGCTGGGAATCACTATTCCTCTTCACATGGGTTTATTCATAGGACTACTTAAGTACTATCATGATATTATAGCTAACTTCCCCCGGAGCAAGTGATCCAAGAGATCAAGGCAGAAGTTGAAATGTCTTTCAACCCCCAAACCTCATACATCGTCACTTCCACTTTATTATACTGGTTACTCAGAAGAAGTTCTGATTCGCTGAGGAAGGGTAACAATCCCAGGAGAGGAGGATCTTTGGGAACCTTATTCACTGCAGTAAAGCAGTTTTTCTTTGATTGTTTAATGACACACTTTCAAATGTGTATTATTCATATTCCTTTCATAAAAAATGGAATATTTTTTTAAAAAGTGTCCTTTCTTTTTTCTGAAGTCAAGACATAATCAGTATCAGTGTAGTGTAAATGTAGAACACTGAAAATTTCAAAAATAATTGAGATATGAGGTGACAAGTCATCCTTCATGAATAGTCAGAGGAATGCTATTTAACTGACATGTCTTTATTATCTGACTTTAATATTAAGAGGGTGTTTAAGTGTGCCATTTTACTAAGTTCCCCAAACATATTTGTTTTTATTAATACATTTTTATCCTTTCCCCACTGGCAATTTCTATGAGTTCCTCTAACTTCGTATGACTCAGTGGTTCCATATCTTGCCAATTCAGTTGCTTCTATTTCTGCTTGCATTGTCAGCAAGTACTTCTCACAGTTTTTGCATTCATTTTCTTCTCTTTCTGGCACTTATATCTTTCCTTTTTAATGTTTTAAATTTAGATTTATTTTACAATTATTATTTTGCTTTATTATTTTATTTTTAAATGTAATTGAAATAACATTACATCATAACATTATTTAGGTTTAAGGCTTACATCACTGCAAATCACCATCTATGTTGTACACATTAAATTCATACCAACTATTCGATTTTATTCTTCACCCTTTAATCAACCCTCTATCCTATCCATGAACTCCTCTCCTCTAGCCATTCTGGTAGCCATAAATTTTGTCTATAGACTGAAGTTCTATTTTTACTATTTTGGTTCATTCCTTTGTTTGGTTTCTCTATATATCATATATAACTGAAATCATACGGTGTTTGATTTTCTCCATATGACTTCACTAAACAGAATTCCCTCTAGGCTCATTCATGTTGTTGCAAAAGACAGAATTTCATCTTTTTAGGGATGGTGTAGTGTTTCATTACATAAATAAGTATATACATATATATATACACGTGTGTATACATATATCACGTTTTCGAACACTCGTCGATCAATGAGCACTCAGGTAGTTTCCAATTCTTGGCTATTGTAAATAATGCTGCAATAAACATGGAGTGTGTATAGCTCTGTGAATTAGTGTTTTTTGAAATTTTTTGGTTAATTACCCAGAAGAGGGATCGTGGGATTATATGAGATTAACATTCTCAAGTTTTTGAGAAATGTATATACTATTTTCCATTCATGTTTAACCAATTTATAATCCACCAGCAGTTTGTAAAAGGGTTCCCTTTTCCTGATTCCTCACCAACATTTGTTGTTTCCAGTCTTTTAGAAAATAGCCATTCTCATACTTATGAGATGATATGTCATTGTTTCAATTTGCATTTCCATGATAACAAAAGAGTAAGAACACAGGATAATTGACTTCTTAACTGACCAAGCATATGCTAATCTTTGTTATCTTTCAGTCATTTGTTTTTCTGATGTGCACAAAATAAACAGGATTATATTATATACATATAATATGGTGGAAGAAAAATAACATTCGCATTTCAATAGGGAAACCACTTAATTATCCCACTTGTTTCTCCATTGGCATTGCCTATTAAAATCTACTTGATGGGCCAGTTTGAACCAGACCTTGATGAGTCTTGGGTATTAATTATTTGGTCATCTCAGATAATAATGATTTCAGAAATTCCTCTTGTAACTACAAGGTCCATTCCATAATAATGATCAACACTGAAACTCATTTAAAGTAAAGCTTCTCTTCTTCCTCTACTCAATTTAGTTGTATATGGGAATTTTAGAATTGAAAATCAGAAAGAAATGATTCCCTTCTTTCCTTTCCCAGCTTGTTTCTCCAGCTTGTATTTATATCATTCCAAGTTTGCCAACAGAAGTTTCTTATTTTGGAATCGTGGTAACAGAAGGAACTGTTAGAGAAAGGAAATGTCTTTTTTTTTTTTAATCCTTTTGAATTGGTGCTAAACTTCTATTAACCTGGTCATGTTTAAAGCTGATTCTTCTCCTGATACTTTGCTGGGTTCTTGGGCTATCTTTTTCACTGGTGTGTTAGAAATAACAATAGCACCACAAATATATGCATGTTCTAAAACTTAGAACCTGTGAAAACGTTACCTATTATGGTAAAGGGCCTTTAAAGGTATGATTGGATTAGGTTTTTAGGAGGGGAGATTATCTGGGTTATCTGGATGGGCCTCATGTCATCACAAGGGTCGTTATAAAAGGAAGAGCTAGGAAGGTTCAAGGCATAGAAGACAAGATGATGATGAAAGAAAATAGACAGAGAGAGATATGAATTTGGTATGATAGTGACTTTGGAGCTGGAGAAAGGAGACACAGCCAAGTAATGCAGGTGGCCTCTAGGAGCTAGAAAAGGCAAAAAAACAAATGATTTCCTTCCTGGAAGCTACAGATGGAATATGGAGCCAACACCTTGATTCTGGACTGCTGACCTCAGCTACTAAATTTGCGGTAGTTTGTAATAGGAAAGTAAAACGACTGAGATTGCATTTACTCTGAAGCAAATGAATGAGTCCCCTAGAGAGGATTGCTTAGGATTTCTGCCTCAAGAGGCCAATAATACATTATCTTTCTAAAAATCTTTTTAGGAAAAGTGCAGGCAGGAATGAAGAAGTTCATCTCAGTTGTTCCTTTTGGAGCTAGGTCATGAACCTGGGTCCCTGGGATGTATACAGACCAGAATTTAAAGACTAAGTTACTAGGATGCATCTAATATGTTATCTTAACTGCAATTTTCTTCTTTTTACAGCTTGCTGAACTACTTTCTTTCCCTTCACCTTTCTCCAGAGAGAGGCGCTCACTCTCTCCCCCAAGTTCTATGTGATTGGTATCAGAAGGCCCTCCATTAATGAGATCTTCCACCAAAGAAAATGCTCTCTTCAAATTATAACTTCTCTCTCTCTCTCTGGGTCTCTTCAATCACAACTTAAAATAGAACAATTAGCATATATTTTAGCTGTTTTTTTACCATATGCAATCTAGCCCCTTACTTTGAAATACTCAAGTCTGTCAAGGTTTTGATGATATATCTGAATATGAGAATAATACTATTTTAACTCTGTTATGATGATCGAGTCATCAATCTGGGATCAGCCTATAAGAAAACCAAAGAAAGCAATATACTTTCTTAAAACAAATAAACAGAAAAAAAAAAAAACCCTCAACATAAAAAGTAGTCCTTGTTCTCCAGCACTGCCAAGAAATTGTTATTTTTTAAATATATGATTCTAAATGAGTCAATTATCTGATCTTCCAAAGCATGTTGTATCAGAAGAGTCAGTTTATAAACAGTGGGTCTAGACATCAGACATAAATAAAAGGGCAGCCTTAGGAAGTAACAACTGATAGTTCAACTGCAAAGGGTAAGGCATTTTCATTTTCAATTTTTTCCGACTTTATAGAAATATAAAATTGCATAAGTTTAAGGTTATATTAACCACAGTGTGATGATTTGCTACATGTATGTACTGTAAAAGGACTAATATAATAAAGTTGGTTAATAGATCCATCACATCACACAATTACATTCATTTTGTGTGTTTGGTAGGACCCTTTAAAATATACTTTCTTAGCAACTCTCAAATACACAACATAGTATTATTAATTATAAATATCATGCTATGTATTAAATCATCTGAATTCATTAATCTTGTAACTATAGATCTGTACCCTTCATAATACCCTTAATGTAATGTATCACACTGATTTATGTATGTTGAGTCATCCCTGGGATGCAAGGATCACTCCCCTTCGAAGATGGTTTATGATCCTTTTAATTTACTGTTAAGTTCAATTTGCTAGAACTGAACTTATAGATATGTACCCTGCCCACCACATCCCTGGCAGCCACCCATGTGTTCTGTTTTCTGTGAGCTTGGTTTTTCAGTTAATTCATGTTATCACAAATGACATGATTTCTTTTCTTTATATAGCTGAATAATAATCCATTTTATATCTATCTCTATTTATATCATATTTTCTTATTAATCCTTACTAGACACTTAGGATCATAATTTACTACTATAGACAATTATATGCTAAATGGGAAGACAGAGAATAAATGAATAAATTTCTATAAACATACAATCTACCAGACTGAATAATGAAGAAGTGGAAAATCTGGACAAATCAAATAACAAGTAAGGAAACTGAATCAGAAATAAAAAACCTGCCAAGAAAGAAAAGTCTCAGACCAGATAGTTTCACTGGTAAATTCTACCAATTATTTAAAGAAGGACTAACTCTAGTCCTCAAATATCTCCATAAGATATAAAATTAGGGAGAACTCCTAAACTCATTTTATACCAAGCCAGACAGGAGGTTATAAGAAAGGAAAATTGTAGGCCAGTGTCCCTAATGAATACATAGGCAGAAATTCTCAATAAAATTCTAGCAAATTGAACTTAACAGTAAATTAAAAGGATCATAAACCACCATCGAAGGGGAGTGATCCTTGCATCCCAAGGATGACTCAACATACATAAACCAGTGTGATACATTACATTAATAGAGTGAAAGATAAACATCATATAATCATTTTGATAAATTAACTTTTTTTTTTTTTACAAAATTCAACATCCATTCACAATATAAGCTCCCAACATACTGAATATAGAAGAAGGATATCTCAACACAATAAAGGTCATATATGACAAGTCCACAGCTGACATTATAATAAATGGAGAAAGTTTTAAAGCTTTTCCTCTAAAGTCAGAAACAAGACAAGTGTTGCCACTCTCACAACTGCTATTTAATGAAGTACTATAAATTCTAGCCAGAGTAATTAAAAAAATAAAAAATAAAAAGGAATCCAAATTGGAAAGGCATAAGTGAAATTGACTCTATTTGCTGATTGATAAGATTTTATATATAGAAACCCTAAGGATTCCACACACGAAAAACTGTTAGAATAAATAAATTTAATAAAGTTGTAGGTTAAAAAATAAATATAAAAATGAGTTGCATTTCTATACATTAATAATGAATGATCTAAAAAGAATCAAAGTACTTAGGGATATTTAGTCAAGGAGGTGAAAGAACTGAACACCAAAAAATATAAGACATTGAAAAAGACACAAATAAATGAAAACATTCTGTTAATGGATTTGGAGAATTAATATAGTTGAAATGTCCATACTATCCAAAGTAATCTATATCTTCAATTCCCTCTCTATCAAGATTTCAAGTGCATTTTTTAATAGGAAAAGTGGTACTAAATTTGATATGGAAGCACAAAAGACCCTGAATAGCCAAAGCGAGCTGAGAAAGACAAAAACCTGAAGATATTACACAGCCTGATTTCAAACTTGTATGACAGAGTACAGTCTTCAAACTCGTATAGTACTGGAATAAAAAGAGACATAGAACAACAGAACAGAACTGAGAGCCCAGAAATACTCTTATACTCTTACATATATATATATATATATATATATATATATATATATATATATATATACTGATATTTGACAACAGAATCAAGAATACACAACACAGAAAAGATCTCAGTGAATGGTACTGGGGAAATTGGATATTCACAGATGAAAGAATGAAACTTTACACCTCTATTTTACACCAATTACAAAAATAAACTAAAAATGGATTAAAACTTATGTATAAGACCTGAAACTATAAAACTCCTATAAGATGAAAGGGAAAACGCTCCTTAAAATTTACTATTGCAATGAATTTTTGGATTCGACACCCAAAGCAAAAGTAACAACAACAAAAAAACCAAACAAGTGGGACTACATCAAACTAAAATGCTACTGCATAGCAAAATGAAAATGCCATACACAAAAGAAAATATTTGCAAACCAAATATCTGGTAAGAGTTTAATATACAAAATATATAAGAAATCATACAACTCAACGGCATTAAAATGGACAAAGGAACTAAGCAGATATTTTTCCCCAAAAAGATAATCAAATAGCTAACAAATATTTGAAAGATGCTCATCATGAATCACTAGAGGAATACAAATCAAAACAACATTTCATACCTATTAGAATGGCAACAGTCAAAAAGATGATATAACAAGAGTTGGCGAGGATGTTGAGGAAAGGGAAACTGAATGCCTGTCTGTGGGAATATAAATTGGTAGAGTCACTATGGAAAACAGTAATTCCTCAAAAAATTAAAAATAGAAAACCCCCATATAATTCAGCAAATCTACTGCTGGCTGTTTATCCAAAGGAAATGAAGTCACAGCCTCAAATTGATATTTGCATCTCTCTTCATTACAACATTATTTATAAAAAATAAGACATTATGAAAGCACTTATTTAAAGTAAACAATCTAAGAAATAATCAGAGCTACTATAAGAGTTAGTATTATATAGCACTAGCTGTTCATGATGATAACACTATGTCCTGCTTCCAAAAAAAAAAAAAAATACTATAGCCTAAGTTAGCAAACACAGATGACATATAATTGATTTTAGAAAGTAAAAATAAAAAATACTTAAAACAATGTGCAAAATTTTAGATTTCACATTGTAATATTTTTCTGTAAATCCATTTGCTACTCACATGAATGAGACAGGAATAATAATAGCAGCTTATAATAATCGGATTATTTGCTTATCTGTTAAGGATAGTTATCCAAACTATATATTTATATGTGTAAAATCATTCGGTAGTAAGCCCAACCATACTGAGGAGACTGAGCCTTAGGAATATGAGCTAGCAAAGCTCATAGCTGAATAGTAAATGCTAAATCTAAAGAGAGACTGACTTTAAATTCCTGTGACCACATGAATAACACCTCCAGGTAGTAAGCATGAGTTATATTTTTACATACATTTTGTAATGGGATGATTCTTGATTTTACTGACATTGAATAGATGCCACCCAGGTCATATGACAACTATGCTAGAAAAAGAATCAAGCCCTCCAGATTTTTTAATTTTATTTTTTAATTTCACTAAAGCATCTCTTTATTCTCTATGGGAAATGTTTCTTAATTATAAAGACATAGGAAATCCTTCAATATATCATAGTAGAATAATACTTTTTATTAACCAGTATATTTTCCCTTAATTTTTATTATGCTATGATACTGTTTAACTTAAAATTAGGAAAAATTTAATTGTTTTAGAGGAGGACTTATTTAGGAGAGAATTACATAATAAAAGTGTCAGATCCTTGGCTTTGTTTTCAAGTGCCAAGATTCTAGTAGTCTGGTTATGAAATAATAGTAATGGGAATAATCAAATTATTGATTACCAAAAACGTAATTGTAGTTAGTTTTCCTTTTCCCTTGGAAACCAGATACCTTTCCAGTGTCTGAGGAATATTGGAGAAAAGAAATGGAGAAGAGGAAAGAACACGACTGGGTAAAGGGATAGGAGTCATGGAATGAAAGGAAGCCACACAGGCAGATTAAATGAACAAGAACAAAACCTGCTTAAGGAATCGTCTATCTCTTGGCTAGGGAGACAGACCAGTGTTTTGAGGTCCATTCCCCATACAAGGAAACTCCTTATAAGGAAAGTCATCACTACCATAGTTCTTCCCATTATAGCCCAGAGAGACTTCCCCTGAGAATGGCCAACACAGCTCTTGTTAATCAATAGCGGTGATGTCTTAGTCATGGGACTCTGAAGGTCTTCATTCAACTACCCCTTTGCCCAACTCTGCTGTAAATGGTTTAAGATGCTGAATGCCCTATTTATAATTCAAATCCTGAGGCTAGGCAAAGACTATGCCTAGTAAGAGGGTGACCATGTAGGACAGATACTCAACACCTCCAACTCACCTCACTCCTACACACACCAGCACACTGAACTATGTGAGGCTGGACTCAATCTGAGCTATTCTTACAAAGCACACCAGTAGTAAAACACATAATACTATACCAATTTAGCTTGTTTCTTAGGAATGTTTTATATGTATTCCTCCCTGTTAGATTATTATATCTTTAAGAATAAGGACCATAACTTCCCATTTTTCATTACTTTCCAATTATTTGTAATTTGAGTTTAGAAGCAATTAGGGAATCCTGGATGTTTGCCTGACTGTATCCTAGAACTCTTACAAACCTGCAGACTAGAAAGTGAATCTCCCCCTTTTCTCCCTGTGACCATAACACTAAAAGAAATGGGAAATCCATAACGGTGCAACAGAAACCCCTAAGGAGACACTTCAGCTGAATTGCTAATACTTAGGAATGAGGATTATCTTCTGGACCCCTAACTTCCAAAGTATCAGGCACTCTACCTAGATGAAATGATTCCTCATCCCCACCAGGTAGTATTTACCCAGCAGAATGAATGTCTCATTTCCTGTTTCTCCTTCTCTGTTAGGTTTTACACTCAGGTATTCTTAGTTTGTCAATTCCTAGCATTTTTTTTTTAATATAAAAGGAAATTACTTTTAAAATTATTGTTCGCAAGGCTATTATGTCAGGGGTTTTGTTCTGTGATCTTGTTACTTAACTTTTACAAAGCATTTGGGATCATGCTTTGTAGCAAAATTTGTCAAGAATGACAGGAGACTTACACTAATGTAGGAAGCTGGATGATGTCATTTAACCTGCAGGAGGCTGGAAACATTTAAGGTAAATAGTCACACCAGCTAATTTTGTGCAGCTTATAAATTCCAGTCTCAATTCACTTTTGAAACAACTTTCCCATGAAATTCTAAGTCAGGCTCCATTCTTTTTAATCAGCTCTAACTCTTAAGTTTTCTGTTAGTTTCCAGACATCAAGAGAAAACAATGATGGAGTGTTCAAACTTTCAGATGGGTACTCTCACAAAGGATCTCAACTTCTCGAATTCTAAAAACTCTCTGAAACTTTCACAACGGATTAAGGAATTGGTTAAGAAAAAAAAAAATTCAGATAGAAGTTTAAAATTCTTAGGATGAGAATTGTCTAGAATTATCTTACTAGTTCTGTCTTCTAGCTGCTTTTCATCACTCATAAAAAGGAAGGAGTGCTAAAAATGTATTTAAAATTCCTGGTAGCATTTACTTCCATGGATATATTAATGATTCAAGTATGTGAAATTTGATTAAAAGATATGGGCCAATCAACACTTCTGTACATACCAGTGTTTCTTCCAGTTCTATCTGTTCTTGAAAAATTAATGAGATTGACTGAAGCAGTTGTAGATGTAGTATCTTTTTTTGCTTCCCAAATTAACTTATAGTAAAATATTTAAAACAGATTTGAAAGTAAAGTTAAATTTTTGCATGTCAGTGTCCAAATTAGTTACCAATAAGTCTGAACTTCTTCTTTTTTTCAATGCTTAAATCTGAGGGTGGAGAATAATAATAAAAGAAATACAGCAAAAATTCAGAGAAAGCAAAGGAAGAATGAGTTCTCTATAGAAACAACCTGATTGTTGTCTTAGATCTTGTATTTTAAGTTGCTGTTCTGAGTAGTTGCTAGATTCTATTAGCTATTTTTAATTCTTCAGATTATCACTGTTATTTTTTCTAACAGTTTATTTTTGTCAAGGATCCAGCCTTCTTTCATACTCTGTTTGGAGGGTGCTCTGGAGAGCTCTGGAGCCAATTACAGCACCAGACTCATAGGAGTGTTTCAACATAAACTCCAATTTATAAATAAGGTCAGAGTCATCAAGAGGTCAAATGACATATTCAGTCTTCATGGAACATCTCAGCCAAGTTTAACATTTACTCTAGAAAATCACATTATCACACAAGAGTTTACTTAAACCCAGAACTCTGAAACTAAACAAAAATTATCTATAGTTTACAAAATATTTCATGGAATTCACTGGTGTTATTGATGGAAAACTTGCAAACACTTCAGCTATTTGTTTTACTAAGTGAATACAAGTTTATATGGACATAGGAAATTATCAGCATGCAGTTTTTTCATCATTATCTTAGAATGATGTTACAGAAAGGTGACTTTAAGTTCCAGTATTTTGTTTTTATTTTAATTATTTAATAGCATTTTTATCTAAAGAAACTCTTTTGACTTCATAAAATATATAGTATTAACATAATACAATTTTATGTTGATGAGTGGAGGTTTTTGCTATGAAAATCCTCAACAAGTCTCTAAAGGGAAATAAAAGGGGATAAATATTTGAGTTAAAATTAGTCAGTGTTTATTATAACATCATATCAGTTAATATTTAACATTTATTTCAGTTAATATTTAATTCAGTGTTTATTATAACATTATTTCCAGTATGTTATTGAAGTTAAAGATAATTATTAGTAGAATTCAAAATAAAATTATATCTTAAAAATAACTAAGGGAAAATATATAGAGTGAAAAAGGAAAAGAAATACCAAAAAATTCAACTGAAAACAATATTTTTGATTCATTACTTATAAGAAAAATACAATAAAATGTAATAAAAATACAATTTCTCTCTACATATAACTGACAAAAAATAAATGCAAATAGTTAAGCTACTATATCTTAATTTCAGGCCCTATGAGCAAAATCTTGCTATTGCTTCCTAAGACAGAATAAATGATTTAATTTAGAAGTCCAGGAAATACTAAAAATTGGTAATTTACTAGGTTCTGACAAAAATTCTGTTATTTAATTTAAATATAAATTTAGAAAATCACACAATAGCATACATAACCAATAAAGGAGTAATATCAAGGTTATTTCTTCATAGTTAATATTAATGAGACTAATGAACTAATCAAATGGAAAAATGTGAAAAAGATTTCACAAAAGAGAAACAGATTTTTGCCATTAAATATTTGAAAAGATTGTCAACCTCACTAGTAACTAAGGAAATATCAATCATAAATAGATGATTTTTACATTTACAATATTAGTACAAACATCAAGAAAGCATATTCAAAGTGCTAATTAGGTCACATTGAAATATTATTGGTTCATCTAAAGTTAATATTCCCATATTCAATGTCAAAATTATTATTCCACGAATATACCCAAGATATACTCCAGAAATATACATGGAGTTAAGTGCATCAGCAGTAAAGGCAATAGAAGCACAATAACAAAGAACTGGACACAACTGGACACAAAATATAATTAAAAGAAGAGATAAATACATTGCTATTTACTCACCGATGCAATATATCCTATGCAGCAGTCTAAATTAATTAATACAACAAAATTAGAGATTGTCTTACAAATAAAACATTAACTTAAAAGAGTAAACATTAAAATACTTCAAGCAACATGGTACCTATTAAGAAAACCATTCATTAAAGAGAAATACAATGATGAGCACATCAAGCAAGTGGTTAACTCAAAGGTAAAACAGGTAGAGAGTAGAAGAGTGTAGAAGCTCATACGTTGATATGAGGTATTGTTAATGTTCTTGTTTCCAGGTTCAGTGACGAAGTTTTACTGATATTCAATAGTAGAATTATATAAGTAAGAGATAATATTTGAATTTCTCTTATCCTTGGTGAAAAAAAATGTTCCCTGAAGTATGTCCTGTGGACATATTTTAGCAACTGGTGAGCAGTCTTAATATAATAAATCCATTCTATCATTTCAATCTCCTTGAACCTTTTCGATTCCCCTCCAGTGTACCAAGTTAAGTTCTGACATTTTAACTTCATTTAGTGTAAGTCATATTTGGTACACGTTTCTGTCAACTAAATAAGTAACCTATTAGAAATTCCTCATTTCCTGAAGCTAACACACTGAATCGAAAATCTTTCCTTGGCTAACCCCTATAATGCATGGGATCTGTCTAATTACACATTCTTTTAATTTTAATGTTATATCCTTAGGATCAGCTGCTATATTTGTTTCCCATTTTATACTAATATAGTTAAAAATTGCTTTGAAAAAGTTCTATGTCAACAAAACTGTGGTCACCCAAAGATTTGCCTTCTTTAGTTATATGATTATAGTTGTTTGCAAGTAATAATTTAAGTAACTGTTTTACCACTGCATGTTGGAGCCAATTAGTGTTGCCTACTCATATTGAATCAATGCCTTTAAATTTAATCAGTTCAAAGAAAATAATACAAAGCTTAAGATAGCCAATGTTTACCTTTCTTTTCTTCTGGAATCACTTTTATTATATTGTGAAGAAATAATTACACCTTCCATGAGGAAAGACGAAAGGTGTCCACTGGAACAAAGCTTACATCATATTGAGTACTCAGCATCAGCCTCTGCTTTTGGAGGGTTAAGTACTCAGCATTAGCAGTAACTATATCAGCTTTAATGAGGAAAAGTTCCTATCATTGCATCTATAGAAAATCTACCTCCTGGTGCCCAAAGCTAATGTGTAAATGGCAGACAGGAAAGAGACTAATGTCCATATTATGCACTGCGAGTCTCTTTGAAAATATGAGCTTCCTAATAAGTAAATGCTCTATCAATATCTTCACACTCTGTGCTCTTTCCAGTGGTCCATCTACCTAAATCTTCCTCAGACTTTGTCTCATTTTTCAATATTGGTCTGATCATCTAAAGATCCAAATTATTAACAACTGTCCATGATTCCATGTAATTTCTAAGTATCCTCTTTTGAGCCAAAGTAAAATCCAAAAGCACCACTTGAAGTTCTGCTCATTTTAGATATTTTCCAGTGCCACCCTTATTAGGATCAAAACTAAGTGAAGCTAAAAAGTTCTATAGACATCCACTTAAAATGAGTGGAAGAAGATCATACAAAACCCTCTGAAAATGAAGTTCAAGATTTTTACTCTTCAGCTTATTGCTTATAAGGAACCACTGTGAGAATGTAGGCCCACCAGAAAATTACAGGTGAGGATTAAGAGAGAAAAGACAAAGCAGAAATTGTTCAAAGAATATGTGTTATTTGTTTTTATATGCACGTTACTATGTATACTGGACCTTCTGGTGCCATATATATTATATACCACTTCAAATATATAGTCAGATACCACTTTCTAATGAGCAGTTCCAAGTCCATATTCACTCGATGTTTCCTATTTAGGCATTCCATTTTAATGGATGGCCAATTAGCAAACCAGGAGCTGTTTCAGAAAAAAAGATATCTTCTGGAGAGGGCATAGAATTTAAAAAATTCTAGATGTTTGTGCTGTGATTCTACTACTAAGGCTTTTAGGAGATTTCATATAGCCTCCACATTTTTCATAGACTTTGTATGTATTGTTGAGTTCATAGCATCCTTTTTTCTCAAACAGAATATCATCTGTTATTGCCACTTAGACTTCTCTTGCTTGTTTCTACTCAAATGTGAATCACATGTGTTAGTCAGTACAAGGGTCATAGGGCACACAAAAATATGGAATATGTTATTTTTAATATCAAAATATTTATAAAACATTGTGTTTCTTTGACTTGTTTATTTCTTACTAAGGCACTGAACATATTTAACATTCCCAGTTAAACACAATCCAAAGATCTCCATATCAAAAATATAGTGAACATTTTGGCATTCCAATGTCAAGATGGTCAAGGCATATGTGGACTAGGACTATATTATACCAGTGAACAGGACAATTAATATAACCATGAGGCAAGATTGCTATTTTGATCTTCTCAGGTGAAAATATTCACCTACAGCCCTTGTAAATTGGTACAGAGAGCAAAACGATTTCCAGGTCAACAACTGCATGTAAGAATCCAGACCTCCTTCCAATATGGCAAACTGTTAAGATCTTAAGCTCACCTCCTCCCCACAGTACAACAACAACAACAAACATACCTATTTGGCAATTGTGAACTTGGAAAAGAAACAGGATCAACATCTTCACAAAGAGAGGAGAAAAATGCCTCCAGAAAGGTAGAAGTCAATCACTCTCACTGTCACACTACCCTGTTGGGAGGCTAGAGTCGTGGAGAGAGTAAGTGAAATAAACACTCACCCAGAGCTAAGGGCTTTCTCTTACAGGCAGTGCTCCCATACCAAGGAACTGGTTTTCTGTCACTGAATCAGCAACCTTGGTGTGAGGTGGAAAGAGGGCTATCATCCTTATCAATTAAGTTGCCACTTCTTCATGGCCAGTACTAGAAACCATCATTGTGAGAAAGCCCCCAGGGAAAAATGCCATTAGTACACTGGTGCAGAACTAGTGGTGCTTACTGCCTTCCCCTGGGCAGCCAGAGACAGACAGACAGGTTGAGCACCTGTATGGATAGCTGACTTTCCTGACATGGATCATACCATTCTACCCTTCTCATGGGGAAAATAATTAGAAGTATTCCAGCAAAATGGAAGATTACCCCCATTGCCTCTGCACTTGGAGTTATAGCTAAAGAGCTTCCTATATGCTTGGTACTTCTGAAATTCCACCCTTCAGGCCTCAGGGCTTTTACTGACCCCTTCTGGGACTGCCACTCCTCCAAAGGATGAGGAACTTTCACAGGGATTGTACTCCCCCCAAGAACATTTCCCAGCTTTCTGTCTTCTGTGGGTATTGTGACTGTGCCCACTTGTGGACTGTGTCCACAATGCTTGGGTTTCTCTCTTGGACTTTGTTGTTCAAGTTTGTGATTTTGGGAGAAACCTCTATATTCCTTACACCAACTCCAACCCTGTAGACTGGACTCTCAGGATTGAATATAGTGTTAAATTTAGACCTTTAACAAGTCTGAAAGCGTCAAGATCACACATCTAAAGAAAGTCTAGCTTTCCAGAACAACTCCCAGGTCTATTCTGTGTGATTCGATACCCTAAGCTAAGACATCTACCTCAGGGAAGCTTAGTTCATAGAAATAAACACTGCCAAACAGATCAAAGAGAGAAAAATATACACAAAATAATGAACTAAAACAAAACCCCAGGGGAAAATCTGAATGCAACAGACTTAAGTAAATTACCTGATAAAGACTTTAAAGCAACAGTCTTAATGATATTCCCTGAAATCAGGAAAATAATGGAGAAACAAAAAGTTAACTTCAACAATAAAAGAGAAAATATGATGTAGTTCTAAACAGAATTCCGGGAGCTAGAGAAGACACAATAGTTGATCTAAAGAACATAAGAGAGGAATTCAATAGTAGGCTGGAAGAAGGCTCCAAAGGAATCAGAAGCTAGAAGACAGGATGGTGGAATGCACTCAAGCAGACCAGCAAAGAGAAAAAGAATTAAAAGAAATGAAGGCAGCATATGAGAACTATGGAAATAACATCAAGAGGAACAATATTCCATCACAGAGGTATGAGAAGGATAAGAGATAGTAAAGGGGGCAGAAACTATAATTAAAGAATTTCCCTAAACTGAGGAAGGAAGCAGACCTCCAAACCTAGGAAACTCAGAGTTCCAAACAAACAAACCAAAAAAACCCCAAACAGACCTATAAGAAGACATATCATCATGGAAATGTCAAAAATAAAACTTAGAGAATCTTAAAAGCAGCTAGAGGAAATGAATTATATACAAAGTCCCCATAAAACTGTTAATACATTTCTCAGCTGAGACTATACAGTCGAGTGGAATGGCATAATATATTCAAAGTGCTGAAAAGAAAGGTTTTCAAAACAAGGACATTCTACCCTGCCAGATTACCACTTTGAATTGAAGGAATGATAAAGATCTTTACAGTCAAGCAAATATTAAATGAATTCATCACCATGAGGCCAGCTTTACAAGAAATACTAAAGGAAGCTTTATAAAATGAAAAGAAACACCACAAAACGGCATGATATTGAAACATAAAATGGGAGGAGAGTGAAAATGTGGACTTAGAATGAGCCCAAGACTAAACTGCATTCAAACAAAAATAGATTACATTCATAGAAACTTTTATGTAAACCCCAGGTAACCTCAAAACAATGGGATGAAAGAAGTGGGGTGGAAATTGTTATCTATAATTTATACATAGAATTTATTCAAACACTTTTGCTCTAACCAAATTGAATCCGAACTGGTAATTGGAGTCATCTTGGCATATCATTGGCATATTTTGCTTTCCTTATTTCTTATTTCTTCTACTTCTAAAATAATAATAAGCAAGAAAAGGTGAGCATTGTAGTTAGAGATATACATACATTATACTAATCCAATGCTGGGAAAAAAGAATCCCTGGTGGATTTACCTCAGGGAATATGACATTTCTGGAATAGCAGTCAACTGAAGCCAATACCTTATTAAAACCATGACAATCCAAAGTCTATCCACATTCTTCACAGGCAAAGAAGCTAATTTAATGGGTATATAAACATTTCAAGTCTCTGGTGGTATCTACTCTACCCCTGGGATGTGGTATTGCTTATGCTTCATTAATTTGATTGGGAGGGGCAGAAACAACAGCTTCCAAATGGCCATTCCTAATATAACAATGAAGTAGGTATTCCTCCCATTTTCAAATTTAGCTATTCCAATCAAATTCAAGAATTGAGAAAGTAATTAAAAGTGATCAGGATTAGTTGGCCAACTGTGATTCAAACTTTGGTCAATACTCTATTATCTAAACTTCATGAAACTAGAATTTGACCAATAAAGTACAATGGCATTTGTGTTTCTTAGTTTGTCTTGAAATTGAAAGAGGCCACAATTCTCATTTCTGACTCCAGTAATATTTCTATGCTTCAGTCTTAGTTTTACCTGTTATATAGATCAAGTTAAATTTTTGTTGTCTGTTCAACTATTTCATTTCTAAGGATACATATATTTGGGAGAAAAAAATTTAAGGAAGACTCTCTGCCTTCCTGGCCATTATATGACTTTAGTTCTGTCAATTGGCCTCTCCTACTCCAGGAACCCATTTTCTTCACTTAAATCAGCAGCATAACAAAAATAATAAACAAATTAAGGATACTTGTCAGCATTTTAGATTTTTTTTGCCAACAAAATAAGACATGAAAAAGCAAACTAAAAGCATATTTTTCAGAAAGGAAGAGACTATTTTCCTCCACAGAACCTATCTATGTATAAATCAACCTATCTCCCATAAAATAATGTATTGCCCCCATGCTGGTAAATATTTCTTGTTTGTTGTCTTCATTGTTATATACTTGGTAACTAAAAGAGAACTTGGCACAGAGAACGTGCTTCACAAATACTAGTTAAATAAATGAATAAATGTATCACTACATAGCCACAGAAAATAAATAAAATCAATGGGAAAATTTAGAGTGATCATTTAAAAAATGATTATGATATAAATGTTTCAATAGATATTGAGAATAATGAGATGTAATATCCCACTGCTAGCCCTTAAGAGAAGCTAGGATGGTAATTTGACTAAAGAGTCTAAGGGCAATTAACAAAGGATCCAGAATGTGGATATACCTGAAAGTTCTATTTGAACATACTTTGAAGTTATAACTGATATATTTTGAAAGTACAACTCATAATAGTATATATGAATTGTGAGATGTCATTGTCTGATGTATTGTCAATCAAAGGTATTTGAGATTGTTGGTTCTCTTTTTTTTTATGATACCAATTCTGGACTTCTCTGGGTTTTCCTTACATCCCTTTCTCTTTTTCACTTGCTGTGTTCCTCTTGTCTCTCAGACTTCTTAACATTTTAATACTCAAGGATAAACCATCTTTATCTTTGCTCATTCTTAAATGTCATGCAATCTCATGGATTGAAATACCATTCATACACTGAATTCCAAATTCCTCAACTTTTTCTCCTGTCCACTAAGATTCACATGCCCAACAGTTGCCTTGATACACCTCTTCTTGGATGTCTAATTGGAATCTCAAATGTAACAGGTTTAAAAATAATTCTAAATTCTCATTTCTAGTCCCAACTAAACCAAAAACCAACTAAACCAAAAACTCACCCAGTTTTTCTTGTTTTAAAAAAAGTATATTATTACCTATAAATTTTTAAGCCAGCAATTGGAGGGGAAAAATAAAGGTAGATACCTTCTCACTAATCTCTGTTGATTACCAACTGTTTTCATCATAAACTTATTACCCTCTTCATTTTCATTTATTTAAAGAATCAGAGTGATTTTTAATACATAAATTAAATTGCCTTGACTGTTCAATATTTCTCATGGAATCTTTGGACACTTCCATTTATTCACAGAAATTAGAACATTGTTTAATACATAGAGGGCTGCTAAACATAATAATAACCCCACCAACCAAATGTTCAGTCCCCAGAATCTGTGATTAAGTCCCGTATATGGTAAAATGGAATTTGCAGATTGATTAAATTATCCTGGATTATCTATAAAAAAATCAATGTAATCACAAGGGACCTAACAAGAGAGAGGTAAGAGGGTCAAAATCAGGAAAGAAGTTGTGACTAAAGAAGCCTGGATCCCCATCAAAGAGAGAGATTTGAATATTCTAGTGCTGCTTTGTTGACTTGAAGATGGACAAAGATGTCATAGGCACTCTGGAAGCTAAAAAAGTCTAGGAAACTGATTCTTTCCTGAACCTTTCAGAAGGAATGCAGATCTGCTGACACCTATGTCACTATGAAACCCAGGTTAGCTATCTGACTTCAGAATTATAAAACAATAAATTTGCATTATTCTACACCATGAAACTTGTGGTAATTTTTTGCGGCAATCAAAAATGAATACAGAATTGCCTAATGAGTAATACAAAACAAATATCTAAATTCTAGTAGAACAAAATGCTGGACTTGAGGTTGTAAAACCTGAGTTCTGTTATCAGCTCTGCCATGTTACTTGTAAGGCCATAGAAAAATAATTAAATTCCTATAAATTGGAGATAATTACCAACCTTTTCAAATTTCATAATTTTTAATAGATATATTCATTTCCTATTGCTGTTGTAGTAAATTACTACTATCTTAGTGGTTAAAACAACACAAATTAATTTTCTTATATTCCTGGGGGCAGAGGCCCTGAAGTAGCCTCAATGAGTTAAAATCAAAGTGCTGGGAGGGTTGCATGCTTTCTGAAGATTCTAGAGAAGGATCTGTTTCCAGACCTTTTCCTTCTAGAGAACACCTAAATTTCCTGGCTTGGGGTCCCTTCCTCTTTCTTCAAAGCCAACAGGATAGCATTTTCAAATCCCTTTCTGCTTCCTTTGTTACACTGTTCTTTCAGACTCTGACACTTCTTACCTCTTATAAGAACATGTGATTACATTAGCCTCACCCACATAATCTCTGATCATTTTTCCAACTGAAGATTCTTAATTGAATCAAATATGTAAAATTCATTTTTCTAGAATGCATATTTATTGGTTTGGAATTAGGATGTAGGCATCTTTGGTGGGAAGTATTATACAAAAGCAAATATACAAAAGGGATTATTATAAAAAATAAAGCTCTCCAACTTAGCTTAAATGTTAAGAAACAGACTTTGAAAAGTCTAATTTGCAAAACTGAATCCTTACTTTTCTGCTTATTTTTAGAGTAAAAAAAATATTCTGTGATTTTATTGAATAGGCTTTTCTCTTAATCGGTCATCTTTAGCACATAATGCAAAGGGACGTTATATGCTTCTCTCAACAAAATAATGACCTAATTAAAATCTAAAATCTAAAAACTAAAAACTGCCTCATTCACTATGCAAGATTTCCTATAATTATTGCTGATAAACAATGTGATAGTCATATTTTCTGCCAAACAATCATTTAAATTTCACTAAAAATATGAATGGTGTCTGTAGTATCTATATTGCAAATTATTTTTTAGTGTTTTCCCATGAATGCTCAACACAGTATTATATTTTAATTCTATACTCTCTTTCTTACATGTATATAGGACTGATGAGATTAAACTTTTTGTATTATATTGATATATTTCTACTTGGTTAAGTAAATCACAGACTTCCCTTGTCTTTGTGAAAAAAGAAGTAAATGATCCTCTTGTGTAGATTGTCTTTAAAGCTTCACTGGCTGAAGACAGAAAACCATTTCATATATAATTACATGATCTACACGTCAGAAAGATATCACAGTTCAATGCGTGTTGAATTTTCGAGCCTCCTTTCTCTTCAGCAAAGCAAATGAACAGTTTTAGTTTAGGTAGGAGAGTGATAATTAAACACGTCTGTAGCATCATTACCCAAGTATGTGGAAATTTTCTGGACTCATTGAGTGGAAGAACACTTCATATTGATTCAACAATATCAAGCCAGATGCAATTATATATTCTGAATTTTCCAATGAGCAATTTTTTTGGTGCTAGTTGGAATAATTTCTGAGAAAGTAAAGGTTTGCCCTCTTATTTCGGGAGGCAAAGTCAAGATGTTTCTGACATATCAAAGGCTTTAAAAATGTTTAATTACCAAAGATTATTTCTAAGATTTATAGCCATCAACAAACTTTTGCTTTTATCAAAATATGGCTTGTTTATGACCAGAACATACCATTCAAAAATAATATCTAAGGAAGAAACACCAAAAGCTTGGCCAGAAGCTATACTCTCGTCTCCAAACCTAAAATTTCTCTAAGCCATCTCATAAAAATTGAGGTGTAAAAATCCTAATATGGTGTACAATTGATCCTTTTAAGTTACTCTTCCTTTGGCAGTGGAAGGTTAAAAAGTTTTTTGATGTGATTTTCTTTCATGTTTAAGGGTACCTGCATTAGAATAAACAAAATTTAAAGTATTTCTTATCAAAATTATTTAATCAGAGAGGTGAAAGTATCAACAAACATTTGAAAAACTTATTCGGAATGAAACTATATAAGGAAAATGTTTACACAAGTCTACAAGAGCAGATAGACTAAACTTAATTTCTAAAGACTGAGATAAATGAGACTGGTAGGTTAAATTGCACAGGAAGAAAAGGACAAGGAAATAAAAGAGAGGGCACTATGAAAGCACTCTCTTGAGATATTTCATTCTTGTCCCTTCTTCTTAATAAAGAGAAAATCACATATTTAGAACAGATTTCCTCTCAGAAATGATAATCAGTTTCACAATCTGGATTTTGTCAAGATGGTATGCTGGTTTCCAATGAACTTTGCTTTTAATATGAAAGTATCAGAACCCACTTCTGACACATCTCTCTCTGGAAAATAATAGAGCGGACTCTGCTAAAGTGATTTTATAGCACAGAGGATTCTCCGAAAAGCTCATATTTTGGGAGAAAACATTGAAGAGTTGTAAATAAGTAAGAACTAATAGAAAGTATTTTAAAGACTTGAAGATAATTATTTGGTACTAAACTTACTTGCTATTTCTTTTCTTTCTTCTTTTCTCCCTCCCTTCATTCATTCATTCTTTCTTTTCTTACCCCCACTCCACTTCGATCTCTCTCTCTCCCTCTCCCTACCCCCCAGCTCCTCCCTCTTCATTTCTGTGAGATAAAACATTGGAAAAGATATCAAAAATGAACTTGTTCTCTTTTAAATTAAATTAATACTCTTCACAATCTAAAGATGCAAACGAATTTAAGCTATTCCTGAAAATAAAATATTTTTGATAATTATATATACTCATGAAGATTTTATTTGAATGGGTACTGTCTCCCTTGTATCAGCACTCCCTACATTACTCTGCCAAACAAATTTGAGTGACAGATTATTCTGTTCTCTACCTGATAGAGGAATACAATCATCGGGTTCTGTAATCATTACACTGCATGATATTGGTAATTCTGAAGTTCCACAAAGTTGTTTCTGAGCATAGAAAACAAGCAAGCAGCTGAGCAACATAGACCATTACCATATACTCATTGAAAATCAGCGAGGCAATTATGCTGGACATTTAAACAAGTAACTTGCAGGCACTTTTTGTATATTGATTTTGTGTCCTACAATTTTACCGAATCATTTATTAGTTTTTACAGTTTTTGGTGGAGTTTTAGAATTGTCTTTGTATTAAATATCATTTCTAGTATTCCTTTAATTTTTCATTCTGAGCAAGGTTGAACATTAAATGAATACCATTTCAGTAATGAAACTCTCACCCTATCAGAGTTCTTCAGTAGTTCCCAACCCTTAACAAAAATTCTGTCTTTTCCCAAGACAAATTCCTGCACTAATACTAAAGGATCCCTCTACCAACATCAAAGAACTCTTCATGTCCACACTTACAAAATGATTTTGCCTCTCGGGAATCCTCCCTGGTAGAAATTTTCTAATGAACCCAAAATGTTTGCTTCCTTGAAATGAGTCATTTGTTAATATGTCCTGAGGATGCTGTTGATTGTCTTAAGCTTTAGTCTGACAAAGTTGTTTCTGATGTTCTTTTTGGAGACAACTAAAGCCCAGTTGGAAAGGTGTGATTCATAAGTACATTGTTATTTTTTTCAAAGATATCTCTTTCCTTTACCCATGAAGATAAAACAATCCAAGTGTGTCTGCAGAAATATTTTCTCCAAGGTATATTTTTCTGAATGTTGGGATTTTTTTTTTACACCACCAACAAGAGAGTTCTGCTACTCTAGAAACTGCTGTATCAGAGAGACTAATAGCGGAGTTTGTCCTCTCACATACTTAAGTATTTGCTCTCTACTTTTTAAATTATCAGTAATACATATTTGGATTTTTTTGGTGCCTTCTAAAGAGGTTGTTTGTTTTTGTTTTTGTTTTTTTAAGGAATAGTCCAGACAGGAATGAAGTTCTAGGCCACTAGATAGGCAGGAATGAAGAGAGGAGGATGGAAAAAGCATATTTACTTACCGAGTTGTTCACATTGGTTGCTTCCCCCACCATGGGCCTCAGGCTGGAATCCAGGGATATGTGTCCTGTGCTCTTTGGGAGGCAACCGACTAATTGCTGCTCAATCAATTTCCCTCTCGTTAAATTATAGAAACAATATTATACAATGAAAGAAAATCTAACAAAGAAGAAAAATAAATTGCCTCTGATGTCACTATTCTAACAAAACTGTTTTCATTTTTATCTTTTCTACACTTCACTCATTTCCACATTTGTATTATATAGTTACATTCATAACAGTAATACAACAGTATACCTATTCAGTTTTTTTTATCTACAGATTCTTGCATTTCCCTTGCCTCTTATAATTGTCTAGTTTCTACATAATATTTTATGAATGTGTGTTCAAAAATTTGATTATCCATTTTCTTATTCTAAAACATTTAGAGAGACAGGAAGAGATATCCTTTTATTTATCTGAATTTTAATTCACCATAAATTCTCAAATGTAAAATTTCCTGAGGCAAAAGATATAAAATTCTTAATTGTGAGACTGTCGAATGACATACAAAATATTAGTACTAAATTCAACGAGAGCAGCAAATTTAGATATCTGATTCTGCCACAGCATTTCTTATATTTGTATTAAAATTTAAGTAAATATTTTATTGATAACCATTTAATTCACTTATATTTAATGAAATTTTATTATTTAGTATATTTTAATTTTCAAAAATTTTATTGCTAAAAATTTTTTAAAAGGTACTAATAATTATCTGTTTTATGTTTAACTTTTTTAAAATTAGGCTCAAATGCCCTAATACTTTTACCAACTATTTCAAAATTGTTATACAATACATGAAAAGTAAAAATGCCAAATTCATTTCTACCTATTATTTTAATGATATGCTGAATAAAACAACTAGGAAATCTTGTTTTCTACTATCTGTGAAGTAGGAACAAGCTAGAACATGTGGTTTTGGCAATGGTTTCTGGTTGTGAGAAACAGACAAGTTCAAGCTGCCTCAGGTAATCAAAATGTATGTATCAGGAGACTAAGGAAACATAACAATCCCCACTGTAACCCCATGATTAGTCTTCATGGAATGGCAACATCCTCTGTCACTGTCTGATAAACAAAACTAGCTCCAATGCCTAAAGAGCAATTCTAGTAATGTTCCTTATTAGTGCTGCTCTCAGTAAATCAATACCCACATGACTTTCACTTCTGATTGGCTCACCTTATACTTTATATCCTCATATTAATATTTCCCTGTACCTGTGTTTATTCAAGTCTTCTATTGGTTAACTGCTTTTATTAACACTTTCTAAAAACTTCTTTATTGGTCATAAAAAACTGATTTAAAGTGTGAATTCAGTGAATGTAGAATATTCATGGAATGGGTACAAAAAGAAAATCCATACCCCTTAGCATTATCACAACTCCCAAGTGGGATTGTGGTAATTTATTTCTAATTTTTTGTGAAAATGTTATGCTGTTTTCCATAGCGGTTATACCACTTTATAGTCCTACAACAGTGCATAAAAAGTTCCTTTTTCATCACATCCTTGCCAATACCTTCAATCTTCAGTCTTTTTCATAATAGCATTTTAACATTTGGTAATATCTCATTGTGGATTAATTTGCATTTTATTTATGATTAGTGATGCTTTACCTATTATCTGCCCATTGGTCAGGTGGTTTGTCTATTTTTAAATTGGGTTATTTGTTTTCTTGCTATACAGTTGTTTGATTTCCTTATGTATTTTGGTTAATAAGTTCTTAACAGATGCAAGGTTTGCAAATGTTTTCTCCTGTTCTGTTGACTGTCATTTCACTATGTTGGTTGTTTCTTCTGCTTTGCAAAAGATCTCGACCTGTAAAACTACTAGGATAATACAGGAAAAAAGTTTATTGACATTGATCTGGGCACCAATTATATGAATATGACCTACAAAGTACAAGTTACAAAAGCAAAAATAGACTAATGGCATTATATCAAACTAAAACTTTCTGGACTGATTCTTATGTTCAATTTCTTGATAGCCTTAAATAATTATTTAATTTCAGATATTGTAACTTTTTAATTCTGATATTCTTATTTAGTCTTTTATTGTAACTTTTATTTCTCGCATGAGATTTCCTGTCTATTTTCTGTATACTTTGCTTTTTATCCTTGAGAACAGTGACAAAGTGAACAAGGTGTTTTAAAATTTTTCTTAGCTAATTTCACTATCTGAAAATCATGTACAACATAATTATATTTCAGTCAGTGTCAGACTGCATATATGATAGTGATCCCTACATATAGCCTAGGTGTGCAGTAGGTTATACAATCTAGGTTTGTGTTAAAACGCTCTGATGTTCACACAATAACGAAGTTGACTAACGACACATTTCTCAGAACCTATCCCATTGTTAAGCTATGCCTAATGATATTTTTTGAGTATTAGCGACATTTCATGTTTTCTCATATATGTGGTAATTTTAGACATGGCATAAGTATTGTAGATTCTGGATTTTGTTATGCTCCTGAGAAGAATTATTTTAATGCCATGAAATTAATTTTCAATGAGTCTAAGATAAAATTATATGTCCCCTGCACCATTAGAAAGACAGCTGCTGAAATCTCGGTTCAATTTTTTAAACTTAACTGAGCCGGTTAGATTCTAAATACAGAATCATAGTTCAAGAGTCAAACAAATATTTGACAAGAGTTTATACACATATATGGACACTCTCCTGTGACTGTTAAATTTTAAGACTCTCCCCTCTAACTTTTCAGCTACTATTTTTTCTCTACACTCTGTTCTGTGGCTCTTTGGACTAGTAAAACCAGATTAGTCACCATTTTAGTTTTAGCACAAGGTAAATTCTAACAATAAGATCAGTTACTAATTCTAATTGCCAATTCCCTTCCAAAGTCTTCTTTCTTTAATCCATATCTAATGTTTTCAAATTATTGTTTATTATACTGTATGAAGAATTCGTAGTTCTTATCAGTGAGATGACTGACTTCATAGGCGTAACTTAATCATACGAAAAGCCAGCTACTTCCATCATTACACACAAACACACACACACACACACACACATTTATAAAAGTTTTCCACATATTCTAACGTGCAATTAAACTTGAACACCACAGTCCTTTGACCCTAACCTCTCCTTTTCTAAACTACAGCTAAATGTGTTGCTTTTAGATCCCTGTTTAGCACTCATTTACTCTCTCTTTATTACACATTAGCTTGCTTGTTCACTTACTAGTGGAAGGTATTGAAAACAGAGTATCGGAGTCTATCCTTGTTTAGTATACTTTACTGTTTTTAGCATAGCTTTAGTCTCCTTGATGATTTTTTTTATGAAGTCTATTGTTTTTAGAAATTTAGAAATTTGAAATCTGGCATTTTCCTTCTTTAACTGAAAGGAATATTACAAAATACCAATTTCACTAAGAAACAGCATATTCTTTCAAGTATACAACATAAGTTTTCCATATAAAAAGAAGTTAAAGACCAAGAAATCACTAAATATATCATTCACTAATCATGAAAATTAGTTAAATAATCCAATTATAAATATGGAAATGGCATAGGGATAAAAGAGGAAACATTATTTCTAGTCTAGAGATAAATTAATTTACAGTATTTAAAAGCACATGGCATATAAATTTTACATAATTTTTCCACAGTTAATATTATAATTTTAATTGACAAAAATAATTTCTTAATTGAAAATTGCTGATCTTTCCACATTCACATTTTCTTTTCTAGAAATAATTCTTGAAATGGATTGATAGGCTGGTAATAACAGTAAAATAAGAGGAAGACAAGAAAACTGGAAGCTCTTAAAGAAAATTTGTGCATCTTTTTGGAAAATTATAGAGGCCTGTTAGATATGAAATCTTATGTGTAATTAAAAAATTGCATTTTAAAGTTGTACTATATTTCCTTTCTAGCACAGCATTAACTATTCTACTAGACATCTGCTTCCCAATTAGTTGGAATCACTGATCTTTTATTCAATGCGATCATATAAACTTTTAAAGAGAACTTTTTATCGAAGAATAATGTAAAAAAAGAAAAATGTGTGCATCGTAATTTGAAGACACGATAATTTTCATAAACTGAAATGTAGCTCTGTGATCAGCAACCTGATAAAAAAAATCAAATATTTATTAACATACCCTTCACTGTGTTCTTTTCCAGTCACCATTCACCCCCAATCAAACAAAAATTTCCACTATCCTGACTTCCTGCATCATAGACTAGTTTTTTTTTTTTCTATTTTATACAAAGACAATTATATAGCATGTACTTTTGGAGGGAAGTGATTCTAGCATATTTTATTCACTGTTTTGTCTGCAATTTATAATCTGCATGTAACTATAATCTGTTCATTCTTATAATTTTCCATATCTCAATCTGTGAATATACTTCAATTACACTATTCATTGACACTTGAGTAGTTGTCTGGGACTCCCCTGGCTAATAATTCCACGAACCTGAAAAACATATTTTTGTTGAACAAATGTAGGCATTTCCATTGAATAATAGCTATGGATGGAAGCAGAAATTAGTATGCTTAGCTTTCCAGATAATGTCAAGTAGGTTTACAAAGTTGTTGCACAATGGCACATTGCCAACAGAGCTCTAATAAGAGCTCTAATTTTTCTATAACTTCATTCACATTATTTATGCTCCATTTCATCCATTCTGATATATGTGTAATGTTACTATATTTTGATCTTTACAAGCTTTTTCATGTCATCTACAGGCATCTTTTTAAGTATTTTGCCTAGTTTTAAATTGATATGTCCATTTTTATGTATCTATTTTAGAATACCTTTATACTGACAGGAATTTATCAGACATTTTCATTATCTCTACACTTAGTTTGTATATTGCCTTTACATTTTCTTAATCATTATTTTCTTAATAAAAAGCTTCCAAATTTTAATTGTGCTTTTGTGCAAGATTTTAAAAATCTTTCTTACTCTAAAATAGCATAATTTTTTTCTGTATTTTTCTTTAAAAACAGTAATATTTATCATATTTAGACCTCCAACCCATCTAGAATTGACTTTTTGCATTATGTATAGTAAGGTCAAGATATATTTATACTCCTTCAAAATGAATATCTAATCTAGTGTGTCCCATTTATTTAAAAAAATTTTCATCCAGCTACCAATTACATTTTGAGAAGGGCAGCAATCATTTAATAAGAGGTAACCTGGAATTTTCAGAATTATTTATATTAAAGAAGATCAAATACTGTGGGACTAGGAATGATCTAGAGTAACAGAACCAATAAATCCTGAAAATATCTTCACAATTTAAATCAAAATTTGCTGAGTTCCTAAGTTCCTAAATAGTTTATGATAACCATGCATCATTTATAAATAAACATGTTATTTTAACACATCTTCAGGTTTATAGAAATTTGCAAATACAGTGCAGAGTTCTCATTTATGACACACCCAGTTGCCTCTATTGTTGATCTCTTACATTATTAGAGAATATGTATCACAATTAAAGAAGCAATGTTGAGATATTTTTATTTACAAAGTCCATATTTTTATTAATATCTATCAGTTTTTACACAATTTCATTTCTTTTTTGTTCGAAGATAATATCCAACACATAATATCATGATTAGTTGTCACATTTCCTTAGGTTACTCAACACAGTGATAGTTTCTCAGACTTCTCTTACTTTTCATGACTTTGATAGTTTTGAAGAATACTAGTCAGTTGTTTTTTATAATAGCCCTCGATTGTTTTGGTTTTTTTTTTTAATGTTTTTTCAATTGTTTCTTCTAAGAATAGATTAGGATAAGGGTTTTAGGGAGAATAACCAGTTAAACTATCAGCACCTCATACAAAAGGTACATATTACTAACACGACTGTCATTGCTAATTTAACCTTGATCACTGGCTAACATAGCGTTTCTCCACAATTACTTCTGCCTCACCCCTTACTCTTTGTAAGGAAATAACTACGAACAGTTCATATGTTAGAGATGGGCAGTTATATTCTACTGCCTTGAGTGGGAAACATATACCTAAATTATTGGGAATTCTTCTGCATGAGAGAGTCTATTTTTTCTTCACCATCATTTATTTTTAATCCTCAAAGAAATTCTATGTCATCATCAATAAGTATAAAATACCTAGGAATAAATCTATCCAAGTAGACGAAAGACTTGTACACTGGAAACTACAAAACATTCCTGAAGCTAATTACACTAGTCACCAATAAAAGGAAAGAAACCTCATGTTTATAGGTTGTATGATATAATGTATGATATATAATATAATTAAGATGTCAATAGACCCAAAACAATTCATATACTCAATACAATCCATTAAAAGTCCGACTTCTTGAAAAATAAAAAAAAAAAAATCTATTCTAAATTTTATATAGTAACAACCTGCCTAAGGGATAGTCCAAGGAAAGCATTAGAAGACACAAATATTAAGGGCATAATCTTTCACAACAGGAGGTCCCAATGGCAACTGACAGAGAAGGAATTTGCAACTCTTTGGTGGCTGAGTGGCAAGAATCCAACTCCCAGTGGCAGCCAGTTGGGAAAATTACAGCACTGTCAGTGGAGAGGGAGGATAGTTTAAAGAGAATACCAACAGAGGGAGAGTAGTTAGAGGGGAAAACAGCTGGATTCCAGAAAATCTCTTTTATAAGGACACTAATTTCATTCATGTAGCTTCCATCCTCATGCCCTAATCATTTCAAAAGGGTCCCACCTCCAAATAGCATCACATTGGGGATTAGGTTTCAGCACGTGAATTCGGAGAAGATATAAATATTCAGTCTATAGTAAATGAATAAACAAAATGTAATACATACATAAAATGGAGTATTATTCAATCTTAAAAAGCAAGAAAATACTGACACATGCTATACTTGAAGACAGTAGACTAAGTGAAATTAAGTCAAAAACAAAAGGACAAATATATTATTTCACTTATTTGAGGTACCTAGAGTGATCAAATTCATGAAGACAGAAAGCAGAATGGTGACTAAAAGGCACAGAGAGGGACTGGGGAGTTTAAGCAGAGTTTCAATTTGAAAACTGAAAAAAGTTCTGGAATTAGATTGTGGCACACAACACCACACACCAATTTCAATGTACATAACACTATGGAACTACACCTGAATAATGGTTAAAATGATATATTTCATGCATATTTTATCCTTATTTACCTTATTTATAAATTAGAAAATAAATCTGGAAAAAAACAGTTGTGCAATATCTTTGTACAATTAATTACTTTTTATAGTAATTATAGAAATTTGTTTCAGACATGGTAAGTAGTTTATACAAGACCTTTCAACTAATGATTAAGCAAGTATTGCCTAGTTCCAAAGTCTTTTTCTTTAAGGTGAAGACAGGAATGAAGATGAATAGGCAGTCAGGAAGACAGATGCAGAAGTACCCCAATTATTTTCATTTAGTTTTTCACATTGGTTGCTCTCTGGGGCCCCAAGTCTAAAACCCAGGATCCTGGAATGTATATGGGACTGCTCCCAGAGTGTACTAGACTGCTAAGTCACCAGGACATGCCCCAAAGTCCTTTTAAACCACAGATCGATGATAGTTGATAAGACAAATGAATAGCTATACAGATACACAGATAATACAAAGACCTTGCTAATTCATATAATGAAAATTTCTTTTATAATTTTCTGCACTGAGTCAAAATTAATAATAATTCATCCTAAAAGATTTCTAAATTATTGGTAGTTTTATATATAAATCATTCGCCATGCAGGTACTCAAGTCAAAGTTTGTTAAGTCTTGATTTTATTCCAAATTTTACCTACACATGTATTTTTAAACCATTAGTAAATATCTTCACATTTAGTTTTTAAACATCTCTCACAATGTTCCATTTTTCCGCTTCCATTATTTCTAGCTTATTCTAAAACAAAATCATATTTCACATAGACACTAGAGATAACCTCCTTACTTTTATGTCCTCCTAAAGTCCTTCCTCCATAAACTGTGACACAAAAGGTACAAGAGATAATCACTTCTGAACTCAGGGATTGGCAAATATTTATTATGTAAGGGGTCAGATAGTAAATATTTTAGGCTATATGAGCTATATGGTTTTTTTCACAAATACTCAACTCTGCCCATGTTTCATGAAAATAGCCATATTCAATACACAAATATATGAAAGTGTACATGACTATGTTTCAATAAAACTATCTATAAAAGCATGTTGCTGCTGAATTTGGCCCATCTCTTCCCTAATTTAAGACTCATCAAATGTGCTCCATTGATCCTAAATAAAAGATTCTACATTATCTGCCTACTATCTCCCTAAACTCTCCTACCACTCTATATTTTGGTCATTTACTTTTCCTTCCTTTCAAAATTATTTGGACATGAAAGTTAATTGCCCATTCATCAACTCTGCTCTGTCAAGAACGCTCTTCCCCGAGATTTTTTTATACAGCTGGCAAGTTATTACACAATTCTTTTCACAAACTACCACCTTAGATCTTCTCAGACCACCCAATCCAAAGTTCTTCAATTCTATCATTATCTATCTAAATTACTCTATTTTTTTATTCTTACAACATTTGCATTTACTGAAATAATTCTATTTTTAGTGTCCAATATATCCCCTGCTCACATCTCAAAAATAGATCATGAGCCAAAGAATATAGTCTATGCCCTTCCTATTGCCACCTATATCTTACATATCTTGAAAGGTTTCTGGCACATAACAAATGCTCACAAACTGTTGGTAGAAAAACTGAAAGCTATATGTATGAGAGATTCTCCTATATTGCTACTGGTTCTTCATTTGAATGTAGGATAATGCATTAATGCTATAATTTAATATACTCCACAGGGTATTCCCAAAGATTATTTCCACTGACAATTTAATAGTCGCAAGCAAATCTTGCACTTGTTTTTAATCATAAAAATAAAGCTAATTTGTTTTATACATCAAAAATGACTATGTAAATATAAAATAGATTTAAAGTTGTCATCACTTATATCTTTTGATGGTTCCGAAATATTTTGAATTACAAGTATTGTGCTTTGATAATGTTACAGAATAGCAAACAATACAAAAGTCATATGTGGTGTATATATACACGATGGAATACTACTCAGTTATTACAAAGATAAAATCTTCTCATTTGCAGCAACATGGATGGACCTGGAGGGAATTATGCTTAGCAAAATAAGCCAGAGGGAGTAAGACAGACATCACATGATATCACTTGTAAGTTGTGTATAGAGATACTAAGAAAACAAATGAACTAAATTAAACAATAGACTCTTAGTCAAAAAAGGCAAATCAATGATTGCAGGAAAAGAAGTGGGTGTGAGGGTGGGCAAATCGGTAATTGTATAGTGAAGGAAAAACTGAAATAGTGGTGAACTTAATGTGTATAATATACAGATTTTGATTTACTAAGATGTATACCTTAAATTTATATAATGGTATGATTTAAAAAGTCAGAAAGAAACACTATATAACTATTAATCCTGTTCTATTTCTTAAAGAGAGATTTATACACTAGCCTTTTAAAGTGTTAAACATATCAATTTACATATCACATAGTTTTCTTCTTTATAGTTACATTACTTTCACTTTGAGGTATGGACCTTTCTATTTAAAGGACACTTGTGTAATATAAAACATGACCTTCATTCAGTTTTTAATTTACAGTGGCTAAAATAACCACTAAAAATTATGTTTCCTCATAAATTCTGACTTTATAATAAACAAATGATCTTCAATTCTTTTTTGTTCTCTGTTTTTACCAATAGATGGCAATGAGCATTCCTCCCCATATTTGCTTTATCACAAGTAGAAACCAATATGTCATAGCAGTACAAGATTTTACTAAAGCAAAATAGCTATGGGAAAAGAATGCAATCTAAAAGAAACTCATTCTTATTGTCTAAAACTACAGTTGTTTACACTTCATACAGTAGGCTAAAATCATCAAACAATATGTCTGTATTAAGCCTAGATCTATCCATGCGGAAAAATTCTCTAACCATTCTATATGACAATCCAGAAATATCTGAGAATCTTATCTTTTCACATGTAGCATCACAAATTTTATCCAATATGTCTCATGAGATATGACTTCAGGTGTTCTATGCTGCTTAACCTTCTTTGACAGGTTCCAATTAGTTTGTGATCTTATTGAAACAGAACATACAGACTTAACCACCATGTACAATGCAGACAACTCAAAATTCACTGAGACTATTGGGCATCCTTGTTATGCATACAATATTCCTATCACCTACCTCAAAACTTGATTGTCTTTTGTCAGGTACGTCACATTGGTTTTTACTAGGCTCATTATACTTTTAAAAAGATTGTCATATCTGTTCATATCTTGTATTTTGCAACCAAGTTACCCCATTATATTTTATCTTTGGTGCCTTAATTTTTATCTTAGCCTGTTGGAACAACTTTGAATATTATTCCACTCTTCTTTCGTATGGCCATCTTTTCTAGATATGTTGTCCATAATATAAGCTTCTGCTTTTTAAATTTTATCCAAGCAGTTTATTTAAAAATTTCATGAGTTCTTGACTGAATCAAACATTTCTAGTTTCAAAGTCTCCACCAGGCATTATATTCCTTGATGATTTCATAACTTGAAGATGTGATCCACACAAAAGATACCCACATGTTTGCAACTATGTGTGATTTGGAACAATTCAGTAAAGGAATTTTGGTAACCAGAGATCTCAGTTCTCTCCTAGACTTGCTTCATGGATATAATGCAATATACGTAATTCTCACTTTAAAGCTTAAGTATCATCATAAACTGCTTTGCTATCATATTTCTTAGACCATAATTTTTATCACTCTCTCCAGATGAACCCATTAATATCTGCATCCACTTTATTGCTAAAGTCACATGACCAACTAAAACTTTGTAAAAAGTCTTTTAAATATTATCTTTTAACCATCACTTCAATGACCCATGAAGTCAGCATTTCTGTTTCAAGACTTATTTATATAAGTTTTATAGCTTTAACTCTATTATTGTTCTCCTTATTTACAACTTAACTCATAAAGGAGATACCTCACAGCAAAATAAACTCCTGTCAGATTTCGAGCCTTGTGTTTACAAAGGCATCATTGCCTAATTACAGCTGTATTGGTCCACAAGCCACAGCTCAGAATTATTCAGTATGAGGCAGTAATGGAGGCTTTGATGTAGAGCCCTTAACGCAAGACAATGCAAATGACATTTACTAGCAATTTTTTCCCCCATTAATGAACAGTACTTCAGGGAGTGTAAAGGCAAGAGGCATATAATTTCTGAACTATTTAAATTGCTAATTAGATCTGTACAGGAGGTGTATTCCTAATGCAGACAATTACGATGGCTCCTAAGTGTTTGCCTTACAGTTGCTAATTACTGCAGAAGCCAATTAATTGCTGTTGACTTTTTGTATTCTTTTGCATATCGCCAGTTAATATTTACATTTATAATGAAGACAAAATTGGCAAACACTGTGTCATTTTGTAATGAACAATTCCAGTGTCTAAACAATGAACACATTATTCTCATTTGTGCCTGAAGAGTGCCACTGATTAGCATATGTTCTGTGTATGCTAGAACATTGCTCTTTCTTCTCAAGAGTAAAAAACGCCACTTAGGTGCAGGACATACAGGTGCAGTGTCCCCAGGGTGCTTGGAATTGGTTCCCACCATATGTTATATGATAGCGAATAAAACAACCCAAAGCTGTAAGAGTATGGGATTAAAATGACTGAGCTTCTTTAAAGAAGGTAAGTAATAAGAGAATGCTGTGGACAATTGTCCTTCTTTGGGCCAGCCAGTATCTACAGACTTTTCCTAAGCTAGGGAAATGTCCTCTGTCTTGATATCTTCAACATAGATGCTGAAGAGGACTGACAACACACTTGCTAGCCTCTTCAAAGCTATGATTAGGAATTTTCTAGGCACCAGCAACTAAATGCATGTATTCCAGATCTGAGATCAGGATAAAACAGGGAAAAAAGTAAGGAACACAACATCATTTTCTAGTCATGATGACGGTTAGTGAGGTGGTGTCAACAACAACAAAATAGCAAATAGCACTTGGTTATGCACATGAATTGTTTTCAGTTGTTTTTTTTTTCCTCTTGGCAGTCTCCAATCCTCCTGAGGATTCTAAGAGCAACTCAGTTACTTATATTTTCCCTTTTATTAACTGCTGGGAATAATTGTAGGTATTTTGCAAGTTTGAGCAGGGAGTGAAGGATGCAGGTTTGGACCAGAATGCCACGCTTTATGTATTCTTTGACTTTTATAAAATCATTTATTCAGATGACTATTAATAAAATCTAAAGAATACTGATGAATCCATTTCCAGCTCTGTATTATCACCAAAAGCAAATGAATAAAACCTGAATACAGAAACACATGCATGTACGCATGTCAACTCGTGTGTTTGTTTTTACCTGCCAAAGGGAGCAAGTTGGAAATAATTCTTTACCTAACCAGCTATTTGTCAGAGTGTATATTGTAAACAGCAGGAGCCTGAAGTGATTTTGTCAACTAGTTTTCCAACAGTGAAAACAGAACTTTCATTCACAACAACCTCTGGGCACTGCCAACAGAAGAGAGGTTGAAAATGACTGCTTGAACAAGCAAAACTTCTTGCTGCCTCATCCATGATAGATTTGCTATTCTGTTATCTTCTTACTTTATTGTTTTCCCCAAAACAATGAAGCCAGGCTGTGAGACAGGTTTGGATCACAAGAAAAACTATAGTATATAATATGAAAAATTTAGTTTATAAGAATTAAAGGCCGAAAATAGACCAGGATATTCACAAGAAAAAGGGGTCTATTATATCCTGCTAAGGACTCTCAAAGAAATGTGAAAGATGTTTAATTAAATCTCTAAAGAACAAAAAATAAGTTATTATTTGTACTATTGTCATCTCTTTGATGTAAATACCACCATAATCAACTTCTATCTCTAAATGGGATTCACTGAACATGAATTGGAAAAAGATCCTCTGTAGCATAATATATAACACATCCATCATACTGATGTGAAATTTATGAAGATAGATGTAAATAAACCCAAAAGCACATATAGTGAAGTAATCCATTCTTTTTGAGTATTTATTGCTTACTTATCACATTTAATTATAAATCTATACAATTTACATTTTAATAACTATTTCTCAACGATCTTAAAGATTTTAACAATTGCCATAACTTCTGTGTGCTGACTTTTGACACAGAACTATAATAATTCACATAAAATCGAATTTTGTCTATACACAACAAATATTTCAAAGTTTACTGGATAATCCTCAGTTCAAATCAACTTGAATAGATCATGGTCAAGTAGGTCATTATACCCTCTGGCCTTTAAAAAAGGTTTATAGGAATATTTATAATACTACTACTAATGATACTATACGGTGTCCCCAATGATCACGTCTTATATATGGCTAGAGAATCAACCACAATGAAGTCATCAGAAGTGAATGTTACATTATTTCTCAAGGTGGTTTTATTGGACTAAAAAAAAAAAAGTAACTATATACTATAGTAATTTTCATCAAAGGTTATAAATATCAGTCAACATGCACTCAAGATTATATTCTTAATGGTATTAAGATAATATGTATTGTTCACTAAGTTACTTTGACCAAAATTAAACTAATGTAATATTCAGCCCTAGAATAATGCAAAATGAACAAAAAAAGATAAAGGTAAATATATGGCTTTTGATGTTCAACTCTATGTAAACATAGATCCCATGTGGTATAAATAAACATATATAGAGAGTGTATATGTGTGCAAGTGTGCATATAACATATGATATATGTGTGTGTGTGTTCTGTGGGCATTTTAGCTTTTTTTTTTTCACACAAAAGAGGTGAATGGAGGTTTTAACAAGCCAGCATTACTTGTTTAATTACTTTTCAAAGTTACTTATCTATTTTCAAGATCATATATTTATGACAATTTGACTTAACCTGTTATTCTTTGATGGTATTCCAGCTTCTTAATGTGAATAGTGATTTAAAACAACAAAGTCTAGGCCTGAATATCTTGCAGAGGCCAAGAAAAATCAAGAAATGTTTTAAGAATCTTCATCTGTGCTACCTGAAGTGAGCATATGCCAGATAGGAAAGTCTAATGTGTATTAATAAAGCAAAAGCGAGAATGTTTGGCCTTTTAGTTAAGCAGAACCAGTCTCAAGAACATTTACATAGTATTTCGATTCCCAGAGTTGCCAGAGCGTTCTTTATTGTACTCGAATTTCTCTCTTTCTCCACTTCTTTACATGTTTAATTTCATGCATTAATTGCGTTGAAAGTTCTCAGAAGTAATACCACTGGCCTCATGTTTTTCTTGTCGTTTCCAGATTGCAAAGCCAGAGCTTCCTAAAAACAATTCCTCTTCTGATGAGGCCACACATGTGTCTTGCCCCTGACGTTTCACTGATGCAAGACACTGCGATAAATCAACTTCCCATGTAATTACAGAACCTGAATGTGTAACATCCATCAAACAACTGGCTGTTTTCTCTCTGTGTGCTCTTTGTGGCCCCTCCCTCTTAGAGACTGAACAGGCATTGGATATACATCTTCTTCATAACACTTCCAGGCTTTCTTTGGGTGCTCAGCTTCATTCCACACCTGCTCTTGGTTTTTTCCTTGTGCTGCTTCCTCACTCTTCCAACAGTATTTGACAAGGCATTCTAGGCCTCAGAGGGAAAAGTTGAATTGTAATCAAACCCTCTTTGATTGCATCGTCAAAAGAAAATACGACAAAATGCTATTTGGAAGTAAAAAATAGAATCTTTCAAAAGAAATACATTACAAGCTTAATTGACTTAAACTAACTCATTGCAAACCAGACGAGCTTCCTGTCAGTCTGGAAGTCTTTCTCTGCAGACGCCTTGACCCTCTGCTCTGATTCTCTCACCACCAAAAGAATGACATCATTTAGGTTGAAGGAACGGTCATTTGGAGAGCCTCCTGCTATCCAGTTAACAAAACTACAGAATAATGAACTTGGGACTCCTTAAATTTTATTTACTAAATTGTCATTAATGTGTAGTTATGAATGTGTGATTTTCTTGATTTGTTTCCTTGGCCTCCTCCCCAGTAAAGTGAACCCCTAGACAGCTCATCAATGCTTTGTTCTCACCCAGCATGCTCTTTGTTTGGAGTTGGTGGTGATGGATGCATGTGGCATAAAAAACCCTATGAAATCACTCAAACAGAAGGAACAGGAGAGGATTAGAGGAAACCAGCTGGCTAGAATAAAATTGGCAGGGTTCAGCCAATGAAAGTCAACTTGCCAAGATTTAGTCTTCTGTTAGGTCATCTGTTTCCTCCTAACTAAACAATTCTTGGATATTTATAGACATAAATGAATTTTTATTCTTCACAATAGCCAATAACTTGTCATTTCTGGTATTTGAATGTCAGTCATGGGGAAAAACAAGGACTTGTATAAAGAACACTCAAGCATAGTCTCCTTCAAGTGGAAAACAAGGAACAGATATATTATTTTTCTGCACTGAATGCCAAACCAAAACAGAATTTGTGGAGAATTTATATAGTTGGCAGACATTATACATATTGCTGGACAGCTGCATATTATTTATAAGACTTTCCAAAGTTTAAATGTTTTTTAATATGTACATTTCCAGTCTTCTAACTTCAAGCTTCCAAATTACCAGAATAGTCTATAATCACTTTAGGGGAAGAGGTGTTTTCTCACCTAACTGTCACCCAGGTCTGGATCTCAGGAGAAAAACTAAGGCTCAGAGTCCAATTCATACTTCACCTACTGAGGCCATTCGCATGTATTTCATTTATTTATTTGCTTTTATTTTTGGAAGAGCAGATCTCTACAACTTATTTTTACAAGATTTTCATAGCACATTACCATGCGGCTGCATTTTTTTTCTATTTTATTTCAAGTTCAAAAAAGTCAAAATAACTTTCAGTTTATTACCACCTAAAATGACTTTTGTTTAGTATTCAGAGACTGTGGAAATGTGTGTGTATGTGCGCTTATGTGTGTAATACAATGATGTGTTTCTACATATGAAGAGACATTTATAAAAAGTAGATGTGAGTTTACAGAAAATTTTTACTTTTGTAAATTTACCTTTCATGAGGTACACAATAACTTCAGTCAAAAATAGTTTTAATTTTCCTTAAAATAAAAAGCATCACTATTTAAAAAGGGGGTGGATGAAACAGTTAAAGGGTCAATTGTATGGTGGATACAAACTAGACTCTTGATGGTGATCAAGATGTAGTATTTACAGATATTGAAGTATAATGCTAAAAACCAGAAACTCATGTAACATTATAAATTAATGGTATTTCAACATGAAGTAGAAAAGTCTGTAAGAGCTGAAAAGGTTGCTAAGTTATGGTATGAAAATATGCATAGGAAACAGGATTTAAGGGGGAAATATGCTTTGACAAGGCGAATAGTTCATTGAAACATTTCCTGACAAGGTATATAGGACACTGGAGCTACACAAAAGTCCTGTTCTAGAACAGCATTAAGTCTAACATTATAGGACCCAATAATATCAGTGAGCAAAGGCAACAGAAGCAAGAAACATTCTGAGAAGTGAGCATCTGTGAAAAACTTGTAAACACAGAGCATGGCCAAAAGGGCAACTGGTATGGTATCAGGATGCCGTGAACATGGGGAATAGAAGTCATTGTTGGCTGATCTTCATTTTTTAGAAAAAGCCAGAAATCCAAATTCATATGTGAAAATTTTCAATTTGTAAATATTGACTCAAAAAAAGATATTGTGTGGGCAAAACAAAACACAGAACCGTACCCCCTCCCAAACACCCCCTTAGTAGTATATTTACTTCTAGCCTTGAGTCTGCACAAATACATGCATGCAGGTCTGGGGCTGGTGGTGCAAATGAGAGTGTTTACAAATCCTCCAAGCATAAGCAGATGTGCCATTAAAGAAGTCTGTCAGACCACCAGTTGTCAGATCAGTATCACCACCACCCATTCAAAGACTTCTTGGGGAATTTCCAGAATATCCTCCATGAAAGAGCTTGCTGATGAGAGTCACTTGTACAAGGCTTGGAAGGCAGAAGGAAAGAAAGGTCATATTCTCTGGAAGCACTTTTATCCAAATGTGTGGGAAGATATGATTCAAGGGGTTTCTTGGTAAACCCTTGACAGCAACCCTTTAACTGCCTCATATAGAAATAGTTGAGAATTTCCCAGAAATACTTGAGAAATGCAATGACTTCCCAAAGCATCCCTCAAAATCACATGATACGGTGCTTCAGAAAGAGGGCATGGTTCATGGATTTGTCCCCATTTTCTCCCTAAAAACTTTTCCAAAGTTCATCTTAGCCTCCTAACCTGTTTACTTATAGTCTCATACCTCATACCCATACCTATACTCTACCTTTCATAACGAATACACAGTGCCTTTCTGACCAAACCATGACTCATATCCCTGTTCATTCACACACTAAATAAACATACATATGTGTACAGGCATATATTTAAATACATGTATATTTATTGTGTATTTACAGTGTTTGAATATGGATATGAAAATGGTTTTCTTAGAGTTAGACTCAGAGTTGTAAAGATACAAAGCATTTTTCTTTTGCTTCTTAAGTTTTTTATTTATTTAATAAGCACAAAATGAATATCTACTATGCAATAAACTCTTGTAGATACTCACAATATAAGAATAAAACAAATCCCAGGCTCTTGTGGATTTCCATTCTTGTACAGGAAAAAAGATAATTAACAAAGCATAAATACGTAATAAGCATTGTAAGGAGCTAAGGAGGGTAGGGGAGCATATGGGGGGCTGGATATTTCAGCAGAGCCTAAATGAAGTGACTCACCCATAAAAAGAGCAGAGAATTGCAAGGAAACAAATATGGCTGCATAATGGAAGATGAGGTTTGGGAGAGCGAAGAATCCTGTAAGCATAGCCAGGACACCGGAAAGCAGTAGAAAGGGGTTTTTTTGTTTGCTGTTTTGCAGAGTAATGATATCATCTGATTTTTGGTTGAGCATGATTAATCTGAGATGCTATCTGAGTTGAAAGAACATGAGTAAAACTTATGAAATTGAATCTGAAATTCTCTGACTTCCTGGGATCACAGTACTAATGCCCTTGGGGTTTCCATTTCTTCATCTGTCAAATGGGAAACAGATTTTGCCCAGAAGTGTGATGAGGGGATTGGAGAAGTTATCACATCCAGTAGGTTAGTGATTCTAGTAGTAACAATAGCAATAACTACAGAGTCACCCAAATCCCTGCCAGATAATAATCCTCGAGAACAATTCAGTCTTTGTCTTTCCAGATTTGCTGGAATCTATACAAATACAAACTATCATACTCACTTTATTTGATTGATTTGTTTTTGTTTTTGTTTTTTCAGAAATGGAATTACACATACTTATATTTCTCTGAATCCTTCACTTTTCACCTAGTATTCAGAGGCATTCTATTATATCAGTGCAAGTAGATCAACATAAATTATTTAGTATTGCATAGAATTCCATGGTAAAGAAGCAGTATAGTTTATTTAACAGATCCTGCTCTTTGTTTGGACTTCTTTTTTCTTTCTTTCTATAATATGTATTGCTGTGATCATTGTATGTATCATTTGTTTACAAGTTATTGCAGAATAGATTTTTAGAAGTGGGGATGATGTCTTGATGATTATGTACATTTAAATTTGGATTATCACTACCAAATTACACTTTATTGAAATAATATTGCATCATAACATTATATAGGTTTAAGTTTGCATCATTATCAATGTAGACTATAACAAGGTCAAAACTAACAGTCCAATTCTCTTCTTTCCCATATAATGGTTTGTTTTTATATTATCTACATTTGCTTCTCATGTGTGATTTGTTTTTAACATTAGTTGTGGTGACTTTACCTAACAGATACAGAACATTTTTGTGTAGTCAAAACTATAATAGTTTCCTCTTCAAATTTCTTGCCTGTTTGTGTTGCTTCAAAAAGCCTACCCTATGCAAATTTCAAGCAATATACTTCTAATATTTTTAAATTCTTAGGTTTTTATGTGTGGCTCATTAATAAATCAAATTTATTTTAGTTTTGATGGGAAGGGACACAATTATTTTAGATGAAAAACTAAGTATCAACATTTTTTCTTGGAAATGTGCTCCATTTGCAAATCTGGCTGTAAAAACCCACTATGTGATGATCCACACTCTCTCATCTCCTCTGTGCCTATTTCAGAGGCATGTGTTTAATATGTCAAAGCCAAGATGGAAAGAAAATAGGGCCCAGGAAGTCACTAAGAAGGGTTCCAAATTCACTCTCAGTTCTGTAAGCAAGAAATAAGTCTTTGTGACTCAAGCCCTGAGATATGGAGGCTTATTTATGACTTTGTTATGGCAGAGCCTCCAGATGGAGAGAAGACTGACATCTGGACACTCAAAGGTAGAGAGAATTGCACTTTATTGTAAGCAATGGTGCTGACTCAGAGGTATCATTACCCAAAGCTGAGCAACGGGAGGTCCGGGGAGCAACTTATAAACTCTGAGGTAAAGATTCATCTCCTTGGCTATGTGTGGTTTCTACTGGCAACTTTTGCCAGTTATGTATGTAGCAAAGTAGAGAGGCTGTGCTTGTTTGTCCTTGGTCATGACAATATAACATAGCTGCAGTCTCTGTAGAACAGGACATAGCTATAGCCTCTGTAATACGATGGAAAATTCCTAGTAGACTAATTTTTTGCACTGGGGTCAGGGAAAAGGTCTTCCATCATACCTTCAAGAGTAACAAGCCTCTCCTGACTCATGCAGGCAATGAGAAGATGTAAGCAATCAAACTCCAGAATGAATTAAATTCATTGTAAGATTTCTGAGGAACAGAAAACCACTGGTAATGAAAGTGAAAAATAATTATTTCATGAAAGAGTTTAGAGATTTAATAGGTAGAGGGCTACAGGTAATAAAGTAAGAAAATAGCAGAAAGCATGAAAAGGAAGTAGGTGGAGGAAAGAAGGCTAGATAAATCAAGTTGATCCAGACTATTAACTAATATAAAATGATAAGTTAAAACAGAGGCAGCTAAATCAAGCGAGCTGTTCCATAAGGTGTTTTCTGAAAGCTACTTCTTTTCCTGTCTTGAGGATGCTTCTCCTTTTCCTGAGATTTATTCTGGGCATTGGATCTGTTCATGATGCTTTAGCATCAGCTGAGAGAGTAGTGACCTAGGCTGTCCCCCTATTGATTGCTGTCCTCCTGGCCTCAGGGGAACCACTTGTCACCTCATAGTGACTATCATGTCTACTCTTGCAGAGGAGAAAAAATTCTTAGCTGTTGTAAAACATTTTCTAGTGATTTAAGGATCTAGCCGTCTACCAACTCCCTGTTATAATGAGCTGTGGGGCTTTTCCCTTGGATTTTTCAGGACGTGTCCTTGAATTATTTATAACACAGCAGCCACCTGCTTGCAACAATTTTCCATTTTGCCTTGTGCTCCACTGGCCTTGTCAACTGGTGTTGCAGGTCCAGTGTCACTGTGTGCTTCACCCCCTCTGCCCCCTGTTAGTACATGCTGGCCATGAGCTGCCATACATCCTCAGAGCTCTTCTCCACTCCACCCATGGCCTCGGTCTAAATCGATGGTTTTTAAACTTCATTATGAAGAGCTGTGCTGGTTCAATTGTTCGTCCAGGAGATGTCAACTCCAGCATTGCTTCTTTTTTTTTTTTCCAGAAAGATTGAAATTTATGAATATATATGCCTGTGCTGACAAAAACATAATTTGGTTGGTAGGGAGGGGAAAACAACCCACCTGCATTCAAAAATATAACCCTGTGCTGGCAAACAAGCAATGCCTTTGCTCTTTTCTTCCTCTACCTGAACAAAAAGAAACATTACATGTTTGAGCAGACAACGTGAGGTGCCATTAGGATTCAGAAAATTGAAAACCTAGACTGCAATAGAAAAAAAAAAAAAGACAGTCACAGGGGAATGCATAATGGCTTCTCCACATTTTAGTGGAATGCTTCCGATTTTTATTCACCTTGCAAAGAGCGTTCACAAACAACAGCAAAGAACAAAAGCTGTGATTTATATTTATGGACAGGTATACATGCACCCTTGACCTCTGGCTGCCTCCTTCATCCTCCCTACCAGAAGCAATTTATGGAGGCTGGTCTAAATAAACATTAAGGAGGCAAGGCCACAAACTGACAGCCAGGAAAATCAATGGTCTCCAGAAACCAGCAAGCAGGATCAATAAAAGAGATTAGGCATCACAAGCTAGTGTGTGGCAGTTACAGGTAAATGTGGCTCGCTCTTCATCTGACAGGGTTCTCAGCAACAGGATAAAGCTCACGTAAACAGAGGCGCACAAAGAGTAGCAAGTGGAGACTCCTCCTGAGTTGTAGAGACTGCAGGATGACCCCAGAATCAAAAGGATTTATATAGAGGCCATTGGGAATTTTCAATTGCTTTTCCAGCATCATCTCACATACTTGGGTATCTGCCCACGGGAAGTAGTGCAGATGTATCTTGTGAAAATCTCTCTGCTTTTTGCTTCTCATTAGTTAGCTTTCTCTGGATTTATTTATTGCTCCTCCCTGGACACATATTTGCCCTTCCTGGTGTTCTCTCACTCCACACACACACACACACACACACACACACACACACACACACACACTCATCTTCTCCACTACATTTTCAATGAGATGGTTTATGTTCAAATGCACAGTGGGTTTGGTGAGTATGTAAGGAAATGATTATAATGTAAACTTAACCTTACTTATAGATGGCTCGAAAGGAAAGTCATCCACTTACAACCTAAAACATTGGCACGCTAACTTGCAAACTTGAAATGACTAAAGAAGAATAAAGGATAATTACATTCTTGTGTGTACATGCTAATGTCCAAAGCTTGTCAACAAAAGAATGATGGATAACTTTATGTTCAAAAGCAGAGACACTGAAACAGAAAGGGTTGAGGTAAAATTACTTAGGCCTGTTTACAGAACCTGCAGCTAGAACTTGAAATTTTGAAGGATTTGTAGGATTGGTTACTTTTTTAAAAAGTGTCTAATTCCATGTTAGAAATGAAGATAAGGCTCCTGTGTGATAAGACTATGATGGGACCACGGGTGAGGATGAGAATAAGGAAAGAAGTTTGATTTTCTTAAACAATAAAAGAGGATTGGAATTTAAGTTGAATTGTAATCAAGGAGATGCTTAGATGGGAGGCTAACTATTGTGGTTTGAGGAAAACAACACATCACTGAGTCTGGGATGACTTGGTGAATTGTTTTGAGCAATGTGATGTAGTAAAAATTATCTTTGTGGGAGTTCTGGGTCTAGGTGCAAAAATCTTGTTTTTTTGCTATTCCTGATAATTCTGATAAGTGAGCAGACTCTGGCTTACTTGCTGAATGTGAATAGCGATGTGACTCAGTTAAGATCACCCTAGATCTTCTAACTGCCTGCTGACCTACCAGCTGGCACTTGCTGGAGTAGTTTCAGCCAAGAGTAGTCAAACCAGCTCAGATCAGAGCTGCCAAGTCCACATGCAGGATCATTAAACAAATGAATCCTGTTTAAAGTACTAATAAGCTATTGTTTATTATGCAACAAAAGCGAATCAGTGAACCAAACAATTGTTGCATTGTATTTCTAATGGTGAAAAGAGTAATCTTAATTTTGTTGACATTTTATAGATGACCAGAAATTGTGAAGGAGTGTTTTCTGAAGATTTCAGGTTATTTTGTTGTTTTTTTTCTTGTCTCTGATTTAGTCAAGGCAGGGTGGGGATAAAATCCAGGGGCTCACTCTCTTCCTACCTCTTACCTGTGCTTCCCATGGGCCAAATATGGTAGAGAGAGGATAAAAGAACTTGGTGTGTTCTGGAGAGGTCAGCTTCTAGTACAGAATTGGTTGCTGTGTATTCTTCCTTCTTGCTGTAATGAAATGCAAACCACCTATACTTTCTCCTCCCGTGACACTAATAATTCCAGTATATAATGTAGATTCTTATAATGAAGAGTTTGGTTTGATTCCTTTTCCACACAAAATAGGAACCATGCCCTCCTTCCCTTTCTGTACTTTTCACTTAGTACTAAGTAAATTATCAAAACATGTTCAATAAACTACTATGACATAGTTTGAAGCTCTAGTTATATTAATTTGTATTACTTTTGTTTGTGGGTAAAATTGTTCTGAGGAAGAGAGAAAGGGATAAGTGGGCAGTGGAGGCGTGGGATGGGGTGGAGGGGAGGGAAGAGAAGAAAAAAATCTGAATTTCAAGCACAGTAGTGAAATGGAATTAAGATGGTTTATTTTTCCATGTTTTTGCATTAGTGGTCACACCCTCTAGTCAGCATTAGCCTATTACTTACAAAAAGAACAGAAGGAGGACTTTGTCCTAATAAAAAGGAGGCTGGGAGGGGAGGATTAACTTTAAATCCAGTTAGTGATCTCTAGTTCTTCAATCTGCCTAACACTTGCAAGGAAATGGGAATGCGTTTCCATTGTTAAAAAAAGAGTAACCCAACTTGTCTGCTTGTCTCATAGAAACTTGTCAAAACAATAAGATCACAGGACACTGAGTGCATCCAATCTGTCATATTAATGAAAATCCCCAAAGCTTCAGTATTGACTTTCTCCTTGTGCTTCCAACAAGAAAATCATTTGAAAGACAAAGAGAGGACACGTATCTTTTCATAGAATCCTAATATTTCATAAGAATGGTTTGTGCTAATTTTCCCAATAAAGAGCTTTTTTCAGCTCCCTCAACCATATCACTATGGTTGCCATCCTATTACCATTAACTAGAGCTTATAAATTACCTACCACCCTGATATTAGCTCAGCCCAGTGCGCCTGCAGCATTGTCCTTTGCCCGCCCTACTAAAGGTTTCTATCTTCTAATTTGTAGTCTATCATCTGTGGTTTCCCCACAGACTCTTAGCACATTTATTTCCTGTCACAACCTTAGCATAAAGTAACAGCATATATAGCCCTTCACTTTGGGAACAGTCATTCGTGGAGACCATGCCAGGAATGTTTACACTTTTCAGAAAAATTGATCTGCTTTCCTATCTGGTGTGAAAGGAGTCCAGTTACTTGCCTCTGTGTTCTTGGGGTGCTTGGTGAGGATACATAAGAGCTCAGCTGAATCCTTTTCATATTCTATTCTCTCTGGTCACATCTTTTCCCATCACCAGAACCAGACCAGTCTTACCTAACTCTGAGGTCATGTGCACATGGAAAAATTGATACAGATGGCTAAGTTCTCTGATCTACCCCAGACTCCAATTTTTAAACCCCTTATAAGATATGGATATACAACCTGGACAAATATCTGCTTTATTATATATTATGGTCTTGGAGCTTATAAGAACTTATGTTGGCTCAGAAGGAGATCAATCTTCAGTCTAAAAGGCATTGGCAAATCTTTCCCTTTTTGTGTAGAACTTGGTTTTCATGGTAAGCCAAATTTTATGGAAGATCCCAGTCCTTTTTGGCCTAGATAAAGCTATTATTGAGGAAATCATTATGTGTATCCTTCTTAAATGACACCGATTATTACATTTTTCCAACTGCTCGCCTCATCCCTTGTTCACAGACCCAAATAAAATTAAAGGTCTAATTGAAAGACAGATGATTGTATCCTTACTATAGCAAGGAAAGCACAACATAGTCAGTCAGATATTTAATTGTTTACAGGAGCTTAACATCACTTAACTTTTCAGCCTTGTTCCTTGGATTATGATGATATTCCTGCCTTTCCTGTCTCCCTGTCTCATAAGAGAGTTCTAAAGCTCAAAATAAAGAGACAAAACAAGAGAAGTTTTACATAAATACAATGGTTGTAGCAGGTGAATGCAAACAATGTAATATAATATTAACGAATTCAGTTATTTAACAAACAGCAGATGATGATTGTGTCAGAAATATGGATAACTAAGATAGGGTTCTTGAAAATGTGGGCTCACATTTTAACTTCAAAAACAAATAAATAAACACAACTATTTGGGAAAAGAAGAAGAGATGGAGTATATTTGCCACCACTACTTCTACAACTAATAAGTATTACAAGTTCAAACTAATCAGGTCCTGCGCTAAACTTTTTACATCATTACATTCAAGCCTCATAATTCTATGAAGAAAATTTTTTTTTCACCATTTTATAGATGAGGACATTGAATTCTGGAAATGTGAAGCATATAGTGTGACTCTAAAACTTCTGACTTGCAGAATTAGATAGGTCGATATTCGGTAAACTTGAGTCTATGCTTAACTAATGCAGGTCCCTAGGCATCGTGCAGTTGATGACATATGGACAAGTCTACAACGCCAATTTCTTTCCAGATGTAGACATCATCAATGACTACAAAATTTCAGGCTTTTCTTTGAAAAGAAAGAAGAAAAATTAAGATAACCATATCTGGAATGCCTTCTCCTATGACCTCAGGTCTCAGAATCTGAGTTCCTGAGCTCATCAGAATCAGAATTGAGTTTTTGCCTTAGAGAATCAACTAATCAGAGAAAAGTCTCCCCGTTTTCTTTTTAAGCTCCTGCTATCAGCTCGTCTGTATAGGAACAAGCAAAGCTACTTTGTAACATCAGCTACTCTGAAGCACTGAGATCCAGAACATTATGATACCTGACCAGTCTTTAATAATTAAGGATTGACTTTAATAAGTATTGAGTGAGGGACTATATTTTGGAGAAATAACATTGTACGTTATCTTCATTTAAAAAGTATATATTTATCTTTAATAATTTGTCTTTTTATATTTTGCAGGAATTATCTATTTCATATTGTTACTTTGTTCAAAAAAATACCTGTTTACAGGGATAGGAGCTTCGGTCTTCCCATGTAAATTTCCATTACTGATAAGTATAGACCTGCCAAAATGTGGATACTGTCCTGCACCTGATGGAAGAACCTCACCTGTGACTTCAGATGCCCAAGCAGGAGAGCTAAATAGTTTCACGTTTTTAAGGGTAGCAAAGGCTGCAATTAAAACTATACAGTGAACAGGAGACTGGTACATACATCCAGTAACAGTTTGCTTAGGATGGAAGGACCAATAAAGCACAATCAAAATGCACAGACAAAATTCTGTTAGATAGCTTGTGAGTTTTGAAGAAGTGTTTAGGAATTTGAGTTAACCAGCGAAGATATTTACTCATAATAATAAAATAAATGTCTACATCTCGTGAAGTGGTAGAAACAAGTGTAAGCTAGCTACTTTTCAGAAAATCTAGTGTCTGAGACAGAGTCTTCTTTTAAAAGTTACCTTGAGGTGAGGTCTTGGTTTTAGCTACAGTTTCATATATTGCAGACCTCATTATTAACTGTATTGCTGATTATGTATTATTGATCATATTGCTCATGTAGTCATTCTACAAATCATCAAATCACCTTAAAACTTCAAAATGATCATCTTATCTCCTTAGTTTGCTTACCTTGTAGATTTACATATCAGAAAATGAAATTACAAATCAGAAAAAAATCATGTGCTTTCCATCTATTTATATTATCAACCTGATGTATTCTGAATCGAAAATGGGTTCTCCACTGAAAGCAAAACACATTAATTTGTTAGGAATAGTCACTGAATAAATGGGTCACACAGAGTCTTGTTCTTAATTATAAATGAACTTTCATCGACATTTGGATATTCGTTTCCTTAAGAAATGGTTATTACTGAATAAATCAATTCGTTTAGTGATTTGCAAAAAGAGATAGTTAAAATGTTACATTTTAAGGCATAGATTAGCCATTTGCCACATTATTTTTTTTACCATTTAGCACAGAAAACAGTGAGGCAAAATGACAGTTTTCCATCTGTGATATTTGAGGTGTGAAGGAAATGTGTTGTATGTACTTTTCCCTAACTTACGTAGAAGTGATTTTGGGTTGGTTTCCAAATGAAGAAAATATTTTTACAAAGCTGCAATGAAAGAATATTCCTGGAATGGACAGAGAAATATTCTTCATATTTAGAGGCTTAAAATGTGTTATAGAATATCATCAACAATACACAGTTACAGAGCAATTCACAATTTCCAAAGTCTTTTACAGTCATTATCTCAACTGAGTTTACAAAGTCCTTAAAGTAGGGAGAAAGGTATTCATGTATAAAAACTATTTCAATCTTAAAAATAAAATTAGCTTTAATTGTTGTCTATTGTGTAGAATTTCTGAACATTTACTAAAGCTATTCAATGAAAGTAACAAATTCTTGACCATCCCACTATGTAGACCATCCATGTAAATATTTCCATGTATAGACTTAAAAGATTTTTTCTGGCATGAGTCAAAATATACATAGAGTAGATTGTGTATGATTTATAGACTGCTTTTTTCACATGCTATTTTCATATTGTATCAACAAATTAGATACCTACATCATGATGTATATATAGCTGTTCATTTGATCCTAAAGTACTCTAAGTGTTTAAATATACTTTTTTTAGAAATCTGACGTTGTTAAACGACCAACCACTCTGTGGTGAGACAGGTATAATAACCACTGAAACAGTTGATGTGTATTAAATTTTTTTTAAATATTACCTAGCTATATATGGTTGAATTCTGCATAAACTCAAAAGCAGATCCTCACAACAAAACAGTAAGTTGAAGACTGAAAATTACTGGCCGAAGTTTTAAAGTATGAACATGATGGGATTAAAACATGACACTTCAAGTTGTCTCAGAACTGTCCTCCTGTGCCCCACTCTGACAGGAAGAGCCAACCCCAGAGACAAAGGAGAAGCTCCTACTCTTCTAGGCCCATAACCCTGCCCTTAATCAAAAAGCCATCTGTCACTCCTGGTCGCCCCCCTTCCCCTAATCAAGAAATGGTCTTTTAACCTTATTTTCTAGAAGAACGGAAAAAGGAGAGTTATTTGTCTATACTTTTAGAATAAAAGAGAGTAGGGATGAGTCATTCTTCCTTGCTGCTTAGAGACCTTCTCCAGTCTCCCCTGAGATCTCCATGTCTCAACTCAGGATAAGTGCACGTGTGTTGTGTGTGTGTGTGTGTCCATCCCAGCAATCTCAGAATTTACTGCCATGTAAATTCTCCATACCCATGCTATTATTAAATCAGGGTTTTTCTCTTATTAATCATGCCTAATGTTAGTTTGTTCATTTGTCCAGAGAACCTCAGAGACATGAGGAAATTTTTCTTTGACCCCCATAAACACTTAATATAGACACCTTTGAACCAAAAGTGAATTGAAGGATAGTATTTGGCTGTGAAATAAGTTACTTTTGGTTCATTTTTACCTAAAACCGTTTTCTTCATATTTCATCCTCACAAGCATACATGAGTTTGGTTTGCCAGAATCAATCTCATAATTGACAAAGATAATTGGATTATTTAAAAATCTGTAGTGTAAATCCACTTGATTATTTGATACCTTTGGATTTCTAAGACATAAATGAACCTTGAGGAGACCACCTTAAAAAACAAATCCAAACTGAAGTCTAATCCTGATTTAAAATATCTGAAAATATTTGTTAGTTATTTTATTTTGTCAGAGGGGGTTCAAAACGCTCGATAGACACTAGCTCATTAATTCTTCGAGGATCCCTGGGCAGCAATTGTCGTGGAGGTTTTCCTATTACTATCAAAGTTCCCATAAAACAAAAACCCTGGGAGTTTCCAGGAATTGCCCAAGGTTATAGACTGAAGTCAAGAGTAGTGAAGCCCAGAATCCAAGTCCCTGGGCTCCCTTTTCATGTGGCATTTTCTCTCTGTGATGAATGAATAACATCACCGTTCTGGAAGCTTACTCTTCTATCATGTTTTATGCAGCAAATTCAAATTAATGAGTTGCTCAGTGCTATGATATTTATTTTAGCAGACAGAGGCTGTGTATACTTACAAAACACATGAAATGCATCACTCTCAATTCATTTTCTTTGCCCTCTTAATGATCTTTGGGGGTTGCCCTGTGATTGGCATTACTATGGAGGTTGGTATTTATCATTTGGGAAACTGAAGAGCAATATACGCTCATTCAAAATTCCATCACCCACTGCATATAGACATGGGCAGAGTTTAGATTAGTTGAATAAAGGGTCCCTCAAGGTTTGACAAACTTGGTGACTCATCAGAAAAATCACTGATTGCATGGTATAAATGCTTTTAAATTCAATAAAACCATTTTGAAAACAGAGTGATGTCTTGGAGAAACAAACTGAGGTTTTCTTCCTTCAATTTAGTCCCCCCGCCCCCCACAATCATTTGAAAATCAGCTAGAAAGTGAACTTCCTTTTTTATAATGTGGGCTTCCCACTGCTACTTCCTGGCATGAAGTCATAATCCTCTGTTTGTGGCATCATAATCATTTCCATAGCAACTAATGGTGATATCAGAGCTCAAGACGGAGCTTCAAGAGAGAAAGGAACTATAGGGACAGATGATGTCTGAAAAATAAAGATTATGCTTTCAAACAGATGTTCCTTAAAGAAAAGAAATGAAAGGAAAAATTACCCACATTAAGAGAAAATCATAATTAGAATGCAGATGCTTATTAAGTAATCATTCAGTTAATGATCTCTTTTGCAGAATAAAGGATAGAAATTGAAAAAGGGAAAAGGAGGGAAATATATCAATGGAGGATATTTTATGAACTAATGTATTTTAAATACAGATGGCTATGTAGTTCTTAAATATAGCTCAGGATGCTTAATGTTTGATGCATGCTAAAGTGAATAATTGCTAGGCATTGCTGAATCCAGGGGGAAATGTGAATTATTCTTTTTCACTGAGGTACTCTGAGGAAGGTATACAATAAGCCATGTCCAGATATTAATAATAACACTAATAATTCACAGCAGAGATGAAATCTCATATATTTATCATGACCTCACACCCTTGCCAGACAAAGCATAAGTTTTATGAATCAGATTTGTTTGTTTGATTGTTTCTTGTATTGGTAAACATATATGCATGTTACTAAAATAAGCAAAATGAAGTCATTTACGCCAATCACTCCTAGGGCTTAATACCTAGTCGAAAACAGTTTCAGCCTCCTCCCCCCAAAGTAGAATTTTGAACGAATAAATCTGAATTTTCCTATTCTACACTTGTGAGGTAATCTTCACCATAAGATCCCCTACATTCCCCTAAGGGAAGGTGGCTTTGCCTGAAATAATCTTTTCTTATCTCACCCTTTTTTCTAACTATAAAAACATTCTATTTTATACAACTCCATGCAATGCCTTTCTACTTGTTGGAATGCTGCCTAAATTCATGAATCATTTAATAAAAGCAATTCAATCTCTAAATTTACTTGGATGAATTTTGTTTTTTAACATACCAAACAGAGCACTAAGAGATGCTGACTCATATTCTATACAAACTAAAAATATATTTTCTTTTCTGTTGCCATAGAGGTAAAAAGAGATAAGAGGGGAAGATAATGGGGTAGGCAGTTTCAAAATTGGTCCCCATTAAGCCCAGTTTACTGGTATTCACAGTCTTGTATGAACTTCTGCTGGCTGTGGGTTGGACTTCTTACTTCTATTAGGAGATAGTAAGAGTGATGGGATATCAATTCTGAGATAAGTTTTAAAATGTCTATGGTTTCCATCTTTGACATTTGCTCTCCATTTCCTCGGTCTGGGAAAGCTAGCTAACATATCTTGCCAGGGTGATCAGCTGTCAAAATTTTCCGGGAACTTTTCTGCTTGTAGTACTCAAAGTCCTGTAGAAAGAACAGTTGGTCACCTTAGCATGGGGCCCATGTGAGTGATCTTGGAATCCCTTGAGGTCTGACAACAGCCATGTGAATAAACTTGGACAAGCATCTCCTAAGAAAGGGGCCAGCAACCTATTCTGGGCTGGAGAGTAAATATTTTAGGCTTGGTAGGCCATGTAATCTCGTATTTTAATAGCACACAGGATTTGTTTTTAATTAGGTATGATAAGACACACGAACATAAAAAATGATTGTTATAAAGGAAATCATTTTTTATTGCCATTCATAATCCTCTAGAAATTGAAGGCATAACATGCTATACAGTCCTACATGGGGAAGTACATAAGTACAATGAGAGGTGAGAAGAAGAGAGAAGGAAGAACTGTAGATGATAGATTTTATGGTCGTTTTTCTGGGAAGTAATGGGCAAAGCAAAGTAAAAAGGCTAAGCAAGTTTGGCATTGGACATTTGTAATAATTTTGGCCACTTCTGGGTATAAGGACTGACTTGCTTGTTGGTAATTGACCTTGAGGTTATTAGAATGCATAGAGGATAATAGCCCTGAGTGTTAAAGCTGACAGTTTGAGGGTATGGGCTCAGCTCATGGTTATCAAAGGAATGGGATTGCAAATTGTTTACAAGCTCTAGGAATCAGCTAGTCCTGGGATGGGAAGTAACTCTAAAATAAGGAAGTCCCCAAGGGTCAGATCAACAACAATATAGAAAATAAGAAAACATAGTTAATATCTACAAAGTATTAAACTCTGCCTCTATAGAGCAAAAATAGTCATAGACAATATGCAAACTAATGAACATGACTATAGTCTGATAAAACATAGTTTCTGACTTCTGTTTAATACCTACAAATGGCCACTTGACTTAAGATAGTTTGGAAGCCAGTCTTTCGTCAATTGAGCTTTCAGAAGAGACCACAGTTCTGGTTACAGCTTCTCTGTGTCATGATGAAACTTCCTGGGTTAGAATTGCACAGCTAAGTTATGCTCTTATGAGACAGAAACTATGAGACAATAATGACACTGAGTTTAAAGATGCATTATTTCACGGCACTTGTTAAACAGTAGGGTTGGGTAGAATTATGACAGTTTCTTGGAAAAGGATCTTGTGTCTTTAAATGCTCTCCCCCAACCTCGCCTTTTATTTTTTTTTAATTCTGTTTCATACAGAAACCTCTTCTGTAAAATCCTTGTAAATTTTCACTCAGATTCTGCTTCAATATTTCCTCTGGATATTCCTTAGTTCCTTAGGAAGTCCTTTTAGTTTTGGATAATTCTAATCATTTTTAAAAAATATTTCTTAAGATTAGAGTTGGTGAGCAAAGATTTTCCTCCTTAATTTATATATCAGTGTCCCATCTCTGCTTCTGTGGCTGATGCTCTGTTTCTGTGACTTCCAGACTTTGCTCCTGGGTGTGGGATACCTATCACACTGGACATCCAGAGCAGACCATTGTTAAAAAAGCTCTTTTTATACAATTGCATTATTGTCATAATAATGTGACTGAAAGTAATCCTGACACTTTGTTGATTTTTTTTTTAATTTTAAAAGAAAATATATTTCCATTTTAGAGATATTATTCAAATTCAGCAATGTACTATATGAACTAAAATTTGCACTTACCAAACAAAAGCAGTATACCTCTAACTATGCTCTGAATCCTTGTGTCCCCTAAAATACATAAGTTCATAAGCCATAAGTACCATATCCCAGTAGTGGTAGATAGAGCCTTTAGGAGATGCTTGGTCATGAAGCCGGCATTGTCATAGTGGGATTAACGCCGTATACAAGACACCCCAGTGTCATCCATCTCGTGAGGTGAAATCTGCCAGCAATGTGATTCTGGACTTCCAACCTCCAGTACTGTGAGAAATTAATATATTTTTTTTCTTCCTAAGCTTCCTAGTCTGTGTTGTTTCATTGTAACAGCATGAATGGTCTAAGAAAACTTCACAGTTTGCAATCTGTTTCACAGTTTTACATTTTAAACACAAACGAATTTCCAAGTGATTTCATAGAATGATAAAACTGCTGTGGCTTGTTTTATTTCTTCATCTTTACAATCACTCTTCTAGTATTTCTCTTTCAAATCCACTTTTTAATTGATGGAATAAATAATGAAGACAAGGGCTACAACTAAAGTCAGCTTGATGGCTCAGACCATGAGGAGCTTACTTCAGAAACCAGTTCTGTAATGGAGTCTCGGCATATTCGGAGACTAAGAATTTTCCAAATTAGTTTCCATGCAGAATGCAATGTGTATTGAAGTATAAGTAATAAACACGTGCCAGTCTGAAGATTAAATATCTATTATTAAAACCTAAGAGTAAGTGCAACAATTATTTTGAACTCAGCCCAACAAAAACTTGAGGAATAATATTTTCACTGACACTGTTCAGAGTTGCTGGCACACAGTGATAATAAAAAGCAGGCCAACTTTTACTTGGTTTTATGATTATTTCTGAGTCATCCTACTTCTACAACCACAGCAGTCTCCCCTGGATACCCACCCTTGGACCCCTCCAGAAGTTGGAGGGATACCTTACAAATTAGGGAGAGCAAAGCTTTGCAGGTTAAAACCTGGACTGAGGGTTCTCCATCACCTGATCTGTGCATGGTAAGGGAGGGGTCAGTAAACACCCAATGAAGTCATTTCCACAGGGCTCTCTCTATGGAAGAAATCTACAAATTACAATCAAACCTAACAGATTTATTATAGAGGTGGGAAAAGGAGACTTGAAATGTACAGCACTAATGGTTGCCTTCTGGAAAATATATCAATAATTTAAAACAATTATCATCTATGCTAAGGTGAAGATTGAAGCACATTTCTATTCTCTTTCTATTCTCCTGTGCATACAAACATAGAAATTTATATTACGATATGTTGTAACATGAAGAGTTGTTCAGAGTCTGGAGTACTAAGCGTAGGCTATAAAGTATGAGGAAAAAATATCAGGCAGTTAACAAATAAAAACATTATATTTTTCCCCTGGACTTTAGAATATTTCTAGCAGTTGTCAATATTTAAAACATTATCATATGTTGTGGTTTTGTTTACATTATATATATTAATTTACATATCTTTTTTTTTTCTTTTCTTAAAGAGGATCCTCAAATTACATATGCTTCAGGTCTTCAAAAATCTGGGTCACTTCTGCTAAAATGCATAAATCTGATCAAACTCTTATCTTCTACTCCTCCTTCTTTTCCCATCCCCTCATTCTCCCATTCCAATTTCCCTTCTCTGAACACATTCTTCTTTGATAATGCCCCATTTAAATTACAGCACTCCAAAATATACATAAGGCATGAATCCCTGTATCTCATTTTAATTAATTAAAATACTCAACATTTTCCTTCCTTTAGACAGACTACAATAACCATGCTATACCATTTGCTCTGAATCCAACTTTTGAAAGTGGTCAACAGTTTAATTAGAAACAATTAGAGGAATGATATGGACACTTATACCCATATCCTTCATTAAGAAAAGTTTCTGGCACACCCTGTTGATTCAGGTGCTAAGGACCCAGGGACTCAAGTCCAGAAAGAACAACCAAAAATAAACAAATAATAATACTTCATCCTCCCTTTGCTTCTTTATGTTCTTCCTCTTCTCCTTTCTTTCCTCTCTAAACTTAAAAAAAAAAAAAATCCTTTTTAAAAAATAAAAGGGAAACAGAAAAGTTTCTAAAAAGTCAACAGTGGTCTCAATTCCAGTGTTAGCATTATCTGGAAAAGTCAATAATAGCATAGCATTTAAAGCAAGCTGGAAAGAAAAATAAGGAATGCCACATTGTATATCACAATTTGTTTTACATATCAGTCTTGCAAATCATAAGTACTATATAACATGTCTCTCACTTTAAGCCTACTCAAGTACTGGTCTACTGCAGGATTACTCATATGTTGCACCAATTTAAGAGACAAAGCTTGCAAAGAGAAAAGCTGAGAACAGACACATGTACTCTAGTTGTACGTAGCTATTTCTGTCTGAATGAGCCCAAGCTCACAGGATGTGAATAAAAAAAGCCTTTTTAATCACTCTAAAACTTTTGAACTCTTTCCCTTACCACTTTCTGGGAAGATCTGGGATTCTTGCTCCGTCTGTACTTAGAAGCACTTCTATATTTTATTCTTGCTTAAGATTTATTTTGTCCTCATCATTTAGTAGTTTCACAGGGTTTGTGAGTGACATTGAGAAATCAGGCATAGGGATTGCCTGTATGACAAATGAAGTTTGGTTTGGGGATGCCAAACTACAAAACATGCAGTGATATCCTAGTTGCTGGAATTTTCTATTAAGAATTGGTGGCACTTTTTGTGTCCATCTAGAAATTCTTAAGATGCCAGTTATGGGTCTCCCACTGACAACGTAAAGTATCCAACAGTGAACAGAGACCAAATTTGCAGCCAAAGATTGCCTGAACTTTTCACACTTCTTGCCGACACTTCCCCAGATGGTCACAAGCCCGTGAATACTGACCCGTGTTGTGCTGTTTTAATCTAGTTTTCTGGAAAACCTTTGTCTAACCACATACTTGCAGTTTCCTAGTCTGCTGGCAGGTTTTATCTTCTCCACCTCTTATCCAAGACTCATTGTCTACCACCACGTTGATTTCCAATGTCTGCTTATTTCATCTGTGCCCATCTGACACAAAATGTAATGATGACAAAATCAAGAAAATAAACCTATTCCAAGTCTTTGGGCAGTTATATTAAAGCAAGGAAATTGGCAATGTCCATATGAGATTAATGCCTGAGAGTAGCAGCTAAGATTCTTTTTTAACCTAGATGATTGTAATAACTCCATATTGCTCAAATATATACATGTACATACCTACCTACATACACAGCTACACATATATAAATGAAACAAAAACAAAGATTCATGAATTAATATTGGTGAAGGCACACTATGTTTCTATTATATTCTACCTTTTCTCCAATGCTGTTCAATTCACAAATTTCATTTTACCACCCATTACAGTTTGAGAAAGACCACTGTGATTCGGATATAAAGCTGTCATGAGCCACAGCAGTGACTACATCCTAAGAGAAGTCATGTTGCAGCCATGCCTGGAAAACAGCGCAGGAGACTGGAGAGCGTGACGCAACAGGAGTACACTTGCCTCCCATCTCAGGAAAACAGTCTGTTCTGACTGGGTTTTACTCTTATATTCTCAGTAACAATGTGGTCCCAACATATGTACTATTTTGTACTTCTCTGACCTGCTTCCTCAGATATGCATAACAAGAAAAACGAATAGCAACTAATGTCATTTTGTTAAATATGTCTATTATAGAGATGCTATGGTTCAGTGCGAATGGAGTTTTTGGTCCTTTTGAGTTCCTGATGCTGCATGCTGCAGTGATTTATGGAAGGTCACAGTGTTTTGCTGCAACAAAGGTCTGTCATGTTAAACACCCACCAGCTCTCTGCCTATTTTGTACCACAACCCACATCAATTTTCCTGTGACTCAACCTCTACACTCAATCCATCATGAGTTCTATTGACTCTACCTCCAAAATATACGACACAAACTCTCTCCCTCTCCTCTTCCTCTCTCTCCCTCTCTGTCTCTGTCTCTCTCTGTCTCTGTCTGTCTCTGTCTGTCTCTCTCTGTCTCTATCTCCTCAGCTCCACCGTCTTTCAAGCCACTACCATCTCTTACAGAGGAAGCTACAATGACTTCCTAATTGGTCTTCCTGCTTTCAGTATTTTGCCCTCCTACAATCCTTTGTTCATCCCACAGTCAATTTAATTTCAAATGTAAATTAAGCAAGGTCACATTCCTGCTTAAAGAAAAATATAGAGATGTGATATATTCATGTGTTTGTGTCATGTGAAACACTTCTCTTTCCCTAAGAAGCATGTTTTCTTTAAGAGAGAAACTTCCCCTGAAATGTGCAGCTTTCTCTGCTGTTAAGATCTTTAATTGTGTTTGGGTCTGTGTGTATGCAAAATAAGGAAGATAATAAGAAACCAAAAATCAATAATTCCATTGTTCTGAATCTCTCCCCTTCCCCCCACCTCCTCCTGCTCCCCATCTCTACTTTTTCTATCCTATGTTCTGTCCATACCTGGCATGGTTTCATCTTCCTGACACATCGAGCTTTTTCCAGCTGACATTTTCCTTTGCATGACTAGCACCCTCCATTCTCCTATCTCAACTCAAGTAACACCTTAAAAAAGCTTATTCTAAAGCATCATTTTCCTGCTATTGAATATTTCCTTTATCTTATTCATCACAATATGAACCAACCTTGCTTGTTTATTCCTTTATTTGCTTATCATTTGTCTCCCTTTATTAACATAAAGGTCTTATTCTTCTATTGAGTTTAGTTCATACTTATGAAGGACTTGTTAGACCTTCATAGTCCATAGTGCTTGTTAGACCCACGTACTAGACTCTCAGTAAGTAAATGAAAACTAACATTTGTTTGAATATGATATACATTATGTTCAAATAAAAGAAAATGGTATGCAAGAAATTAAATTTTCTATAATAAAGTAACAAATGCCCATTGAGCTTTGTACTTTTCACAGCTAAAAGTTATTTTCAGGACAAATGAAAATTCAATTTATTAATTTGTTGATTATTCACCAAAATTGAGACTTCAAATGACTGTGCTAACTGACATACATTTGAGAAAATGTATACTGTATTTCCATTTCAGGTAAAAATTAATGCTGACTTAAGGTTCCCAGTCTGTCTACATTGATGTTCACAGAAAATTACTTTTTCAGGGCAGATATAACAGGAAAAAAATGACTCTATGTGACCTGTCGATATTCTTTACAGTCTTTTTAGTGACCAATCTCCATATTGGTTAGATACAAAAACTGTCAACAAAAAGTGTGCTGAATCTTTGTGTCCTTTTTTGTGACAAGGATTTTTTTGAGGACTTTTCAAGGATACTTTAAGCAGCACTGATTGACAGATACAAACTCACAGTCAGTATCTAAAATTCTCTGCTCATATCAGAGTCCTGACCTACTGAACATTCTGTATGTTTTTAAGTAAAAGTAGTGTTTCATGAATATGCTTAATTGTTCAAAAGAATTCTTTTCACCTCATGATCAGTTTTCCGTCAGGAGCCTCAGTTGGTCAGGAATGGAAGTACAATGCACTCCTCTCTGTAACTTGCATCGAAGTCTCGATCAACCTATTTCGTTTCATCAGGTCAATATTTCCTTATAGGTACATTCTTTAAAATATTGCAATACTTGACTTTTTCAAGCCGATCTCTTGGAAAACACTTGCAGTCATTCATAGTTTCTCATTACCATCATTGGTTATTAGGAAAAGAAGAGTATTAACCAGTTTTTAGAATGTCTTTGCTCCTAACATTAGCATGATCAGCAGCTGACTTCCAATGAGTATTTATTGTTAGTCACTCTGCTAGTTAATGTTTATTCATCATTTCATTTCATTTTCCTACAAAACTTTTGAAATAGCAACAATTATTATTCTTGTGTTGCAGTTTAGAAAAATAAGGCTCAGAGAAGCAATCAGGTTTATGGGGTCATATGGCTAAGATTCATGTGAAGCATTCCTGTGTCCCTAACCAATACATATTTCTATGCATGGAATCAGTAGAGGTTTGTGTCTGTCCTCTGGGAGCAGCTAGTCTCTATCAATGGGACTCCCACTGCCTAGTCTCTGAGTTCTAGTGTCTTTCACATTGGGTTTGAGAAGAGTTACTTATTGAGTCATATCTGGAACTACAGAGATACATTCATTTCTTCATTGTCTTCACTTAGGTACTTTCTCCCAGAGTTTTCAAACACAGAAGAGGCAGAAAATACTTGTTTTGAACTTCTGGTCTCTCTTCCTCCTTTTTTAGTCTTCCTAAAAGAAGTAGGGAAAAATAGGAGTGACAGTACTTTCATAAACCCTGAAAAAGAAAAGCCACTCATGTCATGAAAATAATTCCACTTTGCTACTTTACCACTTCCTTTCCATCACTCATATAAGACTGTGCTGTCTGCCAGGATATAGGGGAGTGGAATAATGTTTAAACGCGAAGTCTTCAGGCCTTCTGTCTTCATACCATGAGTTCTGAAGTCTCACAGCTCAAGACAACTCCAAGGTCAATTTTCTTGCAGGCTTAAAGTAATAGCTATTTGGAACAAGGATTGCAGAAACAATCTATTTTCTTCCACTCAGATAAGCAAGCATGAAAGTTCATGACTGATTTAACATTTTGTATTTGGGTGCTACTCGCAGCATAAAGGTGATAGAAATTACTACAAATGTATGTGAGGTCATAAATAGAGATGGCACTTTAAGGTGCGATGAGCAAAAAACCTTCAGCTTTTGACCAAAGTCATTTTTAATGAAATATTGACTAATAATTCCTTACTAAAATAAGCAAAATTGCATTTGAAGAGACAAGAAAACAAGTTTTGTCCAGCTTAAACCATCCGGTTCCAGAAGTATATTTTACCTACAAAGAAGTGTTTATCACTGACTTGCACACAGTTTGAAAGCCTTAAGAATTTTATCTGTTCTATTTTTTTTTTAACTATTATCCTATTTCTTTTGCATACATTTTTTTAGGCATACACCTTTAGAGTCCATAATTTGTGAATTGTTTCTCACAAATGCAAAGTCATTTCCACATAAACTTAATTTGTTACAGCTTCAAAGTCTCCAGCAATATAAAAACAAATCAATAACAAAAATAAAGTAAAAACCCCCTATAGAGAATATTGTCTAACAAATCAAATGTTTCAGGTAAACCAGGTTGCTGTGAGTTTAGGTAGGCAGTCTTCCATTACAAACACAGACGCTTATGCATTGTGTGCACATGTTTCTGAATTACCTATATACAGGCATACATATATATATATATATACTATATATACATATATATTTATAAATATGCATTTCTTTTCTTATTGTTATATCATCTCTGCACTTTACTATAAGATGGCAATAAATTCAACTTAGATTAAGAAATTCTTCATATCAACCCCTGAGGACAGCTGATTATAGGTCTGACCTTTTGAGATTCTGTATATTTCCTACTTAATCAGTGCTGGAATGAGCTTCTGCTAAGTGGGATCTATAGGATTCCTATGGGAAAAGTGAAGCCATTTAAAAAATAATGAGTCTCCCTCTACCCCCACTTCTTTTCCATTTTGAGCTCTATTAGGCCATGATAAGTCTTCATTTTGGCTGCACAAAAAACATAGCACAAGCATATACTGTTTATATTATATGGGGAAAGAAGACTAAGCAAGGTTTTGGGGGTCTCAAAATGAAAATGACACTTTACAATGGGATAAAATATGTTTTACTTGCCCTTTTACTGATGGTGAAAAAATAAAAATACAAACTGTGTTTGGTTGCAAAGAAGTCCTGTGGGGCTTTTAAGCTCCAGTATCTCAGATTTTGACAGTGTAATTGGTTCCCTGTTGCCTGGGCAATCATACAGAATTGGAACTATCTCCATTTTGTCTTGTTACAGTAACACACTTGATAGTTTAGATATAATCTCACAAATACTTGAGTTTGGGCACCAGTTCATTTCTCAAAACCCACAATGTAAGTGTGCGCGTGTGTGTGTGTGTGTGCGTGTGTGTGTGTGTGTGAGACAGTCCTATCTCCTAAAACCCCTAATTTCCTTCCCCAACCTTCTGCGAAACTGAACAGTATAATAGATGTAATTAGACCTTCAGTAACAGGACCAAATGGAGCAAGCAATGAGACTCCTTCTTGGGAAGCAATCAGTGCATTAGGTCCCCAGGACTGAAACCACTTTTAACAAGGTTTGGGGCTTAGGGAATGTCAGTCTAGGTTTCTGTTGCTTTCCCAAGAGGAAGTTTTACCCTGAATGCAAATCTTCATTTACCATTTCTACAAAAGGGAGGGAAAGAACATTAGCTACTTTATTGAATATAGAATAAAGCAAAATGAAGCTGTTAATATTTTTATCAACAATAAATCAACTGTTCACAAGTGCTCTGAAGTATGTTTATATTTCATCAGTATTTTAAAACCATCCCCATACTTTCATCATCAACTATTGGAAGAAGATAATACCAACTTGTGTCAAACAAAGGCAGCTTTTTGATTTAAAGAGCAAGGGAAATTCTTTCTATAAGACAGCAAGATTAGGTCAAATAATATTCCTAAAACATACATTTAAATAGTCAGTTTCAGTAGCTATAATTTTATAGAATGAGAACAACCTATTGGTATTATCATTCTAATCAATGATGCACTGAAGTAAATTCTTGTGAAACAAGTGGGCATCCTATTCATAACATATAAGAGAGGCTAGTCTAAAAAATAAATTCCTTTGTAACTGATGATAAAGCTTGAACTTTCTCATATAAAATATTTTTGGTAAATTGTACATTGACCAACAGGATGTATATCAATAACTATATTTAAAACTGTTTCAACTAATGGACTATGTTGTTGGATGTATGTTTTTACTAGCTCTGTTGTTGAGTTAGAAATATATATTCCAAGACATGCAGCTAATATTTTCAAGTTATTTGAGCAACATGGATGAACAAAATGGGCTGATTTCAATTCTGTTCTTTGTGAAAGAAGACAGGAACAGAGGACCATCTATTATGCGATTCCATTTCTATTAAATATCAAGGATAAAAAAATCTAGAAAGAAAGAAGGATAACGCATATCCAGGGTTAGAGGACATGAGAGGATTTAGCATTGTGGCTAAAGGGTGCTGGGTGTGTGTGTGTACATGGTGTGCTAGTGAAAATGTTCTGCAATTGATTGCAGTGATGGTAGTACCACTCTGAGTAATTGCATTACATGTGAATTATAACTTGATAACGCTCTCGCCATAAAGCTACTTGAGCTAATATCGAATAATTTAATATTACAATCCTTTATTCAGTTCATGTTTCTTTTCTTTTATCCACTAAAACTCTGCACCATCCATTCATATATATATATATATATATATATATATATACACACACATATATATACATTCATATATATATATATCATCATATATATGTATATCTATTAGTGTCTTTTCATTAATGACACAAAGTTAACTGTGAGGCATTATTAGGGTTGATTCTAAGTGTTATCTTGTGTTTTCGGTGGGTTCTTTTTTCATTTTGACAAGTATTTAATAGAGTTAATTACACTATGGATTCTGGGAAGATCTCCATGCAAAATGTAGGCACAATGCTGTCTTCCCAGGTATAATGATCAAATGGAGGTACTGAAAACAGAGAAGTTTGTATATCTTATTAAAGAAAATTCAAGGTAATTTAGGAGGGATACTTAGCTCAGCTTGAGAGAAGAAGAAAGATTTCTGGAGAACATAGTACGTAACCTAAGTGACAAAGGATAAAACACAACCAGGTGATGATGAAAGAACAGCAAGGGAAATGATCAAACTGCGGGATTATCAGATATTAAGACTGAAGGCAATGTGGAGCATGGTTCTGGTGGAACTATGGGAAGTTCTGTGTAATTCAAGCCTAAAAGGCAAGAAAGAAAGTAGCAAGAGAAGAGAACTGAAAAAGAAACAGTGACTTAATGTAATGTTTTTATAAAATATGGAAAGAAATTTGGAAAAAGAAATCCAGTGCAGAGTTTTAAGTAGTATAGTGACATGATAATTTGTGAGTTAAAAAGATTACTCTGCCAATATTTTGAACAGTGAATTGGAAGACTACAAGATAGGAGCCAAGAGAAATCATCCAGGGAACTACTGAAAAATCTAGGTAGACATAATCATGATCTGTTAGAGAATGACAATAGAATTAACAGGAAAAACACATGAATTTGAAAATAATTTCAGACATTGAACCCTTGGACTGATTGAATAGAGTGACTATGAAGAGAGGGAGGTGTTAAAATAATCCCACTATTTCTGGTTTATGTACTCAAATTTTTTTTAAAAAAAGCTTAATTTTTCAGAACATTGTATTTACCAAAAATCAAAAACAGACGATAGAACAGAGAGCTTCTTTCTATGTGTCCCTTACCCCAATTTCCTCTATTACTATTATATTGCAAGTGTTGGTACATTTGTTATAATTAACAAGATAGTATTCATACATTATTTCAGTTCTAATGCAAAGTACACAGTTTACATTAGGATTCACACTCTGTATAGTTTTATGGATTTTGACAAATGTCACATATCCACTAATTTCATGAAGAATGGTTGCATTATTTTAAAATTTTCTCTGACCTCTAGTATGTTCCTTTAATGTTTTCTATTTTTCACTATTATCATTTTATACTGATTACTGTAACTGTAAAAAGCCCTGAAGTTGAGTAGTATCAGTCCTCTGACTTTGTTTTTCTTTATTAGCACTGTGATGGCTATTCTGAGACCTTTGACTTTACATATAAACTTCAGAATTAGTTTAATATCCACAAAATAACTTTGAGATTTTGAGTGGGGTTGGATTGACTCTTTAGATTAAATAGGGATTAACTCACATTTTAACAATATTAAATGTTCCTATTCATAAATGTACTCTATTTAGATTTTCTTTGATATTTTTATTAGAATTTTATAGATTTCCTGTATAGTCACTATATGTATGACATATTTTGTTAGCATTATATATAATTATTTGATTGTTTTCTATTATTTAATTATGATATACAAAATGCAAACAACATTACTCTTTTATTTTAAATTTCTATTGCTCATTGCTGGCATAAATAATCAACTTTTTTATATTTACCTTGAATTTTATAGACGTATTATGTGTGCTTAGTAGTGCTGGGAGTTTTTTAGTGATTCTTTGGGATTGCTTCACATAAAATAATGTCATTACAGGGGAAAATCATTTTATTTGTTCCTTCTCAATCTGTATACCTTTCTTTTCTTGTCTTTTCTAATTGTATCACCAAGAATTTCTAATAGGGTGCTGAATGGGAGTGTTGAAAAGGAAATTCCTTAACTTATTTCAAATCTTGTGGGAAAAGCATCCATTTTTTCATCATTAAAGATGTTATTAACTTTAGATTTAGGGTCTTTTTTTGCACTTTTCTTTATCAACCTGAGGAAATGTCTTTTTATTCCAAATTTGCTGAGCCTTTGTATCCTTAATGGATTTTGAATATTGTCAAATGTTTTTTTTCATCTATTGCTATAATCATGTCGGTCATTTTTTCTTTAGTTGTTGATATGATTAATTAAATCACTTCATTTTCAAATATTGAGTCAAGTATAATTAGATTAAGTCCTGCTTGATTGTAGTGTATGGTTTTCTTTTTTTTTTACACTGGTGGATTTTCATTGCTACTCTTTTGCTGAGGATATTTTAATTTTTGTTAATGAGAACTATAGCTTTGCAGTTTGCTTTTCTTTTTGATATTATTTATTTGGCTTTTAATGCCTTTACTTTATAAGCTAGGAATGCACAGTACAGCTGGAAACGTTTGGAGAAAAGAAGTTTGTGTGTGTGTTTTCATGTGAATTTTCGCTAACGTTCTTTATTGTTTCCTTATAGCATAAGCTGGTTGCGATTGGATTCTCTTCCTAATATTCCAGCCTCTCTTTCTGAGTTAGAAAGATAAAACTGTTGCTTAATAAAACTGCTTCTGCTCACATGCAGATCCTTTTGACATTGCCATCTACTCATCTTTTTGGAATTTACCAGTGGACTTGATGTTCCATATTTCATTAATCCCACTTTACCTGTGTCTCTTTCATCTCTGGTGGGAAGGACAACTATTCAGGGTTAAAGGAATAGAAAGATGACAATACATAATCAATATTCATTTTATTTTCACATACATCTCCAGACGCCACATAATTGACTTGTTTTTAAAAACTATGAAGATGGAAACTATAATCAATATTTTGATCAATTTCTAGCCACAGAAAACTGGACTCAGAAAACATGTCTTCTACAGCATTACAAATTTCACTTGGGCCATATATGACTTTACTTAAATACAATTCTTAGTTCTCTAATAAGAAAAGGCATCACATTCCCTGATTATGATAAACTCATTCTAGACTCCTGACCAGTGATTCTCGCTCTCCCTGAGGAAGTTGCTGAACATATTTGTGTTCCACATGCTGATGAAGATGCTTATGGGAGGTAATGTTGGCCTCATTATCTGGACTGTAACCAAAAATCCATCTGTATCTAGGTTATTCATGAACCATTTGCAGTGAGGATACATTATTCTCATTAAGGGAGACTGATCTTCAAGTTTCTTCCCAGATTCATGACTTCATTATTTTTGTCAGATTAGTGATCTCTCAGTTAACAAGAATTTACTTACTGCGGATGATCCCTCATTACCACCAAACCTATCCCTTTTAACACAGATGTCAAAATCCAGCTAGATTTAAAGACAACTTTAAATTGTTATCTGATGACATACGTAATCTACCTATCAGAGAAAAATTTTATACTGTTCACATCTGGATATCATTTTTTTTAAGTCTTTTTAAAGACATTATTATTGGAGGATTATTATTTCAATATTGGCCAGCCTCACTACATTAGGATATTAATCACATAATTAGGAAATCGAATCTTCTAGCCTAAGACTCATCTTTCCCACTTAGCTACTTAAATATTCCATTTTAATGTGACTTAATTTTGAAAGAAATGTTGCATGTCATAATCAAGAATTTTTCCCACAAAATGTAAAGAAAAATATTTACTCATTGTAAAACTTATAATAAAAATTAAGACTCAAAAATGACAAACTATTAAAGATAAATGTGTCTTGATGGTCATGTTGTCTTGCAGCCTTACCTAATCTCTATATAAATAATTTTAGTCAGCTAGAATTATTTGTTCATAAATTGCCTCACAGCAGTCATTTCAGTAGAATGTTTATGCTAAGAAATAGAAATTGAACAATATGAAGAATAAAATAAATGATGAGAATTGTTCTATAGGAATGAAACATAGTGGAAGCAAATTATAGGTGGTAGCAAAACCTAAGTGAAGACCATTAGATTTCCTTTGGCTGAGGTTATCAAAGATTAGTGTGGGAACTGACGACACAGAGCACAAACTTCATATCCCGAACCTGATTTTTTTTTATTATATTGAAGACCACAGAAATGAACAAAATCCAAGACACACAAATGAATCACAACTCATAAAACATGCACAGTAACAAAAAGAGAACAACTTTCACTGGTAGGAAGAAAAAGCAAATAAAAAAAAAGATTCAAACAAACCCTTTATAAAAGAAGATGATTAATAGTAACGTCTCAATTCAAATTACATGAAAACTTAACAAAGATGTTTCTTTTAAGCCCATCAGGCACACTGCTGTTGTTTATGGCCATTGTTCATGAGAGATTTCAATCACGACCAATTGTTACAGCCTCTGAAATGTGAAGAGGTGACTGGAGTTAAGAAGAGACTTAAATAATCTCGGCACTTTTCCTAGAGAGCTTTAACAGTAGAAGTGCTCATCAAAAGGTTTAGAAAGCCTAGACAAAAAGAAGTGAGACAATAATAGCACTGTGCAATATCTATCATGTTTTCTTTTAAAAGAGCTTTCCCTTTTATACTTTCCTCCCATTTTTCAATAGCCTCTTATGATGTGATCAGTTAATTTTTTTTCTTATTCTTTCCACACATATTTGCGTATAGTTTATTGTCCCATACTTATTTATAATTATAGACTATTCTGACTGAAGACATTAACACAAGAATAAAGCCCCTTCTGGTTTTTAAAATCATTTGAAAATGTCCCTTTAAATGAACTTAAGAAAAACAATAGTACCTGATTATTAACCATCACACATGTTTCTTCTTCTATTTATATGTTATTGAGGCATAATTGAAATACTACATTATATTAACTTCAGGTGTACACTTAATGTATTGGAAAAATTTATCACCACAATAATCTAATGATATCAAACACCATATGTAGTTAAATTTTTTTCTTCTAATGAAAATTTTCAAGATTTACTCAACAACAAATACACTTTATTGTATTGAAACATACAATAAAGTATAATTAACTAGAGTTATATGCTGTATATTACATAATTTCTAACTAAAAATAAATAATGTGTGCTCCCAGATACAGAACTACACATCAACTGAGGAGAATCCTTGAACTCCCATTCCAAATTTCAGGGTAAGAGATAATGTTTGAATCACTTGGGTCAGCTACCAATACTAGCATGGACTGGTGAATGCGTTTTGTCCACCATGAGCATGGGTAAAAGGGACTTTCATTGTAAGTCAAGTGAAATTGATATTTAAAAGATTGATACAGATAAACATGGTTGTGGGTCTCAAAGATGTTGCTGTTAACCCAATAAATTGACAAATGTGTCTATTCAGACTTGAAAAATACTAGTCTTCTCACTAAAATCCATGTTACTAAAGAATTTATATGATAGCCTGAATCCTGTGGTAAATAATTTAGTCTGCTCTGGTTTTATCTATGAAAGCAGAAAAATATATATGACATTTACAGCTTGAGTCTCTATCATGCTGAGAAAATAATTAAATATCAACTCCTTACCATAAATGTCAACTAACACAGATCGACTCATAGACTACAATCTTATTATTCATTAAATTGGAATGAAATTTCAATCTAGGAGGACTTTCATTGTCTTTTTTTCAGGGTGGTACCAAAGAAATTCAGAACACAGAGTAATTAAGACAACTTTCTCATGGGGCTAATTGTATACAGTCACGATACAAATTTTAGACTCTAGATATATTATTTAGAGGATCTTAATAGTATTCTGATTGTATGTCAAAAATATAAGACATTTTTCAAAGATTTAGGAAACATCCAATTTTATAACTGTTGACTTCTGACAACTTAAAAATGTTCAGGCAATCATTCCCACCCTTACAAAAGAACCAATAATCTAAAAATTAAAACTCCTCCTAAAACTATTAAAAAGCAGGGGTTCTATGATAAACAATAAACTTCAAACTCAAGGGTAGATAGGGCCTTCAGGAGAAGAGACTGAGACTTATTTGACAGGGGTGGATGTCTGACTGGAAAACCACGCAAGTTATTTCTGCAAAGGGATAAAGAACAGGGAGAGAGATTGTCTGAGATCCAGCTACACGGGGACTACCTAAAGTTGATAGAGAAGACATTGAAAACAAGAAAAAAATTTCTGAAAAATCAATTAATTTTCACACACAAAGACATACTAGAGAAAATTAAAAACTAAGGTGCACTAAGGTAATCACATAGTAACAACAAAAACCAAAACAATTCTATTCCTGACTAGGTTAACTCCTTAAAATAAAAGCCTAGCTTCCAGGCATACCTTGATCACCTAGTGGTCTAGTACACCTGGGAGCAGTACCACATACATCCCACAGGTCCAGTTTCAAGACCTAGGACCGGGGGAACAAACAACGTGAACAATAAATAAAGTGCTTCTTCTGCCTCTTTCTTTCTGTCTGCCTCCTCACTTTCATTCCTGCCTGTATCATTCCTTTAAAAAAAAACACACAAAAAAACCTAGCTTCTCCCTCCACAAGTATGCCCTTTTCTAAATATATATAAAAATTATCACAGTTTCTACTATCTTAAAACAAATGTAGTTACCACTAAATATTACAAGATTTTCAAAAAAAAATAAGAAAAAACACAATGTCAAGAGAAAAACAAATACACACAACTAGAATCAGAAATGATCCCTCTGTTTGTATGATCAGACAAGTAATGTAAAATATGCAGAAAGATCTAGTTAAAAAGGGACAAAATTCATGAATAGAAGAAAAATTTAAGCAGAGAGATAAAAACTATAGGATATAACAGGAAGAAAATAATTGAAATGAAGCACACAGGAACAAATATAAAGAATGTCATCAGTAAAATCCCAGTAGATTTCACAAAGCCAAGAAAATAGTAAATTTCAAGATATATCAGTAGAAATTATCCACACTGAAACACAAAGATTAAAAAAAAAGTGAAAATAAACAAAATACCAAGACAACTGAATGGAGCATGCAAGAGTAGTGGAACAATATAAATGTTTTACTGGTATTGAAATTGCAAAGGAAGGGAGAGAAAATGGAGTAGAAAAAATATTTGAAGTTATAATTGTTGAGAATTTTCCAAAATTATTCAAGATACTCACCACAGATGTCAGACCTCAGTACACACACACACAGAGACATATATACCCCTATATAATATAAGATAAAAATTACTATGGATAAAGAAGAACATTTTATAATGATGGCTCAACTTGCCAAGCTAGTATAACAATTCCAAATAAATATATGCGTAACTCTAGCATTTTAAAATGCATAAAAATATATTCTTGAACTGGCAAAAAAGAAAAGGGAAATCTGTAATTTTATTAAAACCTCAATATTCCTCTCAATAATCAATTAAAAAAACACAGAGAAAATCAATAAATCTATGGAGGATCTAAACAACATATCAATCAATTCAACTTAATTGCATTTATAGAAAATTTTATCTATTAAAATAATGATACACATTCTTTTTCAACAGGCAGTCACCAAGATAAACCACATTCTGAGTCATTATACAAACCTCATCATACAAAATAATCAAAATCATACAAAGCTTAAGTTATGATCCACTGAAGGTCTCTGGCTATCTACTAGATTTCTCTGATACCCTGATGTTGATAATTTATATAATGCATAAGCTTTACAAAACTGTCAAGCTTGAAATGATATTTAATTAATAGTGCCCATCATGATCTTATTCTGAGAGCAAAAATTACAGCTTGAAGAACCACACTTACCACCATGTGGATTGCTGAAGGAGGCTAAGAAAAATTAGCATTGATTTCTGCTAAAGTATTTTAGTGATTAAAGTTCAGGGTTCCTCTCCTTATATGAATCCAGAATGGAAATATCAGCTATTCCACGTTAAGCCATACTTAACAATAAATTTGATTACTCAACTTACAGTCCTCACACTGCACAAATAACTGACCCTCTGTCCTTTTATAACCTGGCTATGCACACATTAGGTAATAATTTGGACCTGGAAAACCACAGTCCATTGTACAGATTTTGCCTCCTAGTGAGAGAACTGCTGATTTATATTTTGATACTACTGCTACCACTTTTATTCATAATTTTCAACACTAGACACTTATCCAACCTAACTGACAAAATAATTCCACTTCCACCTTCATGAGAAACATTTTTAGTATTGAAGTAAACCCTAGTGACTATTCTAAATATACAGACCTGTTGCATGATACAGGAGGTAGCATCTATTTTACATGCTCTGTTGTTAGACCATTTGAATCAATATCCCTATGTTAAGAATTTGCCTCATACCATATATGTCAGATTATAAAAAAGATGACATAATTCTCATGTGGGTATATCTATCTATCTATCTATCTACATATATATTCATATATATCAGGATCCTTTAGGATTATTATATCCCCAAAAAGATGCCAAGACAGCTGAAACTTTTTTTATTGATTGTACCCCTCACTAACCAATCGCATTCCTGCATTTCTAACCAGACAAGGAAGTGTTTACACCCTTTTATCTATCAAGGTGGCTATTTTTAATAGACATCACAATGTTGCTCAAATAACACAACAAAAATGACAATACAGTAAGATTGCTAATAAAACCATTTGACTGACACATGCTGACTTTTTCTTATGCTTTCAACATCTGTATTATATGATTAGATACATGTGTCTATCCAAGGTCTCATTATTTTCATTATAGTTTTCTCTGCACACAGAATGACATTTAAAATTATGTCTAAATACATTAAAATTCAATTGAATAATACATGGCACATTTTCTCATTGATAAAACACTGAAGTAAGCTATAATAAAAGGTCTGACTCCATTTATAATCTTTGAACACTGACAGCTTTTAAGCCCCTTACCTCTCTTTTCTCCTTATGCCTCATATGTGGGCAAGCTAACACAATGTTAATCGCTCTCCTTGTACCCATGGGAAATTCAGCCTACACAAACCCTGGTCACAGGAAGAAACTCTTACCCAGACCCATCTCTTATTCAAAACTAAAGGAAATACAACCATTCCCTCTATCCTCTTGTCATTCTGGATTAGATTTTACCTGTTCTGTTTTTCCAATAATTCCTTTCGTGAGTGATAAATTTTCTTCCAAATTTTTTGGTATATGTGGTATCATAAGCCTAATATCTAGTCCATTAATTGAGGAGTCTCTTATCCCTGTAAAGTGGCTATAATGAAATTATAATAGTACTAAGTTACAAACCTTTTTTTTGGAAAATCTCTAAATACTTGGAAGATAAAAATAGTTTTCAATAATCAATGTTAGAAAATAATCAAAAGTTAGAAAATATGTTGAATAAATAAAGAGAAAAAAGTAATATCAAACTTGTGAGCTATAGCTAAAACAGTTCTTAAAAGGAAATTTATAGTTTAAGTACTCATAAGAGACATGTGAAGAGATCTCAAATGAATGGCCAAAGCTTCTTTCTTAAGAAACTGAAAACAGAACAAATAAAGTCAAAAGCAAATAGAAGCATAAAAATAAGAGTTAAAAAATCCATGAATTTTAGATGGAAAACAATCAGGAAGATGAATTATATCAAGATAAGTTCTTTGAAAATTTAATAAAGTTACTACATTCTACCTAGACTGATCAAGAAAAAAAAAGAGAAAACATAAATGCAAGTATCAGAAATTAATGAAAAGACATCACTAAAGACTCTACAGACATTTAAATAATTAAGGAATGTGATGAGAAATCTAGGACTATAAATTTAGCAAGTAAATGGAATGCAGATTGTTTTAAAAGACCAAATCACCAAATCTCACTGAAAAAGGAATTCATGATACTTAGTAACTGTATTTTTATTATGAAGAAAATTTTAGTAAAAGTAGAATGTTAAATAACATGAGATAAAAATCCCTTTTTTATAGATTTGTTTACCTTTTTGTCATTTCAAATAATTTTTCTTCTAAACGTGACTATTAAATGGAAATATAAAAAACTCTATGATATCTTCTATTCAATAAAACGTTGTACCCTTTTGTAAAATCAATTCTTTACAGCCTATTAAAACAAGAAAATTTGGAATCTTAACTATAGCTAGAAGTTAAACATATTTTTCCCCTTGAATATTGTTTTCAAAATTGATTTTTTAAATAATTTCATTTTTTAAAGCTAGAAGATCTTTCAATGTTTTCATTGTCAAAGAAGTTTGATACTTAAGTAATGATTTATTCTACATACAGTTTGCCTGAAAATTTTTTAAACTCTAAATTTTTTCAGTGAATTCTTTCAGTTAGGTGAGAAAATTTGCTTTTTCACTTCAGTATGGCAGAAACTTTGCATGTTGTTTTATTTTTAACCTATAAAAATTCCCATTAGCCCTTGCATAATGTTTTTGACTATTTCAAATTATTATTTTGATCACCAATCAAAAATAAGTGAATAAAATGAATGAGACATTTTTTGCAACATATATTCTAGTATTCAGATTCCATGGCATTTTAAAATTCCATAATATCTGGATGGACTAATTTTTAGAAAATTTCTACTAAAGAGGCTTTAATCAATGGAAACAATTTTAAGTCCTGAGATTATTGCATGCATAAAATATCTGTGTAATAAACTCACAATTGGCTCCAAATAGCAGGGCTGACCTAGACTGGATATATTTCTGCTTTGCTTTTGTTTGTGTTTTTGTTCTTTTTAAAGTCAGAAAACTTCAACAGAAGCTGTCATTATCATTTATTATCTAAATGATCATCTATTATATAGGTATCTTATAAATGATTTCTGAATATTTTGTACTGAGAGTTATATTGGCATTGAGACCTAAGACATATTCCAAACAGGTCATGAAGTCTAATTAACCTTTTATCACATTCTACTACTTCAAGTTACATGAACTTGACTCTGTCCTCTAAATATAACAATACAATTTTGGCATCTCATTAATAAACATGACAGCATTTATTAACACTGCCATGTAACTAAAGTAAAACTTCATCAATTCAAATCTCAAGGAACCAGAAGTAATCAAGCTAGAACTAAGCAGGAACAAATTATCCTACATCATATTTTAGTGGCAGGAGAGTGGAGAAGCCAAACAACTTGCTGTTTCTGTCAAACAATCTTGATTACTTGTCAGTGTAGAAGAAGTCAGTAGAGTATGGAATGAAAGGTTAATTTACTTGCACTCACATAACCTCTTGCTCTCTTCTTATTGACAAATAACCAAGGTCATTAATTGAAATTTGCAAATCAATTTCTATGAATTCATGGTTCATAGACTATGTATTTTAAATTACAAATATAATAGCATCTGAGGTCATGTATGCTGAGACATTCTATATGAGATTATTTACTATTATTTTTATCTGGCAATACATTCATCAAACGCTTATGGACAAAAAAGTATACAGTTTTGTTAATCAGAAATCTAATATCAAATATTTATGCTCTTGCTCTTCATTTATGTATTCATAAAAGTTTCTTCCTTTCCTTGTAAAAAAACACATTAAAATGGCTTTGAGGTGCAGTGTAAGACATATACCATTGTTTTTTTGATGTGTATTAACGTATCTTCACTTGAAAAGCTAACACAGGACTTTAAAATGGATATTAGGTAGATATAAACACTGAGTATTTAATCAATAGTCATTAAAAGAAAAGCAGCTAATATTTAAAATGCTATGTTCACATCATCACATTTAAATCCCATAACAGTCCTTTAAATAAGGTACTTTGACCTTCATCTCACAAGAATATAAGTCTCACCAAAAGATCACACAATTATTGCTAAAGTTATAATTTTCAGCCAGTTTGTTTTAAATTAAAAGTCAGAGCACCTAATATTGCACACTATTACTATTAATGGAAACAAAGTGAAAAAGAATGATAGATATCCTTTCTCCAGTTTGGATATAATTCACTGTTGCTATTACCATATGTAATAATTTTATTATGGAACAAAAATTCCTGTCTTTTGTTCTCCATTATATTAGCCATGTCTTTTATTTCCTGTGTTCTGATGTCTTAGCAGGGGGCTTGCTGACCCATTTGAGAGTCATCTGATTACAGAGTTAAGCAATTTCTAGAGGTACACAGTTTACTGGAGCTTACTTTACTTGAGCAAATCTTTCCCATGCAAACCAACCAAAGACTAAACTTCCTACAATGTCCTCTGCTGAGCTCCCATACTCTGAGGGTGACAATTCACCTTCGCTTATCACCAGGTATCTCACAACTAGGGGCACCTGCATGAGCCAGAGCACACTGAAATTATGCTAATCAACCAGTCTTAAACCTGCTTACCCTGCTTGACCTGTTCCTTCCTGAGAAAACTACAATAGTCTTTGCCCTGTTTCCCCAGGCTCTCTCCTGAGGAACACAGTTGCTTCCCTACCTGGTTTCTTAGGTGCAACAAACTATCTTTTCAAAGTCTGTTCTGTTTCTCTTACCATACCTAAATAAAAATAATAAAAAAAATTCTGTCTGTCTCTGTCTCTGTCTGTCTGTCTGTCTGTCTGTCTGTCTGTCTGTCTGTCTGTCTGTCTGTCTGTCTCTCTCTCTCTCTCTATTAGCAAAGTGTTGAATTCTCATGGCTGAACTCTAGAAAAATGATTCTAGTAAAATGAGTACTATGAATTTCAGATAGACTTATATTCTTTCATATTTAGTGATTCTGTGTAAGAAGAAACACTTGAAAAATCTGCCTTAAGTTATCTAAACTTTAGATAAGTGGGTCAGTATTTAAATATCATTTATATTTAGAATTAAGCAAAACTATTTCTTCAGAATTCTTAAATAATGTCATCTTCTTTCCTTCTCATTAACTATAGACAAATACCATGTTCAAATACAACCTTTATTTAGCTGTTAACAAAAAAATATGGGTATAGATTTTTGAAATGGTGCCAGAATCAAACTATCCTCAATTTAGAAAATATAATGAAAAAAATTTTACTGAAATCAAACAGAAGAATTGACTTTAAAATTATTTTCTCAGCACATTTAAAAAAGTCTTTTCTATATTAGATCTTTTTTCTTACCAACTTCAGGAAATACTTGTGAATTTTATTTTATTTGGATTACCTCTCTTTCATAAACTGAGTGTTTTGGACTGTTTTGTCAATTTTTTTATTCGTTTCATGTTTTCACTTAAGTTTTAGTTCATTTATGGATTTCATTTTTTACTTAAGTCTTCTATACTGTTCTTACCTAACATTTATTTTTCAATTTCTAATATCCTACTTTTACTTTGTGATTGTGATCAATTTACCCACCCCATCATGTTTTTGTGGAGCAGAATCCTTAAGCAGTATCTTTAAAAAAAAAAAAAATTATGTATTGTTAAAAGCATTTATTGAAGGAACACTGCATTATAACATACAAGTTTAAGGTATGAAACGTCTCTTTTACTCATTTATCAAACATTTTCCTGGTACTTACCATCAGAAGGCAATAATGGGTAGTTCCAGAGATACAAAGATGAAAAATGTCATTTTTGTTTTGGAGGAGATGATAGCAGGAATAAAGAGTCAATAATTATTAAGATAAAATGTAAAAACTGTAATGAAAATAAATAGTAAATATGTGAAATGGCGAAAGACTAACCAAACTCACATGAATAAGATAAGGAAGATTTTCCCAGAAATATTGCTGTTAGAGTGGAACATTGGAGGGTAAATGGAAGCTTTCCATGGAGTTAAGAGGCTAAGAATATCCACTATAAAGGCATCAGAATTTTCCAATGCAATGTTTTATCTTGAAAAATGGAAAGCAACAATGGCACATCATAATTGCAGAAAGGTTGGGACACCAGTAATACACAACTTACTCTCTTCTCACATCTATTATTTAAATTTCTCCTTCCTATCCTACACTCTAGAAAGTTGTCTCTTCAAGCTGCTGTTCCAGATGCCTTTACCGTCTTTGATTCTATTTGGGTTCATCCAATGGATGGTACTAGGAAGGAGCTAGGAGGGTGGAAAGAGAGACTAGAGATGTACCACTTTCTCACGCCATTCCTAATTCTGCACAGACTTTCTGGAAAAATCTATATTCCTCCAGGATGGTAATTTCCCCCTAGGCCATTCTTCCTAGTCTATGTTTACAATTCTCCATGGGCTCCACTCCACTAATTTCTTTGCTTTTTTGGTCCTAAGGGTACAATGGTTTCCTACTATTTATATTAGAGAGGCCTACCAATCCTTTGTTCACATCCTAGCTCTGCCTTTTTAATTTTACTTTCAGTAAACGATTTTCATTTTAGCCATCTGAGTTAAATTTTATTTCTGTTAGCACACTTACTAACATAGTAAAACGTAATTATGAATGACCTTTCAAAATGTCAATTTTTTAATTTTATTTTAACCAGATTTGATATAATCTTGGCTTAAATATATTTGTATAAAAGCCATATAAATAAAAAACAGAAGAAGTAATACTGGGATGCAAGCAAAAAGAAAGCTTAAAAATCTCTTAAATCCAAACAAGAGTTCTAGATTTGAGGATCAACCCTGATTATGAAAAGAAGTAAAAGGAGGTTGATTTATGGGATAATAATTATTCTTCACACACGAGGTCAAGAAACAGAATTAGTTGAAAACCAAAGATTAATCTCAGGAGAATGTTGAAGACAAGATGGAATGAAAAATATATCAAAGAGCAGACTATTGGTACCCTTATACCTTCTCAAACCCCGTTCCATAAATTCCAATTCTTGGATTAGCTCCATTAATCTGGATTGGGTTATAGGGTAGGAATGGTGGCTAAAATGAACAGAATAATCAAGAAGCCAAGATTACATCATAAACTATAAATTCTGAGATGCATCGCCAAATTCGCTCCCTAAATTTACATATAAGAATATGTAAGGCCATGGACCTTTGCTTAGTTCCAAATACATAACACTATACAAGATAAACATAATATAAAAATTGATAACTAATGAAAATTAAGATAAAAATAACTGATGAAAAGACAAATCCTAATCTTTATGAGTCTCTGTGTGTATGTATATATGTATGTATGTACATATATATATATATCCCTCTATGATATCCAATATTATGAAAGAAAAATAACAAACTACTCTTTATCAGAGAAGCTGAATTAGTGACCCAGAAAGAAAAATAATGCAATTTAATCAAAAGAATTACCTTTACAGAGATAACAAATACATGAGATAAAAACAAAACAAAAAGCAACTATGTATTTTTTCCAAAGAATCAAGTAGAATTACTCAATATCATATAGTATGTTAAATATAATTGTCGAAATAAAAAACTCACTTGAGATACTGAACATACAGAAAAATGTTTCTTGCTAGGAAATACATGATTGACTGATAGATCATGTCAAAAAAGTTTCCAAACACATCTGGGATAAAGAGACGGAATAATGAAAAAAACAAAAGAAAAGCCCCAAATAAGAATGAAGCAGTTATCTTTAAAATTGTCTAAAAAATCTGTCAGAGAAGAGAAGAAGGGAATAACATTAAAAAACGAAAATATGTGGAAGATAATGTCAGATTATTTTTCAGAATTAAAGAATGACATAAGATCTCCAATTGAAAGTCTATAGTGTGCCTAACAGGTTAAAATACATGCTATTATACACACACACACACATGCACGCACGCACGCACACACAGTATGTATACAGAAACAAAAGCATATATTAAAGAACATTTGCCTTAAAAGAAAAGTCATTTTCAACATGGCAGAGGTTAAATAAATTCTTGAAAGGATATTTTTACTCATAAGTATATATGGGAAATATATAGGTCACATATTATTTAGAAATAAACATAAGAAAAAATTCACATAACATTGTAAGTAATATTTTAAAGTTTAATAAAGACGTAAAAGAAAATAAAATTAAACAGATCAATATCCCCTTTCACAGATGGGAAAACTTATTTCAAAAATTTCAATCCTCTCCAAAGTAATACATAAATTCAATAAAATTCCAACAAAACAATAATAGGAGAAGGATTTGGCACAGTGATTTTAAAGGCATATCAAAAGTTAAAAAGATAACTGAAAATAAATACATGCCTCTCTATATATCTATATATATTAAATATATATCCATATATGTATATGCATATATATAATATATATCCAAGTGAAATCTTTCATTTAAGTTAACAGGAAAATGGAAAATGTATATAGTCTCAAGAACTTGGAAACAGTCATGGGTTAATATCAAGGAAAGATGGCTACAATGGAATATTATACAAGATCAAAGTTTACAACTTCACATAGAGCAGACAGATTTGGGTAAGGAAAACAAGAAACTGAACAGATCTAAGACAAAATACCATCAGGTAGTACATACAAAAACATTCAATATATTTTCAATGCTATGTGTATATGTAAGTCTGATAATTAAGAGCTAGCTAGAAGAGGAGAGAAGGTGAAAACATTTAAGTAACAAGAAACAAGGAGAAATCAATGGCTATAAAAGAAGGGAAAGTGGGCAAGCAAATTCAGTAGAGACAATTGTAAAAGTGGCAGTGAACTTAATGTATTATATACAGATGTTGACTTAGAATGATGTACACCTTAACTTATATAATGTTATGATGCAATAGTCCTTCCATAAAATTAATTTAAAAATAATAAGTAAACAGAATGATGAATGAATTGAAATAATTTTTAAAATATCTATAATTTATATATATATATATATATATATATAATTTCTGGTGTATGCTAGTGCGTTGTTTGACCCTTGTCTGGGGAGCAGTCCATATACAACCCAAAGACCTGAGTTCGTGGCCTGAACCTGGAGGGGAACAACTAAAATCACCAACTCCTCTCTCTTCCTGCCTGTTTTCTGCCTGCCTTCATTCCTGCCTCTATTTCATTAAAAAAAAAAAAAAGAAGAAGAAGATCTGTGATGATGGTGGTCTGTCAAAAATTGAAAAGTAAAATAATCTGTGTATCTGAGTCATAATAAAAACAATTTTTAGAAATTATAAACACTTTTGCCCTTCAACCATAAAATGGAACTTCAACATATACTTAGAACTCCTGTGTGAGGGTCGAAGGAAAATTTCCCCCATTTCTCTGAAGTTCATCATAGGCTGGATGGATGACCAAATTAACATGAGGCATGATTAGTAAAGGTCCAAATTTAATAACATATATATAAAGAGAATTTAAATGATGGCAAATTCTGAGATAGCTGAGGAGACCCCCATTTATATCCTCATCCATTCATCTGACGGTATAAACACTGGGGTGCATAAATCTCTGTGAGTCAAAGTTTTTGTATCTTTTGGGTAATTACTCAGAAGTCCAGAAGTGGGATTGGAGGATCATATGGAATTTCCATATTCAACTTTTTGAGGAATCTCCATACTGCTTTCCAAAGGGCCTGAACCAACTTGCACTCACACCAATAGTGTAAAAGTGCTCCCTTTTTTCCATATTCCCACACTCATTCTCTAAGCTTTTGTATAATAACCAAACTCCTAGGTGTAAAGTGATGTCTCATTGTTGTTTTCATTTGCATTTCCCTGACAGCCAGTGAGTAGGAAAATCTTTTCATGTGCCTGTTCATTATCTGTATATCCTCTTTGGAAAATGTCTCTCCAATTCCTCTTATCATTTTTTTTTATTGAATTCCTTGTTTTTCTGTTCTTGAGTTTTATGAGTTCTTTGTATATTTTGTATATTAAGCCCTTGTAAGAAATATGGAATGAAAATATCTTCTCCCCATTAATAGGTTATCTTTTTGTTTTGGTGATGTTTTCTTTTGCTGTGAAGATCTTTAGTTTGACGTAGTCCCGGTTGTTTTCTTTTTGTTTTCCATGACAGTGGACATGAGATCCCAAAGACCTCTCTCTATGACTGATGTCATGGAATCTTTCCTCTGTTGTCTTCCTAGAATTCTACGGTTTCTGTTCTTATAACAAGTCTCTAGCCCATTTTGAGTTAATTATTGTGAATGTTGCTAGAGAGTAACCTAGCTTCATTCTTTTGTATGTGGCTGTACAGTTTTTAAAAAGGCTTTCCTTCTTTTGAAGAGATTTTCCTTTCTCCATTGTATGTTTTTGAATTCTTTGTCATAGATTGATTAACTGTATACATGTGAGTCAGACTCTATTCTACTGATTCTATTCTATTCCACTGATCTGTGTCTCTGTTATTATTTCAGTAACATACTGTTTTGATCACTATTGTTTGTAGTATAGCTCAATGTCTGGAAGTATAATCCCTCCAGATTTTTTACCTGATAATTGCTTTGGTTACTCAACATCTTTTGTTGTTCCATACAAATTCTAAGATTTTGGTTCTATTTCCTGGAAACAAGCCTGTGGGATATTAATGGAGATTGCATTAAATCTGTATATTGCATTTATTAAGATGACCATTTTCACAATGCTGACTATTCCCAACTATGAGCAGGGGATGTTTTTCTATCTTTTTGTACCCGCCTCTATTTCTTTTCAGAAGGATTTGGAATCTTTTTTGTAGTGGTCTTTCACCTCCTTTGTAATATATTCAAAGATACTTGATTTTTTTTTTTACTTCTATTTCTAATAGCTTGGTTCTCTTATTTTCATTTTTTTCTAGCTTGTTCTTTGTATATAAAAATTCAATGGATTTTTGTGCATTGATTTTGTAGCCTATCACTTTACTGTATTTGCTGATTAGTTCTAGTATTTTTGGCAGTATTCTTAGGGTTTTGAACAGATATAACCATGTCTTCTGCAAGTAATCATAGTTTTATTTGCTCCTTTGCAGTTTGGATTCTTTTTCTTTTTCTTGCCCAAGTTTTTTTTTTTTTTTTCATTGAATGTGATTTTTTTATTGCTGAATTATTCTACACATTAAAATAATTTCCTTTCCATAGATTCCCCATTCCTTAGATATATTTCAGCACACCGTGCCCTCCACCAAAATCATCAAGTGTTCTTCCCCATTGTCCAGTGTGTTGCCTAAGCTTTTCTTATCATTCCTTTAGTTCTGAATGATAATCTTGCAGAGTATAGTTTCCTAGGTTCAAAATCCTGTACTCAGCACTGTGAATATATCATGACATTCTCTCTGGCCTGTAGTGTTTCATAAGAAATCTGCTGACAATCTTATGGGGACGCTTTTGTATGTGATTCATTTTTCTCTATTTGCTTTAAGAGTCTTTATTTTGTATTTTTGACATTTTGATGACAATGTGTCTAGGAGTAGGTCAGTTTTGTGTTTCTTTTATGAGGAACTCCTTGAGCTTCCTGGGTCTGAAGTCTTGCTTCATTATTCAGGTTAAGGAAGTTCTCATCTATAATATCTTCAAATACAGTTTCTGCCTCTTTTTCTCTCCCTTCTACTTTTGGAAACCCTATAAGGAACTATTATTCTTTCTGATGTTATTCTGTAGATGACGGATGTTATCTTCATTTCCTTGTATTCATCTCTCCCCTTGCTGGCTTGCTTGAGTATATTCCTCTGCCTTATCTTCTAGCTTACTGATTCTATTGGAGGCTTCATCCATCCTACGTGAGTCCCTCTATTGAGGTCTTTAGTTAAGCTATCATAATCTTCATTTCTTTGAAATCTTGCTTCATTTCTTCTCTCCTTTTTGTTGTCCTCTTTTTCTTTCTCCACTGCGTTCTCAATTTCCATGATTATGTTTATCACTGTTGCCCTAAACTTATCCTCAGGTAGTTTGCCTGTCTGTTTTATTCGGATTTTTGACTGAGGTTTTAAGTAGATTCATCGTTTCAAGTATATTTCTCTATGTTTTTGCTCTGTTTCGGATTATTTTTATGTGTGGATTTGGTTTCACTGAAGTGATGGCCTTGTGTAGGGTATTCACTTGCACTGAGTAAGTCTGGATCTTGGTTTGAACACTGCAAATTCTTTAATTCTGTGGCATAACCACTTGTTGGATTTGTTAATATTCTTTGGTGGACCCTACATTGGGGCCAGAGAGTTCAGCCTATGGGGCTGAGTTTGTGTGGTGAATGCAAAGTACCATTGTCTCAGTTATAAATGATAATAATTACTCTGTCTCTTCCCCTCAATCAGCAATCGGGCTGCAGTTCTACCTCCGTAACATGGTGGCGCTAATGGGTAGTACTGAAATTTCCTCCCTTCTGGAAGATTCTTTTCCTCCCTTTGAGACTGGAGATGGATTTTTATTGGGTATGTCCTGTGACTCTAGAGCACTATCTTAGGCGGGATGGGGTTTGGGTATTCCCTTAGCTTCCTTTGGCTATTGCAGTGACCTATGCAATTTCCTTCTTGGGTTTCTAGTCAGACTATCAGAGAGCTTGCCCTCTTTCCACCCTGCACCAAGATCTTATCGCTGGCCCTGTGTCACGGATTCATTTGGCTGGCTTTCTGCTACCCTTTGAGCACCCTGGTAGGCCTGGTTCTTCCCAAAGTTCCACCCCTTTTGCCGCTTTTTCCCCTGAGGCTGGGTGTCCAAAATCTATGATACAACTCTGAACCCCGTTGCTTTTGCTAACCCTTGTGATATTGATTACTGCTACTGTCTCTGCAAGCCCTGGGCCAGCACTTCCATACTTTGTGTGTTTCTGAAGAATAGGTGATGTCTAATTACTCTGTAGGGAGAAGATCCAACACGTCCTACCAGATTGCCATCCTGACTCCTATCTTCCTGAGAAGTTTTTAAAGGAGGATATTCACAGAGGTTATGCAGCTCTACTTTTATGACAGTGACTTCTTTAAAATATCCCAATGCAGAGACTATAAGAACTCTGATTCCCATACATGGCTGCTTCCAGGTCTGAGGCAGGAGGGTTCTTCTGGAGATGACCTATCCATCATTCCAACCTCATCAAAGCTCTCTTTTACCTGTCTGTGTTCCAGATTTGGCCATTAGGTTTAGAAGTATGTCTTCTATTTTGCTGAAATGTTTTGTGATTCTCTTTTATTGATATCTTATTATCGTTATTTGAAGCTGGACCTAAGGTTGAGGTCATGGTTTAGAGGAAGCCACAGTTTGCTCCAAAAGAATCTATTAAATTTCAAAATATTTGAAATTCTTAGCATTTCCTAAGGGAAACACAGTATTGGCTAGCAAATCTACTTTTAAAATAACTTATTCAAGGAGATTTTCATTGAATTTCTAAAGAATTTCTTTAAGTATAACTTTCTGTTGTCTCACATTTAAAAAAAATTCCTTGGGGACATATTTCGAGGACACTTCATGGAGAAAAAGTAGTTACTTAGAAAACTTTACTGATGTATGGAGATATAAATAATGTACAGAGATTTCATTAAGTACAAGAACAAAGAACTTATGAGAGTTTATTCTGTTTTTCTATTAATGTTCTGAGCTTTGGGAAACTACTGAGTACAAGGATAGCTTTATATAATGGTAGCATTATGCAATATTAAAATTAGGCATTAAAATTAGAGATGATTAAAACCTTGTAAAGTTAAAGTATATCTTGGAATATATCATATATCATTGTTCCAAAATTTGACTTTATGTATGTTTCAATTGAGGTATGTTTTTTAATATTGCTTTTTATACCCAAATTAGACCAAGCTATTGGAGTAGAAATTGAAAACCATTTTTAATGATCAGTAACATTTCAATATGAAAAATGTTAAACACAGAGACAAGATGAAACATGTTATAGTGAAAGCCTATCACACAGATTATATCATTAACTTTTTATAATGCTTACTTTATCACACCTATGTCCCTCTAACCACCCACCTTATGTTTTCTTTTTTATGAATTTCATTGTAAGTGTCAGACATTGGCATACCTCTTCCTACTTCACAGGTATGTCATTAACTAAAGTTCAATATTTATCTTTCTTTTTAATCGTTTCAGTTAAAATTAATACACAATGCAATGTGCAAATCTTAGATGTACCACTCACTGAGTTTTGACAAAGTCATTTTTATATGTTGTCATCATGCCAGATGTGTAGGTAATTTACAACTCAATTTTCTATTGAAATAATCTGTCACACATATCCACTTCAGGCATAGAAACAAGATCACCTATCTCTTAATGAAGGGTAGAGAATAAATGACTCTCCCTCATTGTGTGTTTACCACCACATGAAAATGACTGTTGAAATTCAATATTTCTAAGGCAGATTACAAAAGTAACTGCAGGCTGTCCCAAATACTCCCACCGGGAACTTTCCATTCTATGGAATTGCCAATAGACACATGCAGAAATAATTCTAGAGAGAAATACACAGATGCATTGTGCCTCTCTTTGAATTATCTTAATCTGCAATCTAATTAGGAATTTTATTACTTAAATTAATCCATTACTTTCTGAGTTCAGGAAGAGTATGTCACAAAGCACAGTGCATTGTCCATATTAGACCCTTATTAATATGTCATTTGCAACTGAAAGTTTGGAATGGGAACCTATTTCTGTAATTCAAAGGGTCTGTCAATATATTTAGTAGATATTTGATGCTGTTAGATATTATGTGCTTGCTTCTTGCAGTCATTCACTTAGAATCTGCATTTTCAATGAATAAGATGCTTCCTATTTTTCAAACATTAAATAAATGGCAATTACATTGTACGGGAGGGGATTCATTCTTATTTGCAGTAATTTTTCTGGAAAACATTTACTTTCATGGTAGATTGACCATCTGTAAAATGCTACTTGCTGCAGTGCTTGCATTGTAGCACTAAATGATTATTGTAAAGGAGGTCAAAAAAGAAAAAAATTAGTTGCCATGTACAACATGCTTAACCAACCTAGGGCTCTATTTCCAATGTCTTGTCCTTTGCTCTTGACCCTGGAAGCTAACAGAACAATTGTTGTGTACAATAGTGTAATAAGTCCATTTTCTTTTTACAGCAACTGTAACCACCAGTGGCTATAATTAGATTTGTCACAGTACCTGTATGGAGAAGCAGAGACCTCCCTAAGTACAGAGTTTTCATAATTACATATTGCTGCACACCACAGTGTAGCTCATCTGTGAATAAACAGAGGCTCTTATTCAATAGATCTATCAGTTTGACAGTTTCAAAAATACTATATTCATGTTAAGAAGAAAAATGCCCCCAAAAGAAGTTGATTAAAATGTATTTGTTAAAAATTAAGAGTAGAGACTTGACTATATTAAAAGTGAATTATTTGGGGATAGCTTCAAATAAATAATGCTAAAAATAAATTGCACGCGCTGTTAATAAATGACAAAACATTAAAGAGTTTGTTTGATAAAGATAAGAAATGCATATATATATTGCATTCCATTTTTGAATCTGGTTCAGTGTTCCCATAAAATTACATAACATTTCATATTCCGACATTTTAAAATATTCATCTCTCGCAAAGAAAAAGAGGAAAACATGGTAAACATTCCTTTTTAGAAGGTTACATGGAGCAAAATGTTCCAAAATAAATGATAAATTAATTAGCTTAAGGTTGGAAAATTCAATTTAAATAATAAATTAGAAACACATCAGAAATTAGATTCGTATGTTCTAGGGTAGCTTTAAAAACTTATTTCTGCCTAAGTCTGTTAATGATGGCAATGTTGTTATTTAATCATATTTAAGTTAAACTACAAATTACTTACTGAGTATATATTTGATTTATGTGGATTCCATATTTGTCAATTCTCTGACAAAAATTAATAACAAAAATGTTTTAATGATAACCATGTTAGTAGATGAATCTGTCAAACCACTTTAATAGCTTGCCCTCTGATTAAAGAAGAAAATTTATAATCAATTGTCAACATAGAAATACTTATTAAGTAAATATTTCAAGTAATAAGATGAGATCATGTAATTAATAAAAGTTGAATTACATAGTATTTGTATTTTTTAATAACACAATACAAATTTTTATGAAAGGCTTTAATAAAGCTTAGATATAACCTAAAATTTTTTGAATATTTATAATGTAAAGCTAACTCTATGTTTTAGCAACTGATTTTTCTTCAGCAAGAGGATAACTCTATGCTAAAATGCAATGCCTTGTGCTACCCAAATGACTGCAGGCTAAAAATTCAAATAACCACAAAGCTGGTTATTTTATACCGTATTTGTTCTTTAAAATGTTATTCCTTGGTAACCAGAGCACAAATTTCTTTCTAAGGGATTAAAGTTGATTTTGTTTTTTTGTTTTGTTTTGCATTTTGGTTTGAGCGGTTTTCTCAAGGATGTTTTAATGCTGTTCTTACTCTGTTTTGAGAGCAGTGTCATTAATAAAGTCTTTAAAAGAAAAATGACTCTCCAGTGCTGAAAATCTACCCAAATAGATACATCTTAGGTAATGGCTACTAGGTAATTTGCAAGAGGAAGATAATTCTTTCACCGTTCTAATTTATCCTCAATGAAAAATGTTGATAAGTAAACATGATACTTTATCACAAGACTGAAATAAGTGTAGGTTGGCAATTAGGTGATTAATAAATTCTAAATTTTGAATATAGAATCTAAGATTTCAAAAGCTACTGTGGAAGATACAAAGAAGTAAAGAGAAATAACTACATATCAATGCCAGATAATCCCAACAGTAGATCACCACACAAGTGCTAGGGAGTCATTTAAGATGGTTCTTCCCATAAGGGAACATAAAGCAAAGTCCTACTGAAAACACTATTCAAAGGTGGACTCTGTATAAACACCAGAGATCTATAACGGTCCTTGGTGGTTGTCAATAAAGCTTTCAGTTTTCATGTATATACACACCAAGAGAAAATGTCAGACAACCTTCTTAAACTGGGTCATATTGAGAAGGAAGAGGGCAGAAGCAGAAACTATATGCTTAGCACATATCACTTCCAAATAAATATTAAACAGCTGAGAAATAATTGTCTTTTATCAATCCTTGGTGTTTCAATGAGTCATTAGAAGGGTTCAACCTTAATCTCCCATCTCCCCCACCCCATGGGGGGAAAAAAAAGTTGGGGAAAAACTGTGATTTCTGATTTATGCATCATCCTTTAGTTTTTTGGAATTTTAGGTTATTTTTACATCTCTAGTGTTATCGCTTATCAATCACTGTTTGCCCTCATGGTTTTGACTGTAGCACTTGAGACTCAAATTTAGAGAATTTTGACTTGTGAGATACATATTTATAATCCAGGGCTACAAAATGTATTGCCATCACATTATTAACATATTTCTGAATTTGAACCAAATACATTTTGTGACCTATAAAAGATACATTTTCATTTTTCCTCTGAGTCCACATTTGCTACAGTTTGAGCAGATGTGTTTGACGTTATCTACATGCTTCAGAAAAGCCAAAATCTGCATCAAGTTGACATTCTTTGAGACTGCTTGTGAGTGAGTACATATGTTTGTGGGCAGCTGTTTTTTGTGGCCAAATTTTTGCTTCAAGCTGGTGTATTCTACCATATGGAGAAATGGTTTCCAGCCAAAACATTTAATTAACAGTGAATTGAGATGACCCTCTCTTCGCTTTGTCACATGTAAGTGCTGAAAATAGTGACAAAGTAAAGACAAGTGTATTGCATACTAGACCAAGTCTCTGCCCCTGCCCATATGGTCATGATAACACCCAATCTTATTTTTACCATCCTCTTTCACTCCTTACTGCACTCCATATGGAGAAAAGCAATATATACAAAGAAAAATATATATTTGGGATATAATAACACAATTTGGTTGGCAATACTTGCTTCTTGTAGACTAACATAAAGCAACTTACCAAAAAGCAGAAAACATGAAAATCACAAGCTTGTTTTCACAAGTGCAGGTGTTTCATGGCTACTTTTAGTAATGTTTTGTGAATGGTTGCATCCATTAGCCTAAAAATTCCATAGAGTTACAAAGCAATACAAGAGAAATGGAAAGAGAATATATTCCAAACCTGTTAAAATTTTCCATTTCTTGATGCATTGTTCTAGTTTTTGAGGCATGATCAAAAAACGTGATAAATAAAAAACGCAGAGATTATGGATCATCAAAAAGAACAAAACATCCATTGTAAGATGATCATTTAATCACAGGAGCCCCTAAAGTACTTTTTAAAAAGATACTGAGTCATCATAGGTTACATTTAATAATATTCTCACCAAAAAAAGAGATCAGCCACATCAACTAATACCAAAGGCAGAACATGCTTCTATAATGAATCCTACGATATTTCCATGAACAAAATGAAACAGATGTTGTCAAGACTAATAAAGAAAACAAAAAGATAGCTCAAAAAAGAAATGTCTCCTTAAATGAGCAGCATTACCTCTTTGAGAATGTAAGGTTAACAAAATTACCAATCAGATCTATATTGTTTGTTATACTTCACATTTTGTTACAAACTAGTTTCTACCTTTTCCAAGGGTTGGAAAAAATAATCCTGGACATTAATATAATTAGAGAAAATTTATTTCCTCTTAAAATCTCTTCCATCTCTTTACAGGGGTCAAATCAAGTAAGAGGTCAATTATATGGTGAAGACTAGAACTAAACTTCTGGTGGTAAACTGTATGTATTTTATACAGAGGTTGATTTATGATTATGCACACTTTAAATCTATATGACGCTATGATACATAATTCCTTCAATAATATTTTAAAGTTCTTTCACCAATTCTTTTTTATATTTTTAACGCAGTAGAAATTTAATTTCCTGTCATCATAACCTAATTAAAAGGTATTTAAAGCAGTCAATTGTTTTTGAATTACAGAATGCTGAATAATATTTTCCTGTCTTGCTTATTATTTCTATTTTATTGAAATGAGCTGTGCATTAGTGTTGGGTAGGCATACTTTCATAAGATGACATTTTATTTTTTTCTAAGCTTTTTTGGGTACTTACAATCTTTAAAGACAGATTTCATAAAAATATCATTGAGGTTAAACAAACATTAAAGGCATGAAGATACACTCATGGATTCTGAAAAAGGCTCATTTTAAAAGCAAATCAAAAATGTCTGTCTGCCTCAATCACCCCTTTCAGTGAGTGGGACTGGTGTTCCTCTCAGTGGGAGCCGCCATCATAATGACACTTCACAGTAGGAACCCAGTTGGATGACGCAAACTAGGATGGGGAAAATGTCTTTATGTTCAGAAAGCATCCCAAATCAGAAAGATTCCAATGCTGTAGTGAAAGTGTTCCATGATTTATCTTCAGAGGCAAGCACTTTGTTAACTGACTAAGTTCTAACCAGATGTTAATTGAGCATAAAATTACAAAACTTGGCTAGCACCATGGCAGATTGTAAATCTACTTAGTAGAAGCTAGATTGACCTCTGTGTCCTACATTGCACCTAGCATGATTTGGGTGGTCTATAAATACTGAGTAAATGCAACTGAGAAATATTTGGTGTTCAAAAATTACTTGCCAAAAGAAAATTTCTTGTCTAGGCTTTTATTATCTCAGTATTATATCAGTAGCAGTTGTTAGAGTATCCTGTCATGAAATACTTTTAAGATGCCTAACACATCGAATCTTCCCTCAAATACTGCAAATTGGGGACTATTTCAACTTTTTTACAGATAAAGAACTGGAGATGCAGTAAGCTCTCCCCACGAAAAGTAGCAGAGTTGTGTTGTGAACCACATTCTGCTCAGAAAGCTCCCAGGAAAATCTGAGGTGGCCCCAATGTTTCTTCACTTAATTTGATCAATTATTTCATAATTGGGTCAGTATTCATTCCAATTAACCCACTAATAACCATTATATTTGTCTAATCACCAGAACCGTATTAGGTGATTTAAAAAAAAATATTGGTCTAAATCAATTTTAATAGATATATGTACATATAGGACCAGAACAGTGACTAAGTTTCTTCTAGTATCCTTATTTGACCCTGGTTTGCTTCTTACTTCTTGTCACATTTGTCAAATGATTATTTAAAGTTCTCAGCCTCTAATTTGTCATCTCTTCCATCTAACTCCCTTCTCTTGTTTCAAAAATACTATCTTGTCTACTTTTATCTTGACTAAAATACTTCACAGTTTTTCAGAAATACAGTGTTGTGGTTTCATTTATGTTGTGCACTGACATTTTATGTGTTTTAAATGATTTTGTTCTAATTCTATTGTTGTTGTATTCCTTTTATTTGTACATATTATACTTTCATACAACTATGTTGAATGTCAGTTATGTGCCAGTCCACAAGTGGTCATTGATTTTCATTAATGAAATAGGCTGTGTGCTAGAGACATGAAAATAATGGACAATACAATCAACTTAGTTGTCACCACGGGGATTGCCATATACCTGGGAATACAGCTTTAAATGAACACTGGTAAGTTTGTGATGTGAACATCAGAATGGCTAAATCTGAGCTAGTGGTGCTCATTGGGGAGGATTGATATTATCTAATAAAAGCATTGAGTAGGATTTACCTCGTAAATCATTAAGTCGAGAATTTGTAGAGTGGTTGGAAAATTTCAGGATATGTTAACTTCATGAACAAAATACAGGAGAGCTGAGATCTTAGTTTACTTCTTCAACTAGAAAAGAGAGTTGGAAGAAGCAGAGCAGATACAGAGTAGTAAAGAATAATGACAGAGCTGGGCACATGATGAGGGGAATTAGGTGCTTTAGCCAGTATTATAAGGCCTTGGAATGTTCTGAAAAAAAAAAAAAATACACACATGCACACACACACACACGACAGTCAACAGGTGACTATACAGAGTCACTGCGGTTTATATGCTCAATGAACTTCTATGCAGCTAGAAAATAAAATGAAATAATTTCCATTGCAACATCCTAAATCAAAGTGGAGGTGATAATGTTAAGTGAAATAAGTTAAAAAGAAATGCACAATTTCACTCATATGTGGAATATATTGATGGGATGCTACTTCTAAATTAGATAATAATCAACCCCAGATTCAATAGACTGGAAATCAACTTGCCCTTTGCACTGAAGACCAGCTTCTCTTCTTACCTGACAATTTCAACAATGGGTTTTTCATCACCTCTGTCATCTGTAATTGAAGATAGTCTTTTTTTTCTGTTCTGGTTGCCAAGACCCACTGTCTTCATAATCATTGTTCTTTCTTACAGCAGAGTTTGGGCTCATTTCTTAGAGATATCTATGATAAATGCAAAACTTAGTGATAGAGTAGTACACTCTTACTTAGAAGTATTCAATGTACTCCTCTCTACCTCTGATTACCTACTAGGTGGCAGACATCTTCAGCCAAATGTCTCATTAATCCTCTTCATTCAAGAAAGCATGATGTAAACAAGTAACACATATTTCAGATTCTCAGCCCTTTGCATTTAGGGTTGAATTAATATCTTCTGCAATCTGCAATGTCTTACTCCCAATATACTATGTTAACAAGTCACCCTGAAAGTACCAGAACAAATGCTAAATTTTCCTTGATTTTCTAAGTCGGAAATTTACATCTTTCCAATAAAGTCTTTTAACATTTAATTGGTATCATTCACGTATCAAGGAATTTTTTCCCTTTTTTGAATTGTGTGTCTATATGATAGTATATGTATCTACTGGGTTGTCTTTGTATAAGTATGATGGGGTTATTATGTACATGTATGTATATACACATATGTATGCACGTGTGTTATATTTTTATTCTATCTATATATTTCTTTCTTTCATTATAATATTTATTCCTGGATGTATAAACCTTTTGAAGTGAGGATTTCATTCATCCTTATTTTTACATATTTAGATGAACCTTGCATATAATAAATTCTTAAATGGATAAAAGATGGTCAAATTGCATCACAAGCAGAAGAAAAGATATTTATAAAAAAAATCAAAGAAGGAAGACTTTAATGAATATAGAAACACAAATGCCTCATCAAGGGAATTTGGGTATTGAGGTTGGAAAACCCAGAATAATGCAATTCTAAAAGTTAAGGATCAACAACAAGTTTAGAGTTCAATAGGCCTATGAGTGAGCAGGTAAGAAGAACTAGAAAGAAGTCTTGAGAATGATCCAACAATCATATAGGAAGAATAGAAAGGGACAATTTTAAGAAATATAAAGAAAGAAACAGCAGAAGATTTCTGGTAACCAAGCAGTCAATTCCCTAGACAAGAATTGTCTAGAGTCAAACCTTTCCTTTGTGATTCTTCTGTCTTGTGCTATTATATATCTTACAGTGTCATGATCCAGAGAGATTCAAAAAGCAAAGGTTTCTTCTGATACATGTCTTCATATTTCTTTTATTAGAAGGAAATTAACTGATGACAAATATATGTAGTGTTTGACACCAATACTAATTCATGATAACTACAAATGATTGAGGACACTGCGAATACAACATAGAACTGAGAGCAAAAGGACTCAAAGAACACAAAAGTTTATGAAAGTTTAAATGAATGTAAAATATAACCACTGATTTTTTTCAGTGGTTGGGTACACACCAGACACTGAGCTGGATTCTGCATACAGTACAAAAGGAGTTAAGCATGGACCTTTCTCTCATAGATTATATAAAATATTGGAGAGATGCACACAAAAATGTATATGACTAAAGGCTGACTAATACAATGGAACAGATGGAAAGGTTGAAACCTCTGATGATTGGGTGGGGTATGCTATTAGTTTATTAGAGAAACCTCTTTGAGAAGGTGGTATTTGAGCTGAGATAAAGTACTGAAAGCTAACCATTTTATACAGAAGAAATCATATTATATTTAGAGAAAACATTATGTGCAAAAGTGGAACATTGGTTTAATCAAGAAATCAATATATAATGCTTCATCTACAGGGTGGCAAGCCAGAGGTAAAGTGGTTGGATATGAGATTGGACAGAGAGGGAACATTTAGGTATCTATAGCAACAAGACCGACAATCGCAGAAACAATTTAAATGAGTGATAAAAGCCAAAATACAATTTACAATTATATACCAAAATAATGTGATGCTGACCTTTTGGAAAATTAACTTGAACGAATCATAGGAATTCAAATCATCTTTAATTGAATCCATTACATGACCTATATACTTGGATTCTATTTTATCTGACTGTATTGTATACGCTGACTATATATCATCATTATTAATGAAGAAAATATTGCATTCCTGATTTGGATAATGGCTTACATTCTCCAAAACTAAACTTATTCTTTCTTCATCTACCTTAAAGTTTCAGACTGCTATCGTTTAGAAGCCTTCTTTAGTCCTTTTTTAAATTTTAACAAATTTTTCTCATTGGGGATAACTTTTAGTTAGCATCTTTGCTTATGAAACAAATTCCAAATTCAGGATTACAGAAATGTGATTTTTAACATGCTCTACCTCAGGTGGATATTGGGTTGCTTCCAAATGTGACAACTGAGATCTTCCAATAACATTGAGTGGAGTATGTTCAGCTATTTCTCGTATTGCTCCTCTTAGAGAAAGGGAAATGCAGTTCCTCTTTGAGAATACAGGATTAGCAGTGTGTGCACAGAGATCAAATACACAGACTGGAATCCCACAAATCTGCAAACTCCTCAACACTCTACCTGTGACACTGTACTGATCATGAGCATCCCTGGGATCTACCAGGAAGGAAGTCTTGTGTACTCTGGATCTTTAAAACTCAGATGATTTCTTGAGCAATTGAGAAGCCTGAGCTGGCGAACATTTCCCTTTCTCAAGGATTGTTTTTCACTCTGAATTGAGAACTACTGTTAAAAACGTAAGCGTTTAGGAAAACTTACACTAAAAATCCCAGAATGCTATTCAAGCAGCACCCTTCAGAAAGAACAGGCATTCAAAACTTTCACGGAAAATCATAAATTAAATGAGGACCTTACGTCTTAGTAGTATGCAATGTTAACTATTGAATTTCTCATTTTGAAACTTTACTCAATATCACAGATCCTCCCAGGAAAGAAGTAATTTCCAGAGCATTAGCTTTGGAGAAATGGCATCTGTTCTGGATTATAGTTTGATTTTTTTTTTCCCCCAGTTTTTAATGGCAACACAGTATAGGGCTTTATTCACCTTATAGATTATAGTTTGCATTTGACATGTATTTAACACACACACACTCACACATGTACGCACTGAGTTCCAATTTCAATTGTAAACTTGTTGCTTGAATATTTGTCAAACAAAATGTTGAAACTAGAAATGTGTTTGGTTTTCTCATCAGCGACACAAAAAGAACTGTAATTGGGGGGGGGGGGTGGAGCAGCATGGGATCAGTCCTTATATCTAGCTAGGTTGATCCTTTCTAGACCTAAGGAGAGATAACCTTTTCATTTGAGGCACAAGGAAAAGCTGAATTTCTTTGATACATCAGAGAAAATGAATATAGGATACACAGGATTGGTAGAGGGTGTCATCACATTTTAGCGTGGACACGGGGCAGGGAGGCCTGCAGCTAAGCCTCTGCTGCTGCTGTGCGCATGGGAGGCCCACCTATTTCCCTCAGTCCACTTCAGATGTCTCCCTTGACTCAGATGGCTCCCTCTAGGAAGATGCAATGGCATCTCCTGCCACAATCATTATCTTTCTCCTGAAGTAAGATTCCTTACCTTTGGTGGGTTAATTCCGAAGAACATTTCACCCAGATTTGCAGGGGAAGTGGACCGTTGTTGTCCACTCATCACAGCATCCTGCTGCAGTACATGCTCATGCATATTCACTACCTCACCGGGCAGAGCCACAGCTCCAAATGGTCCCTTTAATGGCTTGCCCTCCTTGTCTGTTCACGTCGCCACTTCTTTAATGTGCTTTTTGAGATCAACATCTAAATAAACTCCCTGTTAGTTCTGACCAATTCAATATATATTTATTGGAAACTTTCTGTGTGCCAGAGACTCTTTCGGAGCTGGAATACACAGCAGTAAATATGGATCTTGTGGAAGAATTAAAAAAGTTTCCTCAAAGTTCTCCTCTTGGAAGTATCAGAAGCCACTTTTTGGTATGGTATCTTCTTTCTCATGCACAGAACATGGTGCCAGAGAAAACAGTGGGCAGTAGGCACAAAGGGAGATGAGCTGAAGTGAACAAAAATGAAAATTCGAAAGTAGATATATGAAAAACTCTCATTACTTTCAGGAATACTAGGGAGGGAAACCACAAGGACACAATACTCTCTGTTATGAAGTCAGAGCACCTCTCAGTAAAAGTAATATATCACTGTGAGCATAAAAGGACCATGGTACCTGGGGTGGGGGAGTTGTTAAGGGCTGTTTATTCTACCACCCAAAACCATGTCTGGAACACAGAAAGTTTCCAATAAATACGTATTGAACCAGTGCGTAAATATGACCATCTTTGAAAGTGAAGCTGGAAGAAGAGTAGGGAAACTGAAATACTTTGAACACATATGTGTGTATTTATATATGCACAAGCTCTGTATACCATCCACAAATAAATGTACAAACACACATGTGAATATTGAAGCCTTCAGCTACTCAACCTTCAATTATAATGGCAATTGAATACAATATATTTATGTCTGTGGCCCTTCACATTTCAGTCTGATTCACTCTAGAATCTAGACCTGTTCATCTACTAAAACAGAGATCCTAATCGAAGGTCAGATATGACATGCACAGTTCTCTTGTTTCATTCACAACCTTCTCTTTACTGACTTCTGATTCAATGTAGAGTATGAAAAAGGTCCACCCTTTGAGACTTTTTTAATACTTGTCCATGTTTTCTTTACTTTAGTATATTCTGCTTTCTATATTTACCTTTACATTTTTATCTACTTAGATAAGAAGTGAAACATTCATACACCTTTCCCTCTTCTGAAGAGGCTAGGTCCAGCAATGCTTTCTTTATGATTCCTCTTTTATTAGTGATTTCAAATATCACCTTTTCACTCATTTTAATAAGCTGCCATTTATATTTGAATCTATTACTTTGCTTTCCATTCTGTTCCATTGAGTTTTACAAGTAATATATATTCAAATGCTTTTAGATACCATAGTTTAGGAAAGAATTATGTTGCTTCAGTTTTCCAAGTCAATTACAAGAAATATCTTCTCTTATGAAACCGAAGACAAAAATTGTCTAGATTGCAACTGACAGCAATGACAAGCACAATGATTATTGGCAAGTCCAACAACAGTCACACATCTCACTGCCACTCATTACACACACTGGGCGGGAAAGAATGTCACCCAATCTGTGACTTTTAAAGATTTCCATTGAACTGTATCTGTAACTGAATCATTCTCTGTGTATCTTACAACTTTAAGAGACTTATTATCAAAAATCTTCATTGCATGTTAGTTGTTAAGAATGAAATAATTCATTACTTTTCAGGAAATCAATCAGATCCTTTTCTTTGTGGTAAATTACTAAAATATAGAAGTATACAAATATCACACCCACTTTTTCAACAAATACACAAAGGTTTTTTTTAATTATTGATATTTATTAAATCTTTTATTCACATTGCTACATTCATTTTTGATTACTGACATTGTATCTCAATCTATATTTTATACCACACCCTCCACCAGGCTGTTTATTAAAAATAAACCTTTACTTTTCAATAATCATTTTGATAATAACATTTACATAGCAATTGTGTTGCAAATCATAAGCTTGAAATATTTCTATTTTCTAGTATCTTTCCTTTATGCATATGAACTTTGATGTTTGGTATACTCATATATCCACGGTATGTAAAATCTTTAATTTTACCTATATTACTCGTGTTTCAGCACTGTGGTTACACAGACACACACATACAGATGATCATACAAAATTAATATTAATATAAATGTGTACAGGTATGTCATTCAGCTTATCTTTTTCTCTAGTTGTTCTTGAGCAAGAACTAAAGCCTTAAATGAATTTGAAGCTTATCTCTGTTGACATCTGAACTCTAAAATTTGCTCCCAAGTTTCTTCTTTGCTCCTTTTCCCACTCCCATTCTCTTCTCCTTGACCCTTTCTGTGCAAGGTTACCTTACATCCAGCTCAAAACCCCAGCTCTGGAGAAAAACGTGAAAGTTTCTGTAAATTTGAAAAACTTACAGTGTAAAAATTTAAAGATGTACACAGAAGTGTAGAAGTTTCTCAGCGTTAGCATGGAGCTCAGATATTTTTCTCCTTGCTTGCTGTGTCTTTAGGAGCTGCCTCTGGTTATGGATAGTGAACAGAAGAATCTAATTCCAACTACTCTTAACAGTTGCCTGGTATACCTCTGGATCAAAAGCTTATAGGTGAGCAAACAAAGAAATGTATAACTGTCTTATCATGAGAAGCCCAGATCACAAAAATAACCCGTAGCTTCAATTTAGAAAATCATGAGAGCATTAGGACTTGCAGACCTTATAACCTCTACTATCCCTATTGCCATCGGTTCCATTTTGTTAGTCATAGGCTCTCTTCCAGAGTCATATTTCCTCTGAGTTAGAAAGATCATTTCATTGTCACGCCTGTTCAGTCTCCCTGGAGCAGGAAGTGGCCTAATATGTGTGCCCAAGCTTTAATATACTACTCTATTTTTTGTCTTTTTATGATTTCAACCTTGACTTCTGACTGGAGAGTCCACTGTTTAAACCATTAGAGTTTCTCTAGATTTTAAAGCAGAAGGTACACAGTTAATACTTAGATAAAATGACCATGGTAGGATTCAGCTGCCTACATGTTAGCAATTATATGTTTGACATATTACAAACCCACCCAACGTAAAATCAGAACCCCAAAACCATCAACTGTTTTGCTACTTGGCTGTTAGCAGAATGTGAAGAATGCTAAGGCACCTCTCTAGCAAAACCAATGTGAAACTGAAGTTGCATTTAAAGTGAGTTCTCTCAGGAAAAAAAAAAAAAAATAGAAGACACCGGATATATTAATGCCCTTCTTGGAAGATGAGTTCATCCTATCTAATATGCATTAGAAATAATCTACTCATTTGATGAAAGGTTTGCAAGGCATGAACAAAGGGCCAGGCTGCTTGTCTACAGCTGCAATTAGCAGAATCACACAAAGCCCATCTCATGGCCTATTTTTCTCAGTCCAGCCATCGTGTAATTATCCATATTAGAGGAATTTTCTGAGCTTGAGGAGAGGGCCACAAGTCAAAGGGAGCTGAAGTTCACTCTGGGGAATTTGACTGTTTGGTTTTAATAATTCTTCATCAAATCATTCCTGGGGCATAAAAAGAAATCATTCCCTCTGTTCTCTGTAAGGAACCATAATTTGGGGACAGTATGAGCACCAACACAAGGTGGGATACCAGTAAGTCACTCCTGCGTTTTGAAGCAGTCACTCTGAGGGGGATACGCAAATCCCATTCTTGATAAGGAAGGAATAATTTTGTACAAGTTATGAAGGTGGGCATGTGGCAAAAGGTAAAGCTCTGTCCACATATGTTCATAAAGTAGATAGATGCCAGAAAGGCAAGCATGCTGATTCAAAGAATTGCAAAGGCAATGTTACAAAAGCAACTCAGTCTTCTAGCTAGTTCTCTTCCTATGAAACTCATTGGTGCTTAAATATAATACCTAAAAATCAGAAAGTCATTGTGACATTCACAAAAATAATAAATATATGTAAACACAGACACACACAAATATACATAGATATCACTGTGTGTATAGTATTTACATCCACTCCAGTTGTGATACATTGATACGTATTTACATTGATTTGTCTATCAATCATAAGAGAGTCGTTTAAAAAAAGATAAGGAATGTCAGAAGATAATAGCTGAGATTTATATACATTCATATAGGTGTGTGTGAAAGTGTATGTATATGTGCAATTTTCCTTTTGATATCACATCCCTCTTTAACATCATTACAGTGGCTCAGCATCAGTGAACACTGAAGCTGCCCTTATTAAACTAGTAAAAGAGACCAATCTTTTCTTAGATTAGATGATTAGATTTAGATAGGCTTTTTCCCAGGTATTTTAGATCAGCAATAGAAAAGCCTAAGAGGGAGAAAGATTTTTCATTGTTCCTATTATATGTATAATGGAATGAAATATACTTGTGGCCAATTTCAACAAAGCTCAATTGGTATTTATGTAGGAGACACTGGCATGAAACGTGTCTGCTAACAATGCACTAAGTGAGGTCTCAGCTCAACAGTTTAAAGTCCTTGAAGTCCTGCAAAAATCTGATTCCCAGAGTAACTGCACTTATATTCATTATGAAGGAAGGACACCCGCCACCCTCCACCACATTGCCACCCTAGCTTTATTTCAAGCATCACTGAGATTCATAGTGAGAATTAACCAAAGGATTGAGAAAGAGTTACTCAAATCTTTTTTGCCCCTTCTCATATTAGTCCAAAGATGTGTTTTTAGATGAAGTAAAGAATGAATAAGTGGTGATGAAGAAAGGGAAGATAATAACGGGTATCCACATACTGCTGAAATTACTCTGGTCAACACATCTAAGAGATACAGGCATTTTATAATGTTAGCTCTAGCACACAGTGAAGGGTTTATTTTAAGATGCATATTGATCTTCTGTTTGGTTGCCATTGGTAATTTATGGTGAAAGATAATAAACTTCAGTCACAGACAAGGGAATAGCCATTATATAACTATAGAGAGATGATTATTTTGAAAAATACTATTCCTGATACTGTTATATATATCCAACAACAAACCAATACCACTACCATATTTATAAAGAAAAGAATTCAGGGACAAATAGAGGGACTAGTATATCCCTGATTTCCAAAGTTCATCCACATGACAGAGATGAACTTTGAACTCTCAAATTTATTTGTTTTTACTATTCCCATGATCATATTTGCCTCTCTCTCCTCCCTGCACCAACATGCTCTCCTTAATTTGCCATAACATCTCCCCAGTATACCCCCACCCATACATGTGCCTATACATACCAAAGTAATTGAAATACATTCTCAACGGTTACAACTGCTCAACTGCAGGACAATTCATTTATGGTTATCAGTATTGATAAGAAAGGTGCAATGGGAACATCAGCCTTATTGGAGTTCAGCCAAGCATCATGAGTTCAATGATCACTTATTAAATAAAATTTAGTGTTCATTAGTCTTCACAGATTTTAATTCTCATCAGTAAAAATGTTTAGAGAAATCTTTACTTCTTACCAGGAAATTTACTATGTTCATATGCTGTGTCTGATCAAAAGCTAAGATGTTTTAAATTGGACTCAGAAATTTGAAGAGTATATTTGCTCATTTTCCTCCTTTATGTGTCTATAAACTGAACCTGTATACAAAATAGTGACATACAACATTTCTGACTTGCCTAGAATTCAGTCATTTTTTGTAATCTGATTTTTTGAACGTTTTTTATTGCAAAGATGAAGCAAATAAAAAATGTTTGACTTTTACAATTACAATTTTTAAATTATACACCAAAATGTAAAAAGTAGGAACTTCCATTGTAGAAAGGCAATTACCTTTCCTACCTATATGTACTATATTTTATAGTAACTATACCTTTTGTCTGAATAAAGGAGGGGGCAATTTACATCATACTATCAATATTGTTAGCAATACTTATTATTTATTTAATTCATAATGCTAAATTCTATTCAGGATACAGAAATTGAATCTAAGTCTATATTTCACACCACACCCACAACCAGAATCTCAGTGTCATTTACTGCCAACTTTTTAATTATCAATTTTAAAGTCAAAACATTGGACATGTCTTAAGAGAGAATCTTAACACATTTTCAAATAGTAAACCGATTTCAAAAAAATTCGTAAGTATATTCTTATCTAAATAAATTATATGAAATTAGAAATATTAAATATGAACAATTTCTCCAGACTTCAATGACTACATAAAAGAGAAAAGACAAAAATTATACACTTTAGGAGAGGGATGGGCCAAATGAATAAAAGGGATTATATGAAGGACAGAACTGAACCTCTGGGATAAACAATGTATTACAAATGGATAATGATTTGCAGTGATGCACAACTTAAAACTCTGTCATGCTATGAGACAATGTTCCTTCAATAGCATTTGAAAAAATAAAATTAAACTATCATATACTACAAAGGACATTTTAAAAGAATGGCAGATCCTAACACTTGCACATTGATTTTTGTCTCTCCTGTCCCAAGAAGATTTCAGAGAGCCTCAAAATCCCAGCCCCCAAGTGCATATATTTTGGCCTCATTAGCAATCACTAGAAGTTTTGTGTGAAATTAAAGATATCTGCAATCCCTTGTTTAAGCCAATTCACTTTACTGTGGGGAATACCAGATTAAAATGCTAACTTCTAAATAATCTTGAAAACCAGAGCTGGAATATTCGATGAAGGGTCTGGCAAAGTTACCACTAACCTGAACAAACTGTAAAGTCCTTTCCAACATGAAAGCTGTGAGTTATGCATTGTTTGCTCTCATATTGTCCTTGTAAGAATAATTACAATGATTATCACACCTGGATTACCTGCTGGGATGACAATTCTTTTAACATTTTGCATGCTTTATTTTATTATACACGACAACCCCACAAATACCTTTAAAAAACAGAATCAGTAAATGGCAATGAATGTTTTTGGAAACAAGTTGCTAATAAGTTTCATGCTTAACACAGGCATATCTCTTGATTCAGTAAGTAAGTCCACTTTTTGGATTTTTTTTATTCATGAATTCTCAAAATACCACATACCATATACTAAGTTTTGTGTTAGTTGCTGGGTTTGCCTATATAAAGGAACCATATGAGGAGATTTTTGCCAACATATAGTCTGCCTTAAGGTAAAAGCAATCCAATAATCCTTCTAATAAATATAGCTGTGACAAATCCTATGAAGGAGACATATTACTGCCTTGAGAAAGTAAAATAAGGATAAGACTGCGTTAACAATGCCTAAAAAGTGGTACTTAAAATACTTAGTAAAGCACAGGTAGTCATGAATTAGACAAAATGCCTAGTGAAGGAACTGGCTCAAAGACCTGGCAATGGGAGGAGCACGGCAAGAAAAAGACACTGACAGAAGCCAGAGTGGATGGATCAGAGAGATTAAAGAAAGGCAGTGTAAACAAGACAAGAGAAACAGAGTCAAAAATATTATGTAGACATTGTCAAAAAGCTTTGATTTTATTCCAAGACAAATGAGAAATCACTGAAGATTTCTAAGCAAAATGGTGACATGGTCATATTTGTGCTTCTTATAAATCACTCAGTTTATACTGGAGAGCATGGAGGAGGGGAGCAATAATGAATGTATAACACTACAGTTGTGATGGAATAGAACTTCAACCAGGATGTTAGAAGAGATCAAAGCATATAGATTTGAAAGATATATAGGAGATAGTATTGATAATATAGGGTGATGAAAGGGTGGCAATGACATTCTAATCTTTGGACAATCTAATTGGATGCAAGATGATGCCATATATTGAGATAAAGAAAGCTTAGGAAAGCCTCTGTGTGTGTGTGTGTGTGTGTGTGTGTGTGTGTGTATGTGTGTGTTAGCGGTACATTTGTAAGTTCATTTTAGACAAGTTACAAGTGGTTTTCCTTTGAGTTCCTGAAAAGTTGATATGGAGTAGAGAGGTATTCAGAGAAGCATTCTGTCTTAGAGAAATAATCTGCATAGAGCTAGTAACTGAAGACATTGGTTTGATTGAACTTTCAGAGTAGAAAAATATGTAATGGGAAGAGGAGAGCATGGAACCAATCCCACAGAAACTCCAAAATTTGATGCCAGTTAGAAGGAGACAATTTTGCTTATAAGACCGAGGTTAGTTTATGGGTGAGGGAAAAACCAGGAGTGCATATTCTGGGTAATGGGGGAAGAAAAGTGTTCAGCAAAAAGAGAGACTACTCAGTAAATAAGGCAAAAATAAATAAATAAAAATATAATATATTTATCAAAATACAGTTATGTGGAATGTAGGAGAGAGGATAGGCCAGTCAGTAGCTGGTTAACATGAGAATTTCTAGTTTTAACTTGGTGTTTATTTTTCATGGAGATATTTAAGCATACCCCCCAAACCATGGGCGAGAGCAGATTTTAGAAAGTCTAAAAATTCGAAAGAGAGAAGGGCTGAAATAAGAATAGGTAGGAGGTGGAAAAGGATAGGACTAAATCTCTAACGGATGCCTTCGACAAGGTGATACCGTAGCTCCTCTCCTGAACAAAGCAAGAATGTGTTACTCAGGCTTCTCCAGAAGCAGACACATATATGGAAATGTAAGAGATGCATTATGAGAATTGACTCATATGGTTAAGGAGGTTGAGCTAGGCCATGATGCTGTTCACAAGCTGGGAAACAAGGAGGCCAGTGGTATAATTCAGTCTGTATCAGAAGGTCCAAGAACCAGGAACTCTGATATTCAAATGTAGAAGACGGGTGTCCCAGTTCAAGAAAGCAAGGATTTGCCCATCTTCAGCCTCTTGTTTTATGAGGGCCCTCATAAAAATGATTGACACTCACACCTACAATGATGAGGGTAGTCTCCTTTAGTTAGTCCAGGGGTTCAAATACTAATCTCTACCAGAAACACACTCTCAGACACACCCAGAAATAACTTTTACCAGCTTTCAGGGCATCCTTTAACTCAGTCAAATTAACTCAAAGTTAACCATCATAGGTGGTAAAATGGTTATAAGTTCACATATCTAATATTGGCAAGGGCAGGAATTGCTGTCTTATGACATTTATTCAAAGATGATTGAGAGATAGATGATATTCATAGAAAGATTCATTTATTTTATATATACATATATAAATAGGGACAAATAAAAGGATATTTGTTGCAATGCTTTTATAAAAAGTGAATATCTTGAAATTATATTAAAATTACAGAATGGTTAAATATTGTTACTATTTATGTTGACAAGAAATATAGCTATCAACAATCATATTAAAATTTGATGTCACTAAAATTTCTCATATTTGAGCAAGATAGAAAACCATAATTGTTATATTCTAATGTATCTCTCTGCTTGTATTTATAAAGACTGCTGATTTTATATCAGATTATACTCATCATCCAAGGCCATTCAGGGACCATAGGTAATTTTAATTTTTCCTTTTATTTTTTAAACAATTTTTACTTTTTCTTTTTCTTTTTTTTTAAAGAAAGGTGCAGGCAGGGATAAAGGTGAATAGGCAGGCAGGAAGAGAGAGGATGAAGGAGTACTATATATATTTTTATTTCGTTTTTCACATTAGTTGTCTCCCCCAAACTCGAGTCTTGAACCTGGAACCTTGGGATGTATGTGGGACTGCTCCAAAGGTGTACTAGACTGCTAGGCCACCAGGGTATGCTCTTATTTTTTAAATTTTTATGCATTTACCTTTTCCTTAGAATCAAGAGCATACAAATAAAATTTATATCAAAGTTGCAAAAACTAAAAAATTTATTGAGTCTTATTTTTGATCTTTAATATTCCTTCCAGCTGATTCTCTCATGATTCAAGGGCAGCTATTGCCAAATGCAAATTAATACACACTTACATTTCAAATGATCCTTTCAGACTTCATCTCCACATATCTGGAGTAGGACAACTTTCTCACTTGGCTTAAATTATTTCATTGGGCAAATAAGATCATGTATAGTGTCCTGGTTATTTTGTTAGGCTTAGGACACTCAGACTCTTCAGTACAACATCATTTTGTAAGATAATTGTTTGGAAATATGCATAATCATATCTTTTCATTTATGTTATTAGCTTCCTTAGTGTCGGTAATATATGTTTAATTTAGGCTTTGAGCTTCTTTAAGGCATTGCGTTTTACTTCCATTTCCCCCACTCTGAGAAGAACAAAAGGTTCAGAGATCAAGAGTTTTTGTAGAAAACAAAAAAGAGAGAGGGAGAATTATTAATGACACAAGAAGTCCCAGATAAAATTAATGACAAGTAGCTTGTGGTTTTCTCAGAAGCTAAAGACATTTTATTACCCAGTTAAGGCATCATCTGGGTAAGAGAAAAACAGCAATACCCCATTTTACTTCTAAGGGACTGGATTAAATTCATATCAAACAAACATTACAATGAGAATCTGGAGAAAAACAATGCAGCTTAAAAGAAAACTTCTAAATCTGGAATACATAAGTTCTACATTCAAAATTTCTGAGATCTGTAAATAACTAACAATGTCACAATAGGACTTAGCAAGTAAAGACTCTTTTTCTATGCTATATAACATAGGAAAAGTAATCCAATCTTGTACTTATTTTGCATTGCAACTCAGAACTATTGTGAAGCTACAACAGCGTGTGAAAATACATGGAAAGGGGAAATTACTGTATACTCTGGGAATTACACAAATACACACACACAAATAATCACAGTCACAATATTTCCAATGAATTACACCATTTCAATACCAACTACTGTGTATATTTTGACAGTTCTTTTATTTACTAATTTTTCTACATCAGAGTTCCCAAAACTGTTCCATATGTCCTGCAAGATATTTCATGGAAAAGAACAGGGCTCTTGTTTAAAAGTTCATGAAATACTATACCATACTCCTCTCAGAGCTTTAGAAAGCACATTAGCATACTGAAGACTATGAAAAGTCCAATAGTAGAGAAACGTACTTATTTTTGATTATCCCAGAATTTCCAAATCCCTTTGCCTTTGCAATATACATATGTGTGTGTGCATATATATATATATATAGATATATATATATACATATAAACTTGCTACACAGTAGCTGCTTATGGAACATCAAATTTTTAGTCTCATACAATTTAGGAAATGCTTGTACCTATTATTCTATAATTCTAACTTATTATCTCATCTTTCCCTGTATAAGTACATCGATATGATATAAATATATTTATATGATCCAAATACATGTAAAGTTTTTAATTTTTATTATAGAATCTTACTGTTTAATACAGTAACCAGAAATCCCTGGAAATGTGGCAGTTCAAAAATGAGATGTTCTTTTAGTGTAAAATATACACCAGACTTTGAACACCTAATAGTAAAACAATTGAAAATACATGAACAATTCTGTATTGAGAACCTATAATAATATTTTTGATTTCTTGAGTTATACAAAACATATAATTAAAAATTAATTTACTTGTTTCTTTTAAATAGAAGACATTAAATAACTAACATGTGGCTCATATTTGTGGCTTGACTACATTTTTATTTCAATTGAACATTGTTTTTATAAATGTTAGAGAGTTTGAGAGACAAAGAAAATGTAAGGAGAATTGTCACTTATAATTCCATAACCTAAAGATACTCACTTTGAACATTTCAATGTACTTTCTCAGGTGGTTATTTTTTTAAGCTTATCTTACCAGAACTAGGACCAAAATATACACAGATAGATGATGGCAGGAGGGAGGGAAGGAGAAAAGGAGGGGAGGAGGGAGGAACGCATCCATCCTGTATTTTATTCTATACACTGTCCACAGGGTAAAGCTCTAGTTTGACTTCTTTCCTCTTCTTCCTGTTGAGCGTAAGACTTTGAACAAAATCAAGGGACTTCAGGACACAAAATCACTTAGAAAATGTGTACTGTGAAGTCAGTACCAAGACCAAGGATTTCACTAGGATGTGTCTGAAGTAAATCTAGTTTCAGAAGCTTCTGGTGACCTTGAGGGACAAGTGGAAAAGAAGGCAATCTAGGCTTTAACATAAACAAGCCTGCTGGGGAAGAATTCTTCTTCATCAGATTTGCCTTTAGTCTAAAAAAAGAAATCACATATAAACCAAACCCCAGCTTGCTGCTGCCATTTATTATAAACGAAGTTTTAGAAAAGCAGAAACTTCACTAGTCAGTGATTTATTGCCCAGGGGAGTTCAAGGAAACTCCCTCATGTGAGCTATTCATTTTCTTGCTCTGAACATCCCAAATCATCTCAGCAGGAGGGCACGTGTGTCCCTGACCTTGGACACTTTCTCTGGTTTGAGTTTGCCTTTGCTAAATAGGTCACAGCACATTGTTTATTCTGGCCAACGGCTCCAGTAACACTGTGGGATTCCCTTTCCACAGCCATGCCCTCTCGTCTGCTTTCGTCTTCCTTCCACCACCCCCTCTGAGACTTGCATAAGGACTCAAGCAACTTAAATCGTGCCTGTGTCCACATATACAACCAGGTCAGCTATTTCAACTGAGAGAGTCTGTGGTTCTATTCAGGCAGCAAATAAGTGGAAAAGTCACGTTAGAAGCTTGCCATTGCAGGGATTAACTATCTAGCTCGATGGAGTGAATTTTCACTTTCTAGCTAACTATACCTATGGAAACAGCTTTTGTTCTTTTTAACATTAGAGTTTTAGAGCTTCAGCCCTCTCCCAGCTTTTACGGTTTTTCTGTCTGTTACATCACCCCACTTACCCACCCAGAGCCAGTAACTGCATTAAAATAATGATATTTTAATTTCATAAGACTTTTGATCAAAGGACCACAAATTATTTTGTGGATGATGGAGTCTTATATCCCATCCTGTAAGGCAAAGGAAGAAAGAAAGAAGACTATATCATATAACTGCAAAGGAATCTCAAAGATCTCAAAGGAAAAATAAAAAAGGAAATGCATTCTTTTAACTCTGATTCTGCATCTTCTCTATTCAAACTTACTTTTTATCCTACAGAAAAAACTTTACTTTTCCAATCTCCTTATGTGAAACTGAATTTTCTTCTTTTTCTACCTTCTCTGAGCAATTTTCTACGATTGGATTTTATCTCCTCTCATGTTATCAATTACAATAAAAATGTCGTGGTTATTCAAGTTTGAAGTATACATTTTTAACTAGTCAAAGCCCACTTTCGAATAGCACTATAAATGCTTCCAGTATAGAACACATGCTTTTTAACAGAACACCTTACATTTTATTTTCATCTAATGCATTGTTGCTGTTACTTCAGGTCAACGAAGAATAAAATTGTTCAGAAATTTATTTTACCTTCTCTTTCATTGCTTATTTTTAAAGACTAATTGCTCAAGAGAGAGAATTCTAGGTTGGTGACTTTTTGTCCCTTCGACACTTTAAATAATTCACTCTGTTCTGTACCTGCTTATAAGTTTTCTGACAAGAAAAGCTGCCTGCAATTTTCCTCCACTTTCCCATTGAAGTGTGGCAGACTATGCCACCCCCCAAAATATGCCACCCTGTCGTAACAATTATGTGGAGCTATAGGTAATTAGGAGGTAGATACAAGGACAACTGCCCTCTCCTCTATTTGCTTAAAAGCACACAAATGTGTAAATGCATCCTCTCTCCCCTCTTTACCAGAAAGAATAGAAGTTAATCATCAGAAACAACTCCAGATCCAGATACTGCACCAGGAATCTGCACAGCAACTGTACTACGCAGCCCTTATCTGCAGGTGGTTTCCTCATATAGCTAGTTACTGCCCTACTACCCACTGCCCTAGAAACTCAAAAATATTTTCCCCGGTCTTGTCACTTCTCTAAAAATGTACCCTTTTGCTAAAATACTATGTAAGTCTCTGGTCTAACCATACTTTTGAGTTAACTCATCACTGAGTACTCCCATGTGTATATATGATGCACTGCTAACAAACTTCTCTTTGTCTTTCTCTTAATAATCTGTTTTTTGTGGGTCTAATTTCAGGGTCCCAGTCAACAAGCTTTGGATGGGTAAGAGGAAAAACAGTTTTCCTGCCCCTGTTCTGTCTAAAGTGGAGTTTTTTCTCTTCCTTTCAAGATTATGTCTCCTGATTATAGATCTTGAAATTCCCTACATACTCATCCTCAGATACAGTCCCTGTCTTGCTGTCCTTCCAGATATAATACACTGTTGTACTAGAGTCCCGTTAGTATAGTGTGATGGAGAAGGAATGGTCTATAAACATGATTAAATCACAGTCTCTTAGTAGGCCCGTGTCTCTGAGCTGTGATCTTCGTAAGTATATTTTCAGTGGTCTCTCTATTTTTTTTCTATTTTCTTAAATCTCTGCCTCCTGTTGACTGTGGTTTCCTTCGGTGAGACAGAAGATCAGAGGAGGCTGGAGTAGGAGAAGGCCCTATAACAGCTGTGTTGAGGCCATGGCAAAGTCTTCTTCTTGGAGAAGGAGTCATTTTTATGAAGCCTAGTTCACAATGGTGTACCTTCCCTTCTGCGCCTGATCTTCAACCACTTTGAGAAGTTGGTGTGATTCCTAGACATCAAGCCCTTAGAAGTATAGAGGTCCCTTAATACTGTAACCCAGAGATTCTCACTGCCATGCTAGTCCACACTCGGCCTCCAGCAAAACTATTATTTAGGTGCTTCTATCAGTATGGCTCCAGCCACTTCTGCTCTGGATAAGCAGATCTCAGCTGTGACTCTGGATTCACTGGTTTCTCCAGATTCTGGATTGGCACTTTACCCTGCAAATTCAGTTCTCTGGTGGGTCCCAGAAAAGACATTGATTTTCTGTTTGTTCAACTTCATCTTGTAAAGACAAAGTGACAACTTCCAAGCTTTTCACATGTGAGAGCTGAAGTTGGAAGTCTCCCCATAATGGAATTTTCACATCTTATTTGTAGTTAGTTTATCCTTAGGAGGATACTTCATAGTATTTGATGACAGATGAGTATGGGCATTGCTATCACCCAGTAATGTCAATCATCTGTCAGATGCCTCGCCTCTATTACATCTTAGCTTATTTATTTCTTCCACTGAGCAAATATTTGTTGTGGGCCTGTGGAAATAAGATACCCCTGAGTCTTCTCTCTTTGTTATATTGACAAAATCCTCTGAAACTAAGCTTCTAAATCAGGCCACACAGGGTGCTCTGTTAAGTTTCACAATTAATAGTTTTTCTACTGATAATGAAAAGACTGCCTCTAGAGTTGTCATTGATTAATAAGTCAAAGAAGACATTAGAAAAGCATGGTGTTTTGAATTTGCTTTCCACAGAATACATAATGGAGTCTCTTCAAGTTTTGGTGAGAAGCTTATCATTTTTGATTTTGAAGAAGCAGTAGCAATCTCTTAACCTTAAATCATCACCTGAAATAGGAATTTAGTTGAATAAAAGCAGTGCTTGGCTCTGCCTCAGGTTGTCCATTTCTCAGCTCATGTCAACAAACACAAGTATTTCTCCTTCAGATTCAAATAAAAGAAAACCCTCTGTCTAGGACGCAAAAATTGAATACAAGAATGATGACCAAAAATATTTCCTCTTCATGCCTGAACAATGAAATTATTCAGATATAATACAAACTATTTGTTATGATTCTTTTGTGACCTGATGCCTCATGGTGTTTAGAGATCAAGTCACTGTTCAGTTTTGGTAGGTAAAAGGAATGCAAAAGTTGCAGGACCATCGATAATAGCTTTTTATGTTTATATAAATAATCTAACAATCCAACAACAAATTTATCATGAAATGTTGGGGTTTTGAAAATCCCAATTTTCACTGTCTCTTTTGGATGAGGAACTATATTCTCTGGAAATGGATTACAGGCAAATGAAGTCTCCGCTTACTCTTTAATATAAGACTATGGAAATCAAATTTTCAACTAGAGGCAAACTCAGATTTTGCTGTGAAGCATTATGCTCACCTGGCCTTAGATCGGCCAGCCATGATATCAAGATAGTGTTTGAAGGGAATATTTTCTGAATTAATTCTATCTCAGTAACCCTCAGAAATACTTTAGGGTATGGGAAACATAACCTTCAAATTTTCAAGCAACACTTGTTGACTTAAGTGTAACTTTTCAAAAGCAATATATACTAAAAAGCTCAGGAAAAAAGACAAACAAAGGCACCTGAGACTATTTCATATATTGTTTGTTACATATTTTAGGAAACAAAGTCTCCTGTATTCACCAGTCACAGCCCCCCACTGCTCTTCCATTTTAGTATAAACAAAAGATAGCTGGTTTCTTGACAGAAACAGACGACCCTTCTTCTGTGCGTACACACTGATATTCTAGTGGTTGCTGAGCACCTGTCTCCCGGTATTCCAGTGTGTGCTGAGTCTCTGTGAAAGCTTTGATCTCCCACTATCAGGTTCTCTGTAACTGAAAAGTCTGCCATGGCCCAAGACTCTTAATAATTATTTTAAACTGTATTTAGTGTTTAAAAAGGATTAACGAGAAACAGAATAGTAAGTGATTTCATGAAGCATTTTAGTATGGATAAAATTAATAAACTATAAAACTATAAAACATTAGTAAAGTCTTTCTGGAGGAATATATTCAGAAATTCATGTATGGTTGCATGTGGGTTTTTTTTTTCCTCCTATTATTATGAGGTTTTAATTTTATAGTAATATTATTTCTTTAGTTCACAATTCTAAGTTCCATTTAGGATATTGAAATTGTATCTCCATCTATATTTCACACCACACCACTACCAGAGTTCCAGCGTCCCCTCCCACCCATAACCAGTCCTAAGTCCTGTTATATTTGTTGGAATTTGTGTGTTCATTTGTCTGTCATTATATTCCACATCGCTATTAAGAGTTTTTGTATATTCTTGTATTAAAGAAGACATACAAAATGATATCAGGTTTGCTATTATGTGAAGTAAAGATTGCTTCCAAGAATTACGTGCTTTCAGGGTTAATTCGGGAAGGTTATTGCTCAATAATCACATAGCAGTCATATCTCATCACCTTCAGCAGGAATAATTTATAGTTTAATCTTACATGCAGGCGTATTAAATTAGTATTACTCATCAGAACCCACTTATTAATAAAACAAGCTGAATTAGCCACTGGAGAATCATATTTGAAAATTCAATGACAATTTTACATTTTTAATAAAGGCTCAGAAATATTATTGCAGAGCAGGTGGTACCGCAAACTGTGGTCAAATTTGACATTCATTAATAATTGAAGGATGGGATGTGACAGATGAAAACTGATTTGATTTCCTTCCTCTAATATTTGGAGGAGTTCTAAAAGGTAAATAAAATGAGATAACAAGACATATCAAGTCTCACTGATTTCTTTGATCACCCCTCCCCATATAAGAACACACATATCATTCCTCTGCCTACCATGTTTTGAATAATTCAATGCCCATAGTCTTTCCAGTTCAATGCATTATAAAACACACTCAAGCTGAGTTTCAATCATATTAGACTGAAAGCTGAATTTTTTATGAAGGATTATTTAAAACAAAATGCGTCTTGAGTCCAACAGCCTTTGAAACCAAACAATCCTGGGAGTTCAGTAAGGAAATGTCAACACTGTGGAGAAATTTTCGATTCAGAAAATTAAAGGAATCCTGTTTGATGTATATTAACCACATCAATATTAACAACCTTCTGCTGGATTTCAGCACTGATTTGAGAGTTGAGGTATTATTGGTCTTGTATCTTAACTAGTTGTGAAAGCACTTAGAGAGTTGTTCTTGGGTTGAACTTGACCTGCCTCTGGGAATGCATTCTATTCCATCCATTTTTGAAATGCTTTATTCAAGTGGATTTCTCTGCATTACCTCTGCTTATTGCTTGAGTCTCTTGGGAAAATGAAAGCTACTCAAATATAGATGTTAACATGGCAGATGCTTTGTTTAGCAATAGTGTCCTTCAGGTTTCCATCTTTAAAGAATTACATTGCTGACTATCAAGTTGTTGACTTAAAAGCAACTGACTTTACTGATTTACACTGGATTGGGATGCCAGAAGAAACAAGTCATTTCAAACCTCTTTTTTTATTTTGTCAGAGTTTCACATTGAAAATCTACTTGTTCAAAAGTTGTATCATGAAGGCTCCTTTCTGTGACTTTCAAATAATCAAAATGGTGTTTAATGAGCTCTATCAGTGGCAAGAGAATATTATTATCAAGTTTTGGGCTTTTTTTCTGAGTCATATAGTTTCAGGTCCGAAAAATTCAAATGGAAAATGTTACAAGACCTAAGCACACCAGTGTTTCATTACTCAGTAATTTTCTCTGCCAAGTCACTCTGAGCCTTAAACTATTTAGAATGTCTTTAAAATTAATTTTTAAAGTTTTGCTCTTTGGAATTAGAAAAGGTGACAATATTATAAGTAAAATTTTTTAAAACATCAAAGTAGTAGGTCACCCAAGACATTTCCATGAAGAACTGACTATGCATATATATACACACACGTACATGTATGCGTATACAATGCTTTGGATAAAATCTCCCTTATATTTAAATTAAACATGGTCCCCTTGAAAATAACTACAAGTACTCTCTGTCTAAGGTTATCTAGATCTTGGTCCCTCTTATCAATCTCCCACTCCTCTATGGCAGAGTTCATCAAATTAGGGTCTTCCTGAGGTCATGCTAGAAATACAAGCTGAGGTAAATAAAAGAGATAACTGACAAAAAGGAAGCAGGAGGAGGAGGAAGAGAAACAAAAAAATTCTCAGATTTCATTTCCTCCATGGTCTCTGTACTTTACAAAGGAAAGATATTTGTGCTACATATTTTTTTTTAGACAGTCTGAGATTAAAAAACTGAGGAAAAAAGAGTAGAATCCAGAGTTAGTTAACTATCTCATATGCAATATCATAATTTAAAAGGCTTCCCAAAATAAAGGATAGCTTTAAAAAGAAATATATAACAGCAACTGTCTTAGAGAATTTTCCAAAATTCTATTTAACAGAGCTCAACCCAACTACTATTCTTATTTCTTAAATTCAACATATAAAAAATCTGAATAAAACTTCCTGAAATGTAGCCCCATCTCAAATGTAATTAAGACAGTGTTCAGAAACCAGGATAAAGAAAACTACCGAAAGGAAGAAGTGCCTTCTCAGTTCACTGGACCGCCAGAATTTATCTGGGTAGTGAAATGATGACAACTTATTTCAACCAGCTTCTTTTTCTTTTTTTCTATTTAAATTTTAGTCAACATTTCATAAATATCCAATCAGAGTAAAAAGTATTTGCCTATGTGTCTTTTTTTTTTTTAATCCTCACAAAAGTGATATTGATAGCTACTTTTAACCTTTTAAAACTTTGGAAATAAGGTTCAGAATAGCAACCAATGAATTTTACTAAATTATCAAAGCTGTAAATTAGGGCTCTGACTTCAACTTCCATAAGTTTAAATCAGTTATTCTCAATATGTCTGGGATAACTTCTTAAAATTATCTAGTAAAAGAAGATAGAATGAAGGTTTGAGCATAGAAATCACTAAAGATGCAGAAACTATCATGTCATCTCATTTGTAGTGTACTTGACATGCATACTTGCATTGAAATTTCTTTTTGTACAACTATAAAGAAAATGTAAGAAACTGGGTAATATTTGCATATGTAACTAATCAAATCAAAATTATTTTTAGCTTTAATAAAAGGATCCTTTTGTGATCTCAGGTTAACATCTTTTATTCTTAAATGGGACATAAATAACATTTACTGGCTATGATTATTTGAAATAGCCAAGATTGTTTAAAGTTTACCATCTAGCAGATGGCTATTTGAGTCACACTGAATATGCTAATGGGGGGGAAAGCTGATATTGAGTTCCCATTTTACAAGAGTGAATTTAAATTAATTTCAGTAACCAGAATTAATGAAACTGGGTAAATGATGCAAAGGTATTCCACAGAGTATCGTGTTTAATCAGAGATAGAACATAGGAATCATTAGAGGTTTTAAAAAAGTTACATTCTGTTACTCGCCAATATTTTAAATCTAGGCATATAAATGAAAATTTAAAAACTAGCCATTTTGGTTTCAGTTTTAATATATATTAGCTCTGAATTTATAATGAGTAGTAAAGAATCTGAATAAGGAACATAATTCGGAGGTATTCGGATACAAAAAAATCTTATAAGAAGAAATCTGTTTACTCATAGGTAACTATATAATTTAATATAAAGTTATAAAATTCAAATATCATGGCATTTCTGTATGAATATTTAATGTAAGTCAAACAGAAGAGACTACCCACAATTCTCAGAATATGTGGGAATTTTAAATAATCATTCAAATTTATGCTGAGGAACAGTTTACCCATTTAAAAGAAAACAAAGACAGGTCTGTATCGTATTTTACACAAAAATAAATGACACCAGTTACACATAGAAGGAGCTTGAAAGTTGCCTCTCCATCCTAACATTCTCTGCAAATATTTTCTCCCAGTCTGCGGTTTGTCATTTCATTCTCTTTACAGTAACTTTCACAGATGAGGAATTTTCTACTTTAATGAAGTCTATCTAGCCTATCAATACTTTCTGTCATGGTCCATGGCTTTGATACTGTATTTAAAAAGTCACTGCCATTTCAACGGTCATCTAGTATTTCTTCTATGGTATCTTCTAGGAGTTTTATAGTTTTGTACTTTACATTTAGGACTGTGATCCATTCTGAGTTAATTGTTATGAGCTATGTAATATCTGTATCTAGTATCTTCATCTTCTGTGGCATATACAGAACCAGCTGTTCCAGCATCCATTTTTTGAAAAGACTCTAATTTCTACGTTGTATTGCTTTGCTTTTTTGTCAAAGATCAGTTCACTCTATTTATAGAGAGCTCTCTGGACTCTCCTATCCTGTTCCATTTATTTATTCTTTTGTTAGTACCAAACTGTCTCGTTTACTGAAGTTTTATAGTAAGTTCTAAAATATGGTAGCACCCTTCTTTCAACTTTTTGGTGGCTATGCTGGGTCATTTGTCTCTCCTTATACATTTTAGAATCCTTTTACCAATAGCCATAAACTCACTTGCTAAGATTTTCATTAGGATTTTCTACTGCAACCACTATAGAGATTAAGCCAGAAAGAACTGAAATTTTGACAATATTCAGTCTTCTTATTCATGAATATGGACTCTCTCTCCATATTTTTAGGCCTGCAAATTTAATTCACCAGAAATTGTTTCCTTCTATAGATCTTCTACATATTTCATTAGGTTTAAATGCAGTATTTCATATTTGGTGGTGCTAATGTAAATGGTGGTGTGCTTTTATTTGAAATTCCACCTGTTCCTTGCTGGTAATAGGAAAGCCACTGTATTTTGTACAATGCAACCTCATATAATCGCTTATTAGCTCTAGGAATTTTTATTCTTCTATTATTTAATATTTTGTATATATACAATCATGTCGTATGCAAAAACAGCTTTGTGTCTTCCTTCACAATTTGTATATGTTTTACTTCCATTAATTTCCATTATTGCACTAGCAAGGACTTTAAATATCATGTGGAAATTGTGAATAAGAAAACATCCTTTCCTGGTTTTCAATCTTTGTGGGAAAGTTTTGACTTTCTCTTCATTATGTTCGACGCTAGCTGTAGGTTTTTTGCTGACAGTCTCTATCAAGTAAGGATAATTCTCCTCTAACCCTGACTTGTTTTGATTGTACTTGGTTGTTGGGTTTTGTCAAACACTGTTTCTGCACCTAATGATAACATTGTGTCATTATTGTTTTTAGGTCTGCTAATGTGGTGGGCTACATTAATTCCTGACTACTGAACCAGGCTTGTCCTTATATACTTGGGATAAATGCCGCTTGGTCATGGTATATAATTCAATTATACTTTTGGGAATTCAGTCTGCTTATATTTTGAAGATCTCTGACAATTTTTATTGTATTTCTACTGTGGAAAATTGGATCCTAACAAATTTCAGTTATTAATTAGTCTTGTCTAATTGTGCTTTTTATTCATGGATATATCACAGCAGAACCCTGAAGGGATGGATGGTAAATAGTAAGGCCTGCACTTTATATCCCACTGATTCCTCTGTCAATAAGTATTCACAGTCAGTGTTTTATTTTTGAAGTCAGATAAAATTAATTTCATTCATTCATTATTTGTTACAGAGAGGAGTGGGGCTTTTAGGGAGATAGGGCATATTAGTAGGGTTGCAAGTTATACAGGGAAACTAAGCAGGATCTTATGGAGAGGATGGCATCTGAAAAAAGACTTAAACAAGTACAGAAGTGAGCTACGTATATGCTAAAGGAAGAGCAATTCAAGCAAAGGGAACAAAAAGGGAAAATGTTTGCTTACTTTATTAGTGGAACACCAAGGGCCAAGGAGTCTAGAGGTGGAGGAGATAAGGTCTGCTGTATAACATGGAGACTAATCCTGTTAAGAACTTGTACAGGATTGTAAGGACTTTACCTTTTTCTTTGATCAAAAGGGTAAGACATTGAAGTCACATAATTTGTTGAGATCAGATTTCAGAGGTGATAATAATCAAGGCAGAAGACAATAGAAGCTTAATTCTGGGTGGTAATAACAGAAGCAGCGATAAATTGTCAAATTTGGGTTATATTTCAAAGACAGAGCTGACACATTTTGCTAGTATATTAGATGTGAAAGGAGAGAGAAAGAAAAAACTTAAAAATAAATCACAACACTTTGTTAGCTGAACACCTAGAAGAATAAAGCTGACCTTCTTTGTTTTGAAAAGTCTGTGGGACAAGCATGTGTGACTATATGTGTATTTGTTTGGAGGACATGTTAAATTTGGGATATCTATGAAATGACAAAGTAGAGGTGTCAAGTAATCGGTTGTATTACAGATTGGTGTTCACTGGAAAGGTTTGGGCTACAGATAAAAAGTTGAAAATCATTTTTGTTGGTGATATTTTAAGTCATAAGATTGGATGAGCTCATTAAGAGAGTAAGCATAGAAAGAAAAACATAGAAAGTGGCGTGCTCTGGTGCAGAGGTTGGACACAGCGCACATACATCCCAAGGTCCCAGGTCCATGCCCTGGGGCCGAGAACAACCATGATGAACAGGTAAATAAAATAAATAAAGTACTTCTTCGTCCATTCTGCTCACCTTCATTCCTACCTACACCTTTCCTAAAGAAAAGAGAAGAATGTAAGAACAAAGTCATGTATTTATTTGCCTACTTATTTAAATAAGGAATTAGATTTCATGGAATTTGTGTCTGTTATGGGTTTTCTCTGCCTTTGTAAAAACATTTTCCCCCAAAAGTTCCCTATAATAAATGAGTTCTGTTTACCTATATAGAAAAGGGTGGTCTCTCAACTGTCCTCCCAATTTCTCTGTGTGTATGTATATACTACTGAGTGACTGCAGTAAATTATGCTTTTCAAGACCTTAGTTAAATTTTCTTATGTTGTATTAATTTTAGTTGTTAAGTTCTCTCAAATTGTGATACTAAGGACATATTATTTTAGCATTTATGTATATTGGTCATATATGTTAGACTAATTCATCTTATTTAAAAATAAAATAAAGAAAAAACAGTTTTTAACCTGGTCAAAGAAACCAAATCACATAATTCAGGAATATTTCTAACTAGTGACATTTGCTTTGACTGTCATAGCCAGAGAAGATTTATTGTCCCAGAAAGAGACAGACTTTTATTTGTGTGTTATAAAAAAAAAATGAAGATGAGTGCTAGATAAGATATATGTCCCCTGGCATCATGTATAGTGGAAAATTATCACTGCTGGGTTCAACCATTGTTATCCAGAGTCTGTCATGCCTATTATCAGGAGCAGGAAGTCATGAGTAAGAGTCATACGTGTTTGCCGTCAGATCTAACCACAGCACTGACACCCTCAATCAGTTTCTGAGAGCACTGTCTGAGTCTACAAGCCCTGTACTTCTTTGAAACACAGTTACAGTCTACCATCAGAGTACTGAGAGTTAATTCTGCTTAACTTGTGCTTAGTTGAAGGGTGAAATCAATAAATACTGATTGAGTTTGTGTCTGTGTACCCTAGGAAAAGAGTTAAATATGAAGAATTAATTATGAAGAATTATGCAAATATTCATTCGGCATGATCCTAATAAAGATTCTTTTTGTCAGAACAAAAATGTTGGCCAGACATAAAAGTTCAGAGTAATACTATCCACAGTCTCAAAATAACTAAGCGCAGACACATACACGCACACAAACACACACAAACTTGGGGGGTTAAAATGTAAGCTAAATCTGTCATATTTTTGTACCTTGCTCACTGTAGCAAAAACCAGCAGCTATGAAATGCAAAGCTGCAGAGTTTGTAAACCTGAGGAACACTCTCACATTCTCCTTTGTTTTAGGATTTTTGTCCTCCAAAGTTGTTAAATTATCTATGTTTTCTGATAGTTCTATAGGATACAAGGTATTTCTTTTGTTTAGTGAAATTACGTTGGCAAGTATGTGGACAGAAGTTTCAAGGCATAACTCGAAGACATGAACTTTAGTTGTTTTTCTAATAATTACCAGCTTTAAAAATGGTAAGTCAAGCACTGCGTTAAGTCCAAAGGTGTTAAAATTCCTTTAGAGGCAAAGAAAAAGTAAGGTGCTTCTCAAGACACTAAATTATTTGCTTTTGGTGGATTAATACTTTTTTTCTCAAAACTTAACAGAAAATACTTTGCAAATATGTTATTACTTCACTCAAACTCAGCCTCGTTAACTTCTTTAACAAATAAGAATAGCAGATAGTGTCAATTACTAAAATATGGATAAATTATCTGTGGTTTTAGTTAAATCCAGACTTTAATGAGTGTCTTCAATTTGGAGGAGAAATGGCTTCACAATTTCCGGTCTCTATACATAATATTTTCATAAAAATGAATTCTAGGAAGACAAAGATCTGGTTATGTACGTCTGCCATAGAATGATCAGTTACTTAGTGTACTTTATAATTTAAAATGACTGATAAATTGAGGGTAGCCAAAATCAATGGATTATCCTAATTTTGATTTATCTAAGAAGTCCTTTATTCCAATGACTTTCACTGAAACACTTCTCTTTTCCTTTTATAATTAAGAACTATGCATAGAGTCTTATTCTCATGGTCACCTTTTAACTTTTCTGTCAGTCACCCTTCCCAGGTGCCAACTAATGTTAAAAAAAAGTCTGAGTACTTTAGAGTCACAACTCAGGTATTTCTATATAGATGAACTCTTGTCCCCTAGACTAAATGTATGGGGGAATGAGTTGAGAAAATGATGGAGTCAGCTGAATATGTAGGAGGACCGTACCTGAGTATTTATCTAAAGAAAAATACTTGCTGTGTGTGAGAAAAAAAAGGCTCTTATTGCCCACAAATTCAAATCCAATTAGATCTCAGATTATATTTCAAGACAACAGATATATAGATATATGTACATACTGCTAGAATTGCATATTATTTCTGCTAAATTCTCTCTCTATACAGAGGAATATATTGTCTTTAAGGTTTAACTTTTAATGCTGATTTTTATAATGGCTGAAGAGTCATAGAGTAAGGAAAGTAAGTCAAGGGCATCTTTCTCTAGTAGCATTGACATGAGTTCCTGCTACTTAACTTAATTTTAAGAGATTTGCAGATGACAGTCTTAGTGCTGCCAGTAGAAAATACAGTGGATACCAAATATGGGGAAAACTCTGGAACTCTTATAGGGCATTTTCATGGTCTGTATCAGAATTCCATAGAAGGCTTTCTTCTAATTGGCAGTGAAATGAGAATGGAAGGTTAGAGTTAGTGTGTCAGTTATTTTTAGTTCGAACTTTTTTGTCTCTGTTATGCATTAAAATTACATTAAAATCAGGAGAAGAAGAATATTAAGAGAAAAAAAATAGCCCATTGTGTCAAACACATTCAGCACGTTCTTAGATTCACAGATGCAGATGTTAAGGGCTGGACTGTGAGAGCTAACCTTTTTCCAACTCTCATTTTATAGATGAGAAGCTGAAGAGTCTCCTAAAGAGAACTGACCTACCCAAGATCAGGCAGTGACCAGCAATTCAGGGAAGACTTCTTTGAGAAACATGAATACAACATTAAATGTCCCTTTACCAAACAATGTGAAACTTAAGGATTTGAGTTTTTTGACACTTGTTTGTTTGTTTTTTCCCCCACATTTTCATGGGCTATATTCTTTAGTTTCTCTCTAGAAATGGATATCAAAAAACTTTATTTTTGTCCTTAATTTTGGAATGCAGGTTGAGTTTTTAAGAAGTTTGAGAAGAATATCAAACCGCAGAAAGTTTACAGCTTATTGGTACAGAAAGTCAAAATACGTACACTGCCAATTTCCCTGGATATTCTCTGTGCACCTCTGAGGCAAAATAGTACTTGCAAAGTGGCTTCAACGTGTATAAATATTACCTGTTGGTTAAGAGCACTGAGTCTGAACTCAGCTTGTGTGGTTTGCTGTAGCTGTTTTCCCACCTCCACCTCTTCCTAGTGCTGGAACCTCAGGAATGTTATTTAACCTCTTTAAGCCATATTCCTAATTTAACAAATAAGAGCAGTAACTGCACCCATCTACTATGGCTGTGGTGTGGAAGTGTTAAGATATGCAAAGTGCTCAGAACATGTGCCAGCTAAGTCTTTAAAAATACGTTGCAACATTATTGTTACTGTTATTACTTCTCTGCAGCTGGCCTTGAAAATGTTTCCTAACCGCACTAATTTGCTTTACCTTTTCTTATATCTATTCTCTACATCCCATTTAGGACTTCTACTAAATCCTGTGAGGCTGTTTTCAGATCTCTCTGTACCAGTTTGTCACACCAAAAGTAAAAGGTGTTTTGCTTACCTTGATCCACCACAAATCAGCCTTTCGATTTTCTCCCATTCACACATGTGGTGCAGATTGTGACGAGTCCACCGGTTATCCAGCAGCGCCCCATCACCAGACTCTGTGTGACTCTACACTATCACATGCAGATGTTAGTCCCTTCGAACCTGAAAATGTCAACTGTCATCTAAGCCATCATCATTTCAGGAATAAGAGATAGTGTTTTCTTAACCAGTTGGACAAAATAAAATGAAGCAACTCAAAAAGGAAAGGGAGAGGTGTTTTGTATCACAATTCTGAGGAATACTTAGCTCTCTAAGATGTGATTAACACATTCTCCTCGGGTAGACAATATGCTTGATTCCCATAGCACCAACGTCAAATACATTAAAGAAGATTAGGAAAAATATCTGTCTGATTGCTTCTGACATAACCTCTAGATCGCTTTTATTTTCATACTTCCTCGAATATAATATGGGACATCAAGACAAATTATATCTAAATACCAACAAGGAACATAATCATAATGGCAATCAAGGTGAATTTTGCCAGAGTATTGTGCTAATTTTGCTACAAGCAGACATGCTGACCCCGAAAGGATGTAACTTAGAGAAACTCTGTCCTGCCTGTTCTCTAGGAATGAGAAAGGGAACAAAAGGTTGAGACGACTGAAAGAAGATTCTGAGTAAATCAAAGAGTATTCTCTGAAGTGTAGTTATGCAACAGGGAACAAACTCCCATGGAAGGCTTTGGAAGGCTTTGTTTCATTTGGAGACAGCTGAGAGAGTGCCATGGTTGTGTCTTTCCTTTGTAGTTATCAAGCAGAGACTAGCTGATCATCTGTTAGGGATGCTCAGTAAAAGAGTTTTGCCCTACCTATGAGAGTCAAAAACATCTCTTCGGGCTCTAATTTAATTTTTAAACCTGCAATTTAATTTTTAGTTTATTTTTTTGAGGAAACTGATTTACAACACAATTTAAGTGTTTTAGGTATACAGGTTTACTTTTCATTAAATATATAACACACCAACACCACGCCAACCGCTAATTTCTAATAATCTTCTACTAGAGTCCATTAGGACCCTTTACACCTCTTCCACCCTGCTTCCTATCTGGGAACCTCAGTTCTGTTGCTAATGTCTAAGTAAAACCCATAGTTTTAACTTAACCACGTACCCCAGCCATCATTAGTGCCCTCATATAATTCCACATTCACTCATCTATCATGTGCTTCTTAAACAAGAGACTGTGAGTGACTGCTATATGCTGGACACTGTTTCAAGACTGGTGTAAAACAGGAAACAGCTCTACCATAGCGGAACTAGTATTCATTGGGAAAGTTCACCTAAATACAAACAGACGCAATTGATAATCGTTATGGTCATTATTGTGTTAGTTCTTGAAAAATGAGTTAAATGCTATGAAGAAAATAAGTTAATATGAAAAGCTGTGACAAAATCAGGCTACTAGGGTCATCAAAAAGAATTAAAAGGTGAGCATTGAGGAATAGAAAGGAGTTATTTATGAAAATAAAAGTTTTCTGGAAAAATACTCCAGAAAAATGAGAACATCAAGTGCAAAGTGCCTGAGCCAACATTAAGCTCGACCTTAATGAAAAAGCCAAAAGGCTAGGTCAGGAGATAACTATATACCAGCTGGTTCTCAACTTCAACTGTACATAATTTTGTTTCTCTTGCAATGAGTTAGACATGTATAGCATCCAACAGAAATAGTTAATTGGAAAACAAGGGAAATTTTGACTGAGAGTCTTGACAAGGGCACAACCCTATTAAACATCACAGTCATTATTTTTAAAAGTTTCACTCTGGAAATCACTTGCAGACATTTAACAGGGGGTGTTTAATATCCTCCCTAAAATATCGGGCAGTGAGGAACAAAGAGTCTTGCATGTCTGCAATGTGAACCCAATGTCTCACAACTGCACACTGGCTGGAGCTCACCCTGCTGACAGCTCCGCCAGCAGTCCAGCATTTAAAGCCTTGAATTCCTGTCCATTCATCTGTAGTTGTGTTTATGTCTCTCACTTAAGCAGTTTTCAACACAGTTCTGTGGTTTTTTTTGATACAGTGAATGTGCAGGTGTATGTCTGACTATGCCAGGGACTGTGTCCAGATCTGGTCTTTATTGCAAAAACAGACATCTTTGAGTATTTAAATCGCTGCATATGCCATATTTATTCTTGTGTAGGTAGGCCAATTTTCCTCCAGCTAAAGACATAATTTAAAATTATTTCTTGGTACTTATTCCTCCACTTCCCCCACTGCTTATGCTAAGTAATTCAGCTCACTACTCCAAAAGTGAATGTGAGTCATCTAACCCATCCATATTCTTTCAGGGTTAGAGAAAAGGTCAAAGCATCCAGGAAAAGGAGTCTACACCCAAGAGACTTGAAGAAAAACTTCTGGCTATCTATCTTCACAAATCAAAATAAGTGCTCTAACTGGACCAAGATTTTATTTTTATTTTGATCTCATTTCCTGGAAAAGACACACAATGTGGGGATAGCAGTTAGGCCAGGGAATGAAAAATTCACTGCAGCTAGCTTGCTTCTAAAGTCTCTGAAGTTCAGGTTTTGAAACCTTTGCAATTATGAATTGAAAAATCCATGTGTTACATAATGCATTTCTGGAAAAATGCCCAAGACACATATGTACTCTACAGAGCTCTAATACTAACATTAATCTAATGAATGGTATATTAGAAAAATGCTTTGTGTACATCCTAATGGAAAGCATATTTTCTGAGTGAGGCTTATGGATTGAAATGCAAAAAATAACTCCATCTCCATCCCCTAAACATAGCTTCCAGCTACCACATCAACCAATAAGATAAGTTGGTGTACTATGGTAGAATGCTGAGTGATTGCTCTGCTTTCTTTTGCCCACGGGGAAGCATTTTCCAGATCTCATGCAGGTGTCTAAGAGAGACTAAGAGGAAAGAAACTGAATTTTCTTGTGAGTTCCTGTATCATTCTTTTCAGATATAACTTTTCTGATATATACTTGTTCATTTTTCAAATGCAGCAAAAACTAAGCCCCTGTTTATCCCAGGGGGTTAATTTCATTAAACTTGATATATCACATTATGACTGGCTTAATATTTTACTCTAAAAGTCATATCATCTTATATCTTTTATTTATAGTGATCTTCATATTCATTTCTCAACTGAGCAGTTACTTGAGGGAGAGCAGCATTGATCTTGAATCTTTTTTGTTTTTGTTTGTTTGTTTGTTTGCAATGTATACTTTTTCACCTTAAGAAAGACTACTGACAAGAGATTTATTTTGTTTTGTTATTTTTAAGAAAAAACAAGGGTTTGAACCAGGGGTTCTTTTCAACCTCTAAAGAGAGCATGCGACTTTGTCACTCAGTGGGTGACTTAGCTTTAAATAAATTCAGCATCCTATTTTTTTGAAGTGTATTTGTATTCAGGAGAGATTAAATCTGAACTGAATGTTTCATGTAGCTGACTTCTGATTATTAATAGGTGAGAGTGAAGAGAGGATCTAAAGAGAGGCTTAAATGAGTAGGAGATGAGAAATTAAATCGTCTTTGCCAAATACAAATGAATTCTTGGGTAAAACCTAGAGTCGAGGCCAATAGATTCATAATTGCATTTTAAGGAAACTAAATCTCATCAACTCGTACTGAGAAGCAGCCAGAGGAATTGCAAAGCCAGGTATAGCTAGAACTCAGCTGCCTGGCAAACATAACAGCTCTGTTTCTCTCAGCTGCCCATAGAGGGGGAGATTTAAACTTGAAATTGAGAATCGAAGGGTTCGGAGTCACTTGGAGTTGGAACATCCAGATGAACACACTCCCAGGTCTGGTGTGCACCAGACCAAGAAGCTGCATTTGGACTTTTAGATTCAAATAAAATTAGCCTGTGAGTCTTCAACTCCAGCTTCTGTTTTGAGATCAAGTTACTGATCTTTAAGGCCTTATATTCTCCATAACTGGTGTTCTTCTTATACAACCCACATTTGTTTCTTTTCCTTTCCAAACTCCTTGAACTTCACATATCTTTTTCAGCGAGATCATCTCTTACATGTCCTCATCCCTAGAAGAAACCTGAAAAATGTCCTCTGTGATGCCTCAGAATCAAAGGTGCTCTGGAAGTGATACACGTTTAACATTATGATCATATTGCCTGTAGATCTTCTGTCCTGAGTGCACATTAAGAGAGAAAAAAAAATGTCTTTTACTGCTTCTGGCATGATTAGAAATTAGTGCTCTTCTTAGAAAAGCCCTAGAGAACACAAAATGAGAATTTTATTAAGAGCCTTTGTGATAGGAGATAGCTTGATTTAAGAAAAAAAAAAAAAAGGATTGAAAACTGAACTAGGGTCCACCAGCAGCTCAGCAGCTCTGTCTCCAGCTAGCTACAAAAATTTGAGCAAACCACTTAGCCTCTCCCTCCTCTGCTTTCTCTGTGAAACGATGTGTCTGGGGTAACCCCCATAGCCTCTTCTAGTCCTAAAACTCTATGACACAGAAAAATAGAAGGAACATGATTGCATTTAGTATCCCTGACTATCTTTATCCTTATTTATTCTATATCCATAGTAAAGCATGATCTCTCTTTCTCAATCTGGATTTCTAGAAAGGTGATAGAAGACCCTTACAGAGTTAATTGGCTTAGCCTTTGGTTTGGAGTCCTCTGGCGCATTATGTCCAGCCTTAATATTTTACACTGTAAGCCATATCATCTTTTATCTTTTATTTATAGTGATCCTCATATTAATTTCTCAATAGCAGCTGGTGAGGCAGGAGGGACAAGTCATTGATCTTCCAATTTATCCGCTACTCTTACATATCCCGAGGTCGAGGCAGCCTGGAGAGATTGATGGAACACTGGCACCCGCCCAGCAGCTGTGTGTTCCTCATGCATGAAAATCAACCACAGGAAACTGAAATTCGACAACTGGCAGCAATATCAGCCACCTCTGTAATAAATATAACAGGGCGTTCTTCAATAATTGAGTGGGGTGTCTGGAATTCGGTAATGAAACAGCTCCTGCATCACAGTGAAATGGAGCTTTGGACGGACCAGGAGGTGGTATATTTGGGGTAGGGTAGAGTTGGGGGAAGCTATTTGCAGATGTCAGCTCTCCAACAGCAAAGATTCTTTTTCCTTAATTCTCAAGCAAGTCGTGACACAGAGGAAGTAACATTTTCTTCATTTTTCATAAGTCACATACTTTTTAAGATTCTTTTAAAAAATTCTGTAAGAAAAACAATTGACTCACAGATTGCTGCCGCCCAGCAATGTAAAAGGAAATGGTCCATGGAACTACATCTACTGTATTAGTCACACATACTAAGTGAACAGTTGCGCCCAGAGCTTTGAATCAACGATTCTCAAAGGGACAAACCACTAATTGATGCTTAAAGGAAGTCCTCTATTCCTTGTCATGGCTGAGCAGTGGCCTCCAGCAAGCCTATCTGTGGTCTCAGTTGACTGGAGCCTCTGACATCAGTTTAACTCAGTTAGTTACTTCTTTCCTCTGCCTGCTCCTCAGTTAACCTTTCCTGCCCAAGCTTAGGTGTAGCAGACTTAATCTGATCATCAGCTTTATGCCTATCTGAATTCAAATCGCTAAGTCTTAGCTTTCTCTTTGATCGTCTGTGATCAGGAAAACAAATGCCAAGTATGAAAGCAAGGTTTCCCGTTAGATGATGCTGTGCTGGCAGGACAGTAAAGGAGCCCATAGATTTCATGGAACTACAAGGAAATAACACTTTCCTATTACAGGCCTATAAAATATTCTGTCCCCTTGGTTATTACTCAGTATGCATACTACAGAGAAACACGTATTATCTCTGCTTTTTTAAAAATAATAGATTGACTAATAATGCCCTCCAGGGATAAAATGGAGTATCAAAGCTGCTCAGAAATTTCAGACACAGGATTGCCAGGAAACTATTTACTTCTAACAAAATGTGTTACAGAGATTTTGAGTGTACATGGGGTTTGAGCAATGTTATGATTTTCACAGACAGAGCTGCACAAACGGTTCTGCCCAGTGTGCACTTTATCTTTCTCTGATGAACAGAGGCTAAATCAATCCTTTTGAGTGTCAGAATCACAACAAATATATCAAATGTCTTAATCGCATACGGGACCATTATCTAATATAAACAGACAATAAAAATGCCCAATACTTCAGCAGAATTGCACACTCTATACATTTTTTATTTTGTTTCTCTTTGCCTCATTCAATTAAAGTGTTATTTTCCCCTTTTATTCTCTAATCAGGCTTTACTGCAGTTATATGTAGATATTAGCAAGTAAAAATTCAAGTGGAAACTGGATTCTAGACAGAAAATTGACTTATAAAATGTAATATTATCTTGTGCAAAGTGGGTCAGACTTAGTAAAAATGATGAGTATATTTTCATCATCTCACTCAGTGTTATTTTTAGCATTGTGAAATAGAAATAAGAATAATAGTAATAGAGAAAAGTAGTTCTAATGATACTGCATATTCTTACAGGACACTTCAAAATATTTTTAAAAGCATTGTTTCACTTGACCTTCCAAACAATCCTATATGGTATGCATGTCTGGTGTTCTAAATTCCAGAGGTATTAAGTGATACACCTAGCTAAGGAGTCAGAAAATTAGATTCTCTACTATTATAGGTTCCTCTCTGTGAACTGGTAAAACATAAAGTAGTAACAGTAATGATCAAGAAAAAAAAATCAACATATTCCCAAAACTCTCCCAGCAAGAGGTATGGAGATAGACTATTATTGCATGAAGTTTAGAAACTCAACAAGAATTTAGGAACTCATTAAAATATGCAATCCAGGGTCTAGTGAGTTAGGTAACTGGAATCTGTAAGATATCATATGATTTTAAATTTGCCTGAAATAATTCAGATCTGGGAAAGTAAAGGGCTGATATGTCTTGAAACCATTTAAAAACATATATCCCCTAAAGAAGTATCCGAAAAATGAACTTACCCATACTCTAGACTCTTAGCTCTTACGTGAACTATTTCTTGGCTGTTCCAATCAAAAGTATTTTTTTATGAGACAAGAGCACTGTAATATATAACTATTTTGTGGAAGCTGAGTTCGACAGGCAAGTCATTTAACAGAAAGCATGTGAATGAGAGATAATGCAGTGGGAAGGGTCAGGATAATGGATGTATGTCAATGAATATTAAAGTATGCTTCATCGAAGAGGGGGAACTGCCTTATCACAACACTATCACTCACTGGAGGTGTATGTGACCTCCAGGTACCTGCTCCACACCAGTTTCAGGTAGTAGAGCTCAGAGGTCTCCAGGGAGCACGTAAGAGCAGTCTGGTGCTGGATCTATATGAAACTTCACTTTACCTAGGAGAAGCAGTATTCTCCAATGAATGATCCAGGCAACCAGAGGATCCTACTCAATAAAAGTTTAGCCACATTAGCAAATATTTGAAGAGTCAGCAATGAAAATAAACAAAATGGTTGGCTGTGTTTAAGAACATGCAATTATCATTAGTATAATCACATGCACATCCTTAAGATGCAGTCTGATGCCTTAAAATGCCAAAGTGAATCAAGAGTAGAGAGCAAAAAAAAAAGTGAAAATGAACATCCGATTTCTTAAAATTTGATGTGTCTGTAAGATAGCCAAGTTGTCCCTGAAGAAAAAAGAGGAAATGAAGAATGTTAACATAAAAGCAAGAAAAAGTAGTTACCACCACTAAGAACGTGACTAAGAACCTGTGTCAAGTTATTTAGGAACTCAGTAAATTTTCTTGCTTTATCTGCACAGAAAGCTACCTAACATAAATCCCAAAACTGCTGAGAAACACGCTTGTCAAACCTTGGCAATAGCTTAGAACTCTTGCTATATAAACTTGGAGAGACTATTAAACTTGAAGGAGAAATTCCTTTGAAAATAGAGGCTCTTATCTGTTTTGGCATATTCATCCCCTGTAGATTCGTGATTCAAAGAACATTAAATAATAACATATTTTTAAAAAAGCAGTTGAGAATACATAGAACTTCAAAAGGCTGAAATCTGGAAGCACTTCAAATAGGAGGTATAGGATTGTCACTATGGCTTTCTAATCTCTTCATTATTTGAGAACAAGCGCACTTTAAATTCTCTCTTTTTTGAATCATTGGAAGTATCAGTCAAACTTAAGAAGTTAAGAGAATCTTCCTTGAGATGTAAGAGTGTAGTATGTAGTAACCCCCTCACTTATCATGGGAGTTACATTCCAGAGACCCCCGAGACAGGTGAAAATCCATGAAGTAGTGGCATTATAATTTATTATTTATATATATTTTAAAGCTTTATAAACCCTTCCTACTCTCCTATAAATCCTTCCCACACTCTTATAAACACTTTTCACGCTCTTACACCTACATAATTTTAACAACATATAAAATTCTATGTGGGTACTCACCAGTGAAGTACATATACGTATAGTGCAAAATCCCGTGATAGAGCAAAAATTCTGTCATACAGAATTAGATACATATTTTTTGAAAACCCGCAATATAGTGAAGCCACCATATAGCGAGGGACAACTATACATGATGGTCTTCTGCTAGTAGTTAGCAATTTGTTTGTAATCAAGCCAGAGGTGTTTTTTAAGTCCAAGAAATCTGATGCAATTTAAGGTTTAGTTGAAAGGTGTGTATCCCACAATCATCAGAACTGCATTTACCTTTGAAAATAAAGATTTCTGTGTATAACTCAGATTTACCAAAGTGATACCAACAAAAGCCCTCAACTTCCAGAGGTAACTTCTAATTATCTTCTGCTCCCACCTAGCCATAGCTGTACAGTGTCCATCTCTATGAAACTCTGAGACGGCATCTCCTCACAGATACCAGCAGCCACAGACAAACCATTTATCATAAGATACCACCATGGCCATTGAGTAACACTGCACCCAGAAATATGAGGAAGAGCCTCTGATGGGCTACAACGGGGCTTGATTTTAAGCGCAATGAAGTCATCAAAGTTTCTTGTAAAGGTGAGGTTAATTTTATAATCTACTTTTCTCTAACAGGCTGCTAGAAGGATATCAAAAGCTATTGCTGAAATATCAATGAATATTGCTTTACTACCTTTTATTAAGAATTCCATATCTCACAGGAACTAAGATATATGTTTGGAGGGAAATAAACTATAGGAGAATTCAATTGTCAAACACCAAAATGGATTTGACTTTTCTGTTCTTTGGCATATTTTTCTTGAGATAAACTTTTGTTCTGGAATTTTTCCTAGTAGACTCTTTAACACTGAATTGAAATACAATAAAGTGTACAAACTTATAGTACACAACTTGATTAATTTCTGAAATATGCACATGCCCATTAACCCATCAATGCAATAAAAAAACCCAAATATATCTATCACAAACAAAAGTTTTTCATGCCCATTTCCACTTTTCTCTCATCTTCATATCCACAGGTGAGCACTAATTCGCATTCACTCACTCTAGATGCATTTGCATTTTCTAGAAATGCTTAAGTGAAATTATACATAGTAGACTCTTGTTTGACTTCTTTCACTTAGCATAATTATTTTGAGAGCAACCCATATTTTTTGGTTACCAATAGTCTAATTCTTTGTAATATACCAGTGTATAAGCATGCCTCAGTATGTTTATTCATTCACTTTTTGATGGATGCTTGGATTGTTACAAATTCTACCACTTAAAAGTAAAGATGCTATGAACATTCATGTAACTCTTTGTACAAACACTTGCTTTTACATTTCTTGGATAAAAATCTAGGTATAGAAGAGCTGGATTGTAGGTATATGTTGAATTTTGGAGAAAATACCAAACTGCTTTTTAAATTAATTGTGCCATTTTCCTTCATACTGGCAGTGTATATATGTAAGTTTCTATTCTTTCTCATCAACCCTCAGTGTGGTTAGACTTTCTAATTCTAGCTATTCGATAGGTATGAAATGGCATCGCCTATGGTTTTCATCATCATTTAAAAATAATTATGTAGAAAAACTGCACATTCTTCTTTACCATCCAAGTGTCTCCTTGACAAGATCTTTTAAAATTATTTTTGCTCATGTTTCAATTTTAATTTTTTAAATTAATTTTTAAATTTAATTTTTTTTTAATTTTCTCATTACTGAGTTTTGAGAGTTATTTACATGTTATAGACACATAATTTCCAGACATATGATTTGTAAATATTTTCTGCCAATCTTTGTTTTCATTAATAAAAGAATCCTGCTCTTTCAAAGGACATTTTTATTTTGATGAGACCTAGTTTACTTTTTTTTTCTTTTATAGATCTTGCTTTTGTTATCATCTCTAGGAAAACTTTGTCTAAGCTAAGGTCCAAAGATTTTCAGATAGAAGTTTTATAGATCTATATTTTGATCTATTTTTAGTTGATTATTTATATTTTGTCAGGTCAGTTTCAAATTTCATTCTTTCACCTATGGCTATATATACAAAATACTCATATGTTAAATAAATCTAGCACTATTTGTCAAAAAGACTGTCCTTTCACTAATGAATTAACTTTGCATCTGAAAATCAGATGTCCCTATATATGTGTATCTATTTTAGGGATCTACATTCTGTTATATTGGCCTTTAGCATCTGACTCTTGGTTATAAGATATTCTTTCCCTGAATTATTTTAATTTGTTCACATAAACAGACACCCAGTAATATAACATCATAATTTTATTAGACTCTCCGAGGTATATCTGAAATGAATTTTATCAATCAATGGAACTTGGATTCAAATAAGGGCTACATTCAAAATATGCTTTTAAAATGTTTATGTATAAAAACTATGTTCTTATAAAGCCTTCCAAATATACTCATATTCATTTTAAACTGTCCCAGGTGTTATTTAGCATGTGCAGGGGACTGTCGAATGTGGGGAGTATGTAAATGATAAGTATGTGATACTCAGCCTAAAAGATAAATTTAAGAGCAAAGAGAAATTAGGAATACTCAAATAGCAAAAGTTAAAATAAATTATTTTACAAGTATTCTTATTTTATTTCTTTAAGAGAGAAGGAAGAAACATTTGGAAGGAAAAGTAAGGCAGGCAGGCAGGATAAGAGGCAGGAAACAAGGCAGAGAGGGAAGGAAGAAGGAAGGAAAGAAGGGAAGGAGGGAAGAAAGAGGAAAGGAAGGAAGCACTTTATTTATTTTTGGTTGTTCCTCCTGTCCCCAGATCATGAATATGGGTCTTCGGACTTTATTAGTCTACACACTAGCTGCCAGCTTAGTGTCAAAATCACCAGGGTGCATCTAAAAGTGTTTTTAAATTTTACATTGAGATAAAGCAGCAGGTACTTTAAAATAAAATACAATTCACAGAACATTTCAAAATGCTTTTAATCTGCCAAATGCCCTGAGATACTAAACATATTATAAAGAGTTGACTGGAGTCAGTTCATTTTTCTTTTGAATTTCTATAGGATGACTGGTTGTATTTTATTCAGTGTATTATATATGTGGGTGTGAGTAAGATAAAACTTTCAAAAAAAAAATGAACAAAGAATATATGCTGTCAACTTATCTAAAACATTTTTGTTATGTTCTGACTCATTTTTCTTTGTATTGGCATTTCAAGGGATTTTTTTAATATAAAAACCTTGATAACATCAGTGAAATTCCATGAAAATAGTATAAACAACTGTAACAGAAAGTGAAAAGATGATAATAGCAATCAGAACTGTGCTATTTCTTGTCAGTGTTCTTTATTACTTATAATAGTCATAATCTTATCTTAATTTGACTTTTTAACCTTTACTCTTTGGTGAAAGAAGTTCTTTGGAGAAGCAATTTCTTTCATGCTGCTTTTCAATCATTTGTACTTAAAAACAACTAATGACCCTACTCTCACAGGATCATCGCAGAGCGGTCCAAAAGGATAATAGTTAGGAGATGAAATAGGAGTTCAAGGAAATTTAAAACATTGAAGTTTTAAATTTGACTTTTTTTGACTCTTGTGGAGCATAGCCTAATTTCCCCCAAATAAATGGAAACATACGTGTGCTTATATTGTTGAAAATAAATCATAACTTTTCATAGAAGGCATCTTCTCTTTTAGGCACAGTGATGTATTGAGGGAAAAAACGGTAATAAAATATAGCTCTTGTCTCTAAGAAACTTGCAATTTATTTGTAGGGAAGGCACACAATGATTCAACAAGGCTAAGCATAAAGGCAGGTGGCTTAATAATCCCATTTAATAAAGTTTGTTCTACAACAAACTAGTCTATTTTTCTATAAAATTCTTTAATGCCATGTCTACTGAGCCTGAATATAAAGCTCAAAGTCTACTTGGGGAATTTTCCTAGGGATGCTGATGGACAACAAATTTATATGATCCCTATAGATCTGACATAACATATCAGAATTCTTGATCTTTACAAGCATATTGACTTCAGTTTAAAAGGTTTATCATTTGTAAGTTCCAGGAGAACGAGGTTAGGTAATAGGAGGCATTCAAGTTCAGAACTTGTGAAAAAAAAAAAAAAAAAAGGAGCTCTCAGCTTGAGTAGAACATTCTGTAGAATTCTTCAAAGTGGTAAACAGCAACGAGTACACTGTCATACTCAGACTCTGAGCAAGTTGATAATTAAGATGAAAGTCTAAAGATGGAGGTCAATAGGTCATCTGGATTTAAGGACACATAGAGGGTAAAATGAATGTTTTGAAAAAGATAGCCCAAAAAAGAGAACGGGGAAGAGGGAAACAATTTTATCAGACAACAGACTTTATTTTAAAAAACTGTGACAATAAAGGGCATTATATAATGATAGTGGGTTTAAATCACCATAAATATATGTATGTGTATATATATATATATATATATATATATATATATATATTCACACACATACAATCAGCAAAGAACACAAATACATAAAGCATGCAGTTGTTGTTACCACAGGGTTTTGGAAACTCGCCTTCTGGTCCTTGTGGAAGAGAAGATGTTGGGCTTACCTGAGAACAAAGAAAGCTGCTTAACCAGTAGAAAGCAAATGTGATCTATTAAAGAGGAAACAAAAGTACACCCTTAAGAGACAGAGTAAGGGCGGTCACTTTGTGAGGAAAGCTACCTGGAGGAGCTCAGGTGCTGGGGCTTTTATGGGGGTTCTTTGTTAGCTCCTCCCCACGTTGGCCCCACCCAGGGGGTCTTCAGTGTAGGGCCTTGTGGGGAAATTTCACATAATTCCCTCTAATTGCCCATTAAGGGGGGTTGACATGAATATAACGATTTTTTTACGATTAAGGTTTAATGAGCAAGTTCACGCAAAGGTGAGGTCGTGACCCTCTGTGCTTGTGCTTCTTCACAAGTACACTTTTGGGTGAAACTGGCCACCTTTGCGTCTGCGCCAAAAAACAGGTTGAAGCTATCCCAGTAACTCTGAGCTTCTGTGTTCCTGTTTCTTGGCTTCTGATGGGAGAGTTAGCTGCCCTTTAAGTTGATTAGTGGACTTCTGTTATGCACTGATTTATGGCTCCCTGGCTTTTCTTCCCTTATCTTCCCGCTTCTTCCCTGCACTCCACTCACGGCTAACTTACTACCTAACACAGTGACAGAACTGATGGAGAAACAGACAGCAACACAATAATGGTAATGTATATCAATATCCCATTTTCAGTAGTAATTCTCTTTGCACTTTGAACAAGAGGCCCCAAATGTTCATTTTTGAACTGGGAACTACATAGGATGTCACCTTTTTACTGATAATGCTCATGCTGGAAATCTTGGCCTAATGAGTCAAGTGAGTCTGATAACTGACCTTTAGAATTACAGGCCGACTTTTCTATAGCAAGTCGGTTCTAGGCAAATACATGTAAAAGAGATATGCCCGTGTCAGACCCAAGTTCAAACAACATGGGGAGCAGAAAACTTTTGACTTTATAGGCAGACTCATTCTCCAGATGAAGGAGAGATTTGCTGGGCAAATCATGACCAGCTACTCTTCCCAAATTTACCAGCCAAATAGGCCACTTCATCTACCCAGTGCAGATTGAATAAATTGGCAGAAGTAAAAAGTAAAAAGTAGTCAAATTCCCTTTAAGTGTAGGTAACAATAGGGATGAATAAGAAAAGTTTTCATTAACACACATTTCTATGCTTTAAAATCTCTTAACCTATTGAAAGATGCCTTCAGCCTATAGTCAACGGAATATGTATGACTATGCCCTCAGAAAAAAAGATCTAAAGTTTTTCTGGGTAGTCCTACTCTCATTTTACTGGGGCTGCTTCAGTGGGACGCCTCCTGGGACTGCTGGCAGGAGATGGAGACTGTCATGACAGAGGCCTCTGCTATGGGTGAGAAAATGTATTAACTCCAAAGTTCTTCATAGCAAATGATAAAAACCAACTGTCATCCCTCCTAAATTACATCTAATCACAGAAATTTGATGAAGCTAATTGATAGACTAAGAACAAATGAATAAAGGCATTTTAATAATAAAATTTGAGAGTCATAGATATGTCCCATGTAACCCCTTGCCATGATGAAATACTTCAGAAAAACAAACAAAAAACAAGCATAAGCTAAACTCTCTTAGAAATTAAGATCCCAAAGTGTTAAAGCCCGATTTTGAAATTGGATTTCCTTGATAATATGGGTTAAAAGTCTGAAGTTCTAAACATCCATTAGTCATCCTCCCAAATGTCTTGTTTCATTCATTTTCAGAGCAGGATTCAGAGTGCCTGTCTGGGTTCCACGTATTTGCATTTCAGACTTATCTCACTGATATAGATGTGGGTCTCTTGGGGCTTCAGTTGTTTTATCTGATTGCCAAATACCTCATGAACCAAGATTTTAAAGACTGTAAAGAGTTAATAAGATAAAATGTGATTTTACAGCATTAGCCCTATAATCAAGAAATTTAGAAAGTAAGCCAGTTCCCAAACCCTAGATTAGTTAAACTAAGCAATCTTTTGTTCCCAGAATCCAGCACAGACTGTGGCGAAAGAACACAGCACAAACCCAACAGCATTTGAGAGAAAGATAGAATCTCTTTGTTTTCAGCCTCATTAGGAAATTCATTAGTCTGTACCATTTATCTGAAACTTTTGACCTGTAGAACTTAGAACTGAAAAGATTCTTTCGGCACAGGTTCACTTGGCAACATGAATTTGCCACGCCCAGTGTTGCGCACTGCACAACCATCACACGTGGTGCTCTGTTTACACTTCTTCACTGATCACGCAGTTGCTAGCAGTGCCCTGCTGATCTGATCCCGGGTCCTACTGACAGGCACCGCCGTTGCAGTCTCTGGTGAACATTTGTGCCATCATCGTCATCTGTACTGCCTCCTGAGATGGAAATGCACAGACCAAAGGAAATTGCTTTATAGAGAACATTTCTCTCATACATGTCTCCACGGTAATAAAAATCACTTGCGCTAATAACAAGCCACATGTGTCAATACCAACAAGGCTTGTAACACTTTCCCTAAAGTTGAACTTTCCTGTTCTGTAAACTCCTGTTGCAGCCTGAAGTCCAGTGACAGAAAAAGGTTCACTATACACTAAAGATTCTCCTGGTGTCAACTTCATTTTTATCTAGTAATTTTATCAGTCACCTGAAACTCCTTCAGGCCCATTTTCTTTAAGCCAGAACTTGATTTAAGTGGCACTACAGAAATAGCCCCTCTCCTATGCCATAAGCTAGAATCAGTTATAGCTGGTGAGTAGGTCAAATGGTGGCCCCCCAAAAGATATGTCCAAGCTCTAATCTGGAGACCCTGATTATAATCTCATTTGGAAAAAAAATTGTTTTTGCAGCTATAGTTAAGGATCTTAAGATAGGGTTCATTCTATATTAACCAGGTGGGTCCTAAATATAATCATAAATGCTCTTTAGAAAGGGTATATGGAAATTTGAAAGAGATAAAAGAGAAAATATAAATAGAGAGAAGAGAGGTGTACATTAAGATAGAGAGAGACTGAGTGTTATGGCCATAAACCAAGGAAATTAGCACTCACTACAAGCTAAAAGAGGTAAGGAATGAATTCTCCCCACAAAGAATCTGCAGGATGTGTGGCCCCGCTGATATCTTGATTTTACATGTTCATCCCCCATAATTACAAGAGTACATTTCTGTTATTTTAAGTCATGAAGTTTGTGGTATTTTGTTATAACCTGCACAGGAAACTAGCACAGCAGTTACTATTAGCATCAGGTCCTTTGGACCCATCACCACTGAATCCCAATGATGGAGGACGACATTGATATTGCAAGGATAAGGTCTTTTTATTCCAGTTATCTTAAACTTGAGTTTAATAAGACTGGCATCCAAAAGTAACCACCCCATTCCCCAAGTGGAATGAAGGCTTTTTAAAGAGTAAGAAAAAGGGGGAAATGGCCCAAAGGTTTATGAAAAGGGGACTGAATAGATTTACAGGTCAAGAGGCCCCAGGGTATATGCAAAAGGGGAGAAACTGAAGGAAACCCCAGCAGGGGTAGTTGCTATTATCATTTAGGGGTAGTGCTCCAGAGCTTGATTTTTGATCTTCTATTTGCTTCAGGGCGGTCATTCCACTGGCAATAAGATACTAAGCAAATTAAAAAAAAAAAAAAAGAGAGAGAAATAGCAGGCTGTTATGACTGTTATTCATTCAATTGTGAGGTCTCCTTCAGTACTAACCCTTTCCCCAGACTTCAGCTATTTGCTGCACAAGCCTCCTGACCTAACAAGAATACTTTCAAACAGTCAAAGGTCACAACATACATTAAAAACCAAAACACAAAACCAACTTCCCTGAAAATAATAAAACAGCCTCTCCCAAATTATCCTTCTTTCTTTTTATGTCTCAGTGTTCCCAAGTAATACAAGTGTTAGGGTCTTTTAATGGCCCTGTAGTAAATACATCTTTTATTCCATCAAACTTTAGAATTAGTTAGGAAATAAAAAAGTAAAGGTGAAGGAAAAAAATACTCCTGTTCCTATTTATAATCCTGATCCTAGAATTCCAGCATGAATGAGAACCAAATGGCTCCATACCGCAACACAAGATTCAGACAGATTCACCAACTAATAATACACAGGATTGAAGAAACAAAAGAAACCCACCCATACTCTCAAGGGATAGAAAAGACAAGTTGAGGCAAACATGCCCAGTTAATTGTTTTCAAACTTTCCATGCAAATTACCTGACCGCTCTAGGGGCAGAGTAAGTAAAGAAACAGAGCTGAAATTTTTCTAAGGAACTCTTTACATGACCGAAACATCCTGAGAAAATAAAGAGCATTTTCCCACACCACCATCCCAACCTCAGCATTTAAAAAACCCACACATTTACAATGTAAAACAAATCAGAAATTACTTTAAGCCTGATTTACTCCTAGTACTCTAATAGCTAATCAGGAGTCCTGTGCAAAAACATCTTGATTAGCTATTAATAAAACTCTTTGGAAACCCCTCACTCCTTGCCTTCAAAGGGATACAAACCTGTGTACTTCAGGATTTTCACACCAAAAATACAGATATTTCTTTAGGAGTTCAGCCAGGTATGGCCTTCAGTCTAATCATACACTCATACTGCTTTTCTTGGATGAGTCATAAAGAAATAGAAACAAAGGGTCCGTGCAATAGGATCTTGGATGATAAAACCAAGGTCCTGGCAGATCACATGGCCTCTCAGGCCACCTCTTCTTTCTCTCCAACTGACAAAAGGCCTGCAGACCCCGGACCCCCAGTCACTTGTTTTCTGCAGGTGCCACCCTGCCCAACACCAAATACAGGTAAGGAGACAGTACCCACCATACCCCGTTCACTTATTTTCCAGTTCCTGGGGAGACCCATCTTCCCTTTAGTGCCAGACCCAACAAGGAGATTCCACTCAGGGAGAATGGAACCCTTTTCCATTCTGGCAGAGCGACAATGTCCTCTCCTCCTCACCTCCCCACGACTGCCAGCACCTCCACCTTCTCCCAGCTGCCCTCTGGAACACGTGAGTCCCAGACACCTATGTGGAGAGGTTCTCCCCCGGCACCCTTCCCACCCCTGCTTTTCCAGGCCCTTCTACCCCTACCTCTGGTGCCATGCGCCAGCCCCTCACTCGCGTATCTGTCCCTTCCGCCAGGCCAGCCATGGCATCTATCCATCTATCGGTGTGGCCTCCCAGACTCCTTTGGATGCTGATGTCACTGACATGGACACAACACCACCTTCCCAGGCCGTCATGTTCAGGGACACCCCCATCTGCCCAAGTCCATCGCAATGTGGAGCAGAAACATGCTGTCAAGATTGCAGGCTCCACCAGCTGGCTCATAATGATGGTCACCTGTCCCTTGCCTAGGTTTAATCCTGCCAGGGTCCCGACTCACCCCTCAGCCCACAGTCGGGACCACTACTGGCAAGCAACAGCACACTGCCTCCCTCCTGCGTGCTTCTCTTTGAACTGGCCCACCCCTCCCAGCTTCAGTCTCCTCAGTTCCTGCGGGCAGAGGTGGCAGCACCTCTGTACCTGCCTTTGACACTGATGATGCGGCTATGGATACCATGGCTCTGTCCATGTCTGTGACCAGGCCAGCTCCTCCCTTCTCCAAAGGGAACCACTTGCCATCTTCCACTGTGCTTCCAGGTGCTGAGCAAAGGCTGCCCTCTGGCCACACCGTCTCAGCCCACGCTCGTGCCCCATTACCTACAAAGCCAGTTGGTACACAGACAACAACCGCCAACATCCTCTCCCACCCAGGAGTCAGCGCTAAGCTTACAGGTGGGGCCATAAATACACAACAGCCTGGACACTCTATGCCCCTAAAGTGGCAGCCCCAGCGCCAGCTCCAATTCTCTCCTGGCTCACAGCCATCCAGTGAGAGTATGATGAACGCAGGTTTTGCAAGACTGACATTGTCAGACTCTACATTTACCACCAGTGTCACAATCCAGCCGGCTGTTGGCATCAACTCAGCTATCTCCTTTGGCAGAATGACATTGCTGCCACCGGGATGCCCAGCCCTGGGGTCCCTCGCAAAGGCTTAGCGATTGCCACCCCTGCCCCCGTCAGGTTCACGGGCCCTGCAGCCCTGAAGGATGGTGGGAACTCCGTGGTCAGTGTCTGTACCCCGGGTGCTACTCATTCACAAGCATCCAGAGCACTCAGCTGTGGGGCAGCCCTGAGAGGGGCACCTGCTACCACATCTGTACCTCCTTTCGTCACATGAACTGCGATTCATCTGACCACAGCGTGGCTGCGGCAGCAGGAGGGGACAGGACTGTGTCTGCACTCAGATGCATTCTCGCTCCTCCTTCAATCCAAGCATCATGGGCCCTCCTGTCCCTTACACTGGGGCAATGACCGAAACTGGCAATTCCATGCCCATTTTTGGAGACCCAAAGGCTCCCACTTGGTATCGGCACGCCCAGGGCCTGACTGGACAGGGGAAAACACCTATGCCTGGAATGCCCACAGATGCCAGGAGACGAAATATGTGACAGCCTCATGAATTCAAGCACATTGCATCCACCCAGCAGATACACTGGTGTCGACAATCCCGTCCCCAGGTCTGGAGATACACCTGCAATATTAATATATTATACCTAATATTTTATATATTGCTGAAATAAATCTTAACATGGATGCAGATTACTAACAGTTAAATATACTGCTGAATTAGATCTATTTACAACACTTAACCTGTACGTGAGGATATATCTGATTTTTCCATTTTACTTTTTGCTCAGTGTTTTAGTATGAAAAAATGCTACCAAAATTAGATAAAATATACAGCTTTCTATGTGCTAAAACAACTGATATATCTCTCAATTATCCTTTTTTCAGCTTTGCAAATTATTTTGTAATTTTATTTTCAACAATTCTTTTCTCTGATACCTTAGATTAATTGTCAGCAAACTTTTCCAGGTTAAAAGAATCACACATTAAGGGGCTGGACAACTATATGGCAAATGGTCTCTGTCATAACTACTCACATCTGCTCCCTAGCACAAAAGGAGTCAGAGAAAATTCACAAATGAATTAGGTGATAATACTTCAATAAAATTTTATTTACCAAAGCAGATAGTGGGTTGATATTAGCCCTCTGACTGATGTTTGTCAACCTCAGCTTTATTTTAGGTATTCTTGTAACTTCTTAAATGAAATTTAAATTAAAACTTTTCTTTAATACTTAAATCATGTAGAAACATGATTTTCACTAAGTGAAGTTTTGGAAATCTCTCATGAATTTTGGTATGCAATGTTCCTACTATTGGCATTTTTTTCTACATATTACATAATTTATATTTATATCTCCTCTGATGTAAGAATTATTTAGGAAAGTTGTCTGTTTAGTCCTTAAATAGCAAAAATGAAAAAAAAAAAACTTTGAAAGTAGGAATATAAATAAAAGCAAGCAAGTACAATTAAGTGTCATTTTATTACTGTCAATGGCATATGTCATTCAAGGCCAGTGTGACTGCCTCAGGACTTTAACTCATTGTTTTAAGCTGCCAGAATGGAGTGCTGAATACACAATCTCAAAAAAAAAACAAAAAACAAACAAACAAAAAAATGTAAAGCCTACAAACCAAACAGTAAAATACTAAATGATGCCAGTGTGATGGTCACAGAGAATAGTTTATGATTAAGAAATGTTCTGAAAGAATGTGAAATAAAATACTGGTATAGAAATAGAAAAAAAAAAAAGAGTCTTAACAGTCCTGCGAAACTTAAGGGGTAGTCAAGTTACTGAGTATTGTTCATTTTATTTGTTATTATTTCTTATTGCATTGTGTTATGGTCATAAAAATATTTCCTTTAGAATAGTTGCATTTTGCAAGGTATAGGAAAACTCTCATGGTAATTCAATATATTTTATGTACTTTTTACAATGCTTTATGACTGTTGGGAAAGAAATATTACATCTCTATGATACTACTTAATTTATCAGTTTATGTATGTGTCCCTGATTATCTCCAGTACTATAAAAAATATATTCACTTTCCATCAGTATTGTGTTTCTTTCAACATCTCTTAAATTTATCCCCACTGTATATTTTAATTATTGTATATATTTTAATGCTGGTTATCATCATGCAAGGGATACAGGTTTTTATATTTCCCTTAAATATTATGCCCTTTACTAACCATGAAGTATTATTGGTGCTTATACTATGGTTGACATTGAATTTTAACTTATTTGGCATTAATGTTGCTACTCATATTTTATTTTTATTTAAATGAATGCTGTATAATTTTGACTATTCTTGATCTGGAATTTTGTGAATATCTTTTCATTAGAATATGCATTTTTTCCTTTAATACAGTGCAATTTAATAACACCTTTCAGTTAAGAGATGTCGATGTAAATTTTCCTATTATTAAACTTATGTGGTTATTTTAATCAGGATCTAAAAGGGAGAAAGACACTAGCATTTAAGTAACCATGTTGCCTTAAAGTTAATTGATAACCTATTTTTCTGCCATTAGCTCATGCAGGTTTTATGGACTTAACCTCTTTGTAAAAACTTCTGAACATAATTTTCCATACAAAAATCTCATTATTGGTTTTTCATGAATCATTTCCAGCAAGACTTATAGACAGAAAATAATGAGTCAATGAGTCAGGTTTGTACTTAGTTGGATAATTAATAAATCGTGATGGGAGTGAAAATAAGAGTACTGGATTTTACTTGGTCCAGAAGCTTGAAAATGTTGTCTCCATGTGGACTCTGTCAATTTATATATGTTCCTATAACAAGAACATGCAACGGGGTAAAAACATGTAATGGGACAAATAACAAGAAAGGCACTTTTTTTGATGGTATACTTTAAAAACACGAATTATCAAGAAGCCAGTAGATGGTAGGGTAGAAAAGAGAAATAAAATCTTTTTTTTTTTTTTTTCTCATTCAAATCAAACTAAAAGAGAAAACTGGCTTTTTTCCCTCCATGGTAGCATTTTCACTTACTTGATTATTTTATGTAACAATGATCCAGACTCAGTCACCCTCTAGAGACTGTCCTTCTGATTGGAAATTCACAAGGCAATCCCCATAAAGGGTAGCTGTTATAAGCTTTATGGATAAGAACTGAGATTGTCTCTGGTTGTAAACTCTATGGCCACATCATCGATTTAGTGGCACTATTCTCAAATTCCATGCTAGCTGAATTATGGGTACTGTAGTTTCCTGCCTTTGCCAGATCATATTCCTCTAACCTTTCTGAACATGAAGATGTCTAGCTCCCATATTACAATCTCAAGAGACTGTGTTCATTCCTAAGTGTGTACCTAATTCTTATAGGAGCAGGAAAAAAATCGTGAGCAGAAAGAGAGTAATTCATAGCGACTGCTACAATCCAAAACAGAGAAATTTTGAAGGTTGTAGATTTACTATGTTCTTTTATGACTCTCTGCTATTGGACTATTTCCATCATAAAAAAAAAGCTCCCAGATGCATGAACTGAATGTCACTAAGGCATACTATCTCCAGGTACTACAGAATTGAATTGAGTTGAGAATTGAGTTGAGTTATGGAATTCCTGAAGAAATAGGCATTCAACAAAGGAATTACATTGGGGGAGGAGCAAGCTATAAATTTCTGTTTTCCCTTTTGGAAAGATCATTACAGTGAACTTTTCTTCCTTTATGATAGCAAGAAGAAGCAGTCAAGAAGTTTCCTGGACACTAACACTACAATTTTATTGCCATCATTAACTCCCCTGGTCAGTCCGGTTGTGTAGAGGGGTTCTGTTCCACAAGTCCAATATATGTTGTACACAAACAGTAATGCAATAGCAATATCAAATTTTTTTGTCAGGCAATTAAACTTTATGCCAAGCTAATTCAATTTTTCTGTTGTTAAGTTCAATGGGAAAAAAAAAGGGAATCTGTTCTCTGATAAATCAGAAGTTTCACAACACATTTCTTAATACAAGCTCCTTGTTCTGTTATTTTGATATATTAAATATCCAGCACCAAATTTCTGGGGTCATAAATCTACAATGATAAGATTAATCCTATTGTTGAAGACAAATAAATATTTTATTACAATTTTATGAGCTTTTGTTCCCTCTTCACTTGCAAGTAGATGTTGTTTAGTGGTATGAAGACATTTTGCTCCTCTAAAATGTATTTGTTGAAACAACATAGCAACAAAATAATTCATATCTACAAAATATTGTGCACCTTAATATTGAAAACTCAAGCTCATATCCCCCAAAACTGATAGAATAACTTGTCAACAGAAAATATGCAATCATTATTTTAAACTCAATTTATATCCTGAAATATTTTGTATTTCAATAGTTGACACTAATCTTATGATGTGACACTTATTCGAGCATGCATTAGCAAAACAATTGAGTGTAGGAGGGCAAAAAGCACAACAAACCAAATATCAAAATATCATTCTTTCAATTTTTCCAAATACATATATCCTGGAGGTGACAATGTAAGTTTTATGTGGAAAATTCAATGCAAGCATGAATTGCAAGATTTGGGGAAAAGAAAAATTTAAACTTAAAGTGGCCCTTTAATGTCTATAGAAACTTTATTTTGGCTCACTTACCTTCAGAAAACCATTCTTCAAAAACACGGAAGTGTAGTTTTAAAAGATCAAGTAACTTACTCTCTACTATATGCAAAGAAGGAGGTTTAGAGATAGGAAATCACCTGTCTTGAAAATGCAGTCGACATCTGAGTCATGGAACTCTGATCCACTAAATTTAGTAACTTTTATATCACGATGTAGCCATTGCTAAGCATTATAGAAACATTTTTTTCTCATTTGGATCTGGCAAAATTCCACAGGAATGTTAGCCAATGAGTACTCAAGTTGCTTGTACTGAGCATTGAGCTTTTGTAACTTTTTTTTAATCAACTGCCATGCGTACTACATTAATTTTATCATTAACAATTCAGTTCTATTTTTTACCATCTAATTGGTCCCTTTTACTCAGTGAACATGACCCTTACCCTCTTCCCTCTGATAACCATTAATTTGATCAGATAGATTCAAAGTCTATTTTTGTTTTATTTGATTCATTCATTTCTCGTATGTTTTCAATATATAACACAGGAGTGAAATCATACAGCATTTTTATTTCTTCATCTGATTTATTTCACTAAGCATAATGCACTCTAAGTCTATTCATGTTATTGCAAATGACAGTATTTCATCTTTTTTAATAGCTGAGTAGTATTACATTCTGTAGAATTAATATATCTTATTTTTTTTTTCTATTCATCTTTCAACGGGCACTTGGTTGTTTCCAGCTCTTGACCATTGTAATTAACGCAGCAATAAACACAGGGGTGCATATGCTTCTTCAAATTAGTGTGTGTTTTTTGAGTAAAGACTCCAAAGTGGGCTAACTAGAATTTCTATTTTTTAATTTTCTGAAAAATATTTATAATTTTTTGTATAATGGTTACACAATTTACACTCCCATGAACAGTTCTCTTCTATTCACATCCTTGCCAAATATTGCTGTCCTTTCTATAACATATTCTTGCTCAGGATATGCTTACAGCTTACCTGTGTCCACACTCTTTCAGTTCAGATACATTCTCTTCTCAACTAATCCACATCTTCCCCAGGCTCAAATTCTCTTGGAAGGGAGGAATTTAGGTAGCTATAGGATAATTGGAAAGCACTTTTATCTCTATCAGTAAGTAATATGTATATGACAACTTCCCGTACATCCTGGCCAATTGCAAAAAAATATCAAAATACTTTGCAAAGTACCATGTAGATTGGTAATATGGAGTATAGTAATAAATGGTGTGGGGAGGTAATGCATAGGGTAGGGAAATTTTATTTGCATCAAGATAAAATTATAGAGAACTGGTTAACCCTTCCTACCTATAGCACGGAAATTAGAAAAAGGAAAATACATGAATCAAAAGATTTTGAGATATTGGTCAGGCAATGAAGGAAAGCAATCTTTCAAGATAGGAAACAAATAAGAAGAATCCTACAACTGTCTTAAGTTACTGACTTCAGGTAGCGTCCAGGTTATAACACAGGGATGGAGAACCATGGCAGAGCCCAGGTACTCTGTGAGTTGACAAGATGGAATTGAGAGTCTGGGGAGATGGCTAGAGTTTCCAGGAGAGAGTACCAGAGAGAAGACTGCAGCACAACAGAAGAACTCCTTAATATGAAATCATAATAACTCAGTAAGAATTCCTTAATGTAAAAATTCTGTTTTAATGAAAAGAGACATTACCGCTCATAAACATTTATTTCCTGTCTCACTGTTCGGCTTGGTATAGTTATTTGTCTGTTTGGGTCAATAAGATGGAAGGAAATACTGTGTGAGGAAGTGAACAGAAATGATATATCATTTTTCTACAGGCTAGAAAGCAAATCAGACAGCTGAAGTTTGAGTAGTCTTATGGACAATGAAACAAATGTGCAAAGTAATGAGCACTGGAGCTTTCCATCTTTGTTGAAACTGATCATGTGCAAACATTCATAGACCTAATTGAGTCTCAGCCATTAGGCCACACAAGTTACCAAGATCCTATAACTTAATTTCAGATACATTATCTTTTCACATTTGGTAGCTTTCTTCCCTTCTACTTACCTGTGACTCATACCTGTGGGCTGACAGAGATTATTCTGTTGCTCTTAGAACAATGTCAGGGTATGGGAAAATTTGATGTAGAGGTAGAAGACCTAGACAAAACAAAGCATTTTTATTCTTTAAACTTGTTGTCTCTGTAAGATTCACCTGGGCACTGGAGACAAAAAGCTATTTGGAGATTTTCTGCACTTCCATCCCACCTATCCAGTAATCAGCCCATAAAGATGGCATAGAAAGCCTACCTAGGTGATCACCTACCATTGAATTCTCCATCTCTCATTCTTGCTATAATGGGAAGAAAAAAAAATGCTGCACTAACTGAGTACTTTTTCAAAAGTATTTTGTCTATTCTTGATTTCCTCTTATTTCAATAAGGACACAGGGTATTGAAAATCAAGTTAAGAAGAGAAATATCAGTTTCATTCATTAAATCCTTTTCTTGATTTACTGGTCAGAGAAAGAGCTTGCTGTGACAAAATACTTTTTGAAAACTGGAAATTTCAGGAGAAAAAAATAAGTGATGATGTGAAAATCCTATTCTACCACACCAGATTTAATGATCCTAGAGCTTTTCTTCTGTCTTTTGAGCTGATGGATATTCTAATCTGAGGAAGGGATGACTAACAATTTTAGCAGCTTTCTTCTCTTTTTATCTTTTTTTTATTTACTAATAAACAAAGATAATTTATATTAAATTCTTAGCTTCTTTTGCAGAGAATAGTTGCCCTTTTGCTCCTTGATGCTGATTTGCAGGCAAACTGAAACATACAGCATGAAGCAATCTAGTATAGTTCACATTAAAAATCAGTGAAAGACAATGCTCAACTGAAGCCTATGCAAATGTAAAACCACAGCATTCGATAAACCCACAAGCGATGAACATGGCATGTCAGAGAACTTAAGGGACCTGTGGATTCTTCATACAGTAATGGAAACTCTTAAAAGAGCTAAAGAAAATCAGATTCTTACAAATCACTATTTTAAAAGAAAACATATGAAAGTTAAGTAGTTCATGCCATTATTCATTTTTCTCTTCTAAATTAATTCTGATTTCTACAGAAAAAGAGGAACTAAAAGCTACCTCTCTCCAATCTATCATTCCTCAGCACCCTTCCCACAAATAATCAGGCCATGTGATTTTCTCAATAATTCTAAAATACTAGTAGGATAATATTTTTAAATGCTAACTGGTATTTCTTTGTCCAAGTTGCTGTGTGCTAACTGCCCTCTCTACTCTTAATAGTTGAACAGTTATGATTGTTTTCCATATGCTTTGCCCTTAAGGGTAAGCAGAATAAACATCCATATTATTTGTTATGGTTATTAAAACATATAGAGAGGACAATACATTGAAAGTAGAAGCAATTGTGACTTGTAACAGTTGTGATTTTTAAGAGACAAAGACATTGTGGGTTTAGCTTCAGAGACTGTGAACTAAACACATTATTTTATTTAAAAACAAAGCAAGCATATAGTATGGAGGATAGACGCTGATGACATGAAAGTTCTTTTCTTACCACAGACCTAGGAGGCACCCAGAAACATTTCTTGGATTGTAGGAATTTGTTTAGAGAAGATTGATAAATAGGCCTATTTAAAGAACATGGCTTGGGTCTCTAGTCCCTCTTTGGCTCATATTTACTGCCTGCCAATACTGTGGCTGAAACCCAATTAAGAAGGCAAATAAAAAAGCAGAAAAGATTTACATCTCAATTCTCAACTAGGAAGAGATGGCTTTCCAACCTGAAATGATCACAAAAGATAACAAATTATGATATAAGTATTGTTGAAATGTAATCAGAGATGGAGAAGGTAATTAAATATAAGGAAGCTATATATAGTGATACATCTACACAGACTAATACTAGATCAGAAGCACTTATAAGATAGTGATGTTAGGAGCTCTATGGATCCTCTCCCCAAGGAGCAACAGTAAATGGTGAACATTTAAAAATAAATTTAAATTCTCCTGAAATTGTCCAAAGGTCATAGAGCAAGTAGAGAGATATTTATTCAAGAAAATCTACTAAACATTGTAAGAATAGAAAGCAACATTGGAGCCATGACTTGTTCCCTCACACTTCTCAAAGTAATGATGAAAGTTCTACTCTTGGCATGTGAACCTAACCCACAGTGTTTTTTCACTATAGCTCCAAGTCTTAAACAATTGCATCTCCCCATAATTTCTCATCCCTGCCTCTCTGGCTTCTTGCTGAATAAGTGCTTTTCCAAGAAAAATGGCAGAGAAATTGGGGGCTCTTTCTCTACCTGGTACACCGTCAGAGGAAAAAGGTTCTATGCCAAGCATTGTAGGCTGTGAATTCTTTCAATTCTTTTCCTAGCTCATGTACATAGCAAAATTTTTTGGTTATGTGATACAGACTGCTGACTCACCCTTAAGGTATATGAAAGGACAGCTATTTTTTTATTACTTGTATATCTTTTAGATTTTTTAGTTATTATAGAAATGTTGGGGAGTTACTTATAGTTACCATCAATCAATATGTATGTATGATATATATACAATTACATTATATACATATATATATATAGTAGGTAGCTAGTTAGACACATACTGACACACATAGATACATACACATACATACATACAACATAAGTGACCTGAAATTTCATGTGCTCCCCAAATTTATAAGTGTAAGCTCTAACCTGCCAATGTGATATTATTTTGAATTATCTCCTTTTTGAGTTAATAATTTGGATTAGGTCATGAGGATATAGGTGTCATGATGGGTTTAGTGTTGGTATAAGGAGAGAAAGAAATATTAGTTTTCTCTGCCATATAGTGACACAGCATTAAGGTGACCCTCTGCAAGTCAGACATAGGACCCTTACTAGGAACTGAATCTGCTTTGATCTTAGACAGCCTATCCTCCAGAGATCTGAGAAATGTATATCTTTTATTTAAGATACCTACTCTATGATATTTTGTTATAGCAGCCTGAGCACACTCATACAGTTAGGCAGGCAGCCATGTAGAGAGATTGATGAATCATAGCAAGATGATAGATGGAGATAGCACATATACACATGTGTATGCTTGATGACTTCCCTAGGCAATAGTGCTTTGATTGCCTTCACTAGTCAATTCAAATACAAGTTCCCCATTTTAAAGGGAGCATAAAAGTGCTTAGTTTTATGAAGTAAACACATGGAAAAATATGATAACAGAGCCTACAAATGCACAGCACTATGCCTAGTGCAACATTTATGAGATTAGTTCTGAAAAAACAAAGCCGACCATCAGAGAGAGACTGCTGGACTCCTCCAGGCACCCTGCTGCCTGATTCATTTACTCTAAGTTGTTTATTACAATTCCAGAGCATCAAAGCTCCTGCTCCCTGGTTGGGGAGAATTGCCTGTCCTTTGTACTCAGAGCTGCCTCTCAGAAACAGGGAATAAATCAAGTTTGCTTCTAATTGTCCAGTACCCTCCTTCTCCTATGCCTGGTAACATTATCAGGCACATTTTTTTAATGTACATTACTTGATTTTTGTTTTTCAAAAGACATTCAAGCTTTAAAAAAAGATTTTGGTAAGGCAAATATTTAACAAATATGTCAAATATGATTTTAAATTTCCCATTTTGATGCACTTACACAGTTGAAGCTAATTCTAAAACTAAATTCTGAAACAGCCCTTCTCACCTTATTTCCCCTTTCCAGACTTTTTTTTTGCTACTTCTATGCTGTTGCCTAATTCTATATATTATGCTTCTCCTGCTGTATCATGAAATATCCATATTAAACAACATTTTACCACCCTGACATGAGGAGTAAGGAAAACTCCCATTCCTACTCCTATTCTTCCCTTCTTCCTTCCAATAGATCATATTTGTTTCACTAACTTTATGTCTTTTTTATAGTTTCATATAATTTTGGTAGATTTTTGGGAAGGAAAGTAAAGGCATTGACCAAAATCAATGGTTCTTCATATAGAATACCAGATTAGAATCCTTATTCTTCAGTTATTAGTTCTATATCCTTGAATAATTTATTCAAACTTCCACTGCCATGGTTTCCTCATCTGTAAATCAGGGGAAAAGATAATATAATCACGGAGTTGCCCTTGATGAAGCAAGCAAATGTATATCTAAAATACAGACTCTCTCAAGAAATATCAATTGCTAATCATGCTTGTTTTATCAATTTTACCTTAATCTCACAATTTTTTTTCTTTGTACTAACTATTCCCCCACTGTTCCTCTGCCTTACTTTGTCTGTATAATTCACTTTCTGTCAATTACACTTGTTGAGACACAATCCAGGTGCTTTCCAGGTGTAATCTGAAATCAGTACCCATAAGCAGAGTATAGGAAGACATGAAAGAAAAAGGTAGGTCAGTCCAGATCGATGTGTGACAATTTTAATGAACAAAGAAATTTATTTGAGAGGTTTTGTCTTCAGTTGCAAAGACAAGTACTTTTCCAACCACTTCCTACCAAATCTCAAATTTGTATAGAGATTTTAACCATGGTTAATCAGGTATGAAATCTAGATAGTCTCAATAACACACAAGTCAAGGTTATATCCTTGGAGCAGCTTCTGGAAACAGACATTCCCAGGAGAGGGATTGTGTGGGTCCAGCTCAAAGGTTAAACAGGTGGTCATAATCTTTTGATTGCCTTCCCCAGCACATGCTTGATTTTTGTGCTGCTGAAATTGCATGTTGTCATGTAATTGCAGCAAACCACTCTATGCTTTATCCACAGGCTGACGCTAAGGTTTTCAACTAATAGGTTGTTTTGATTATGTATTGCTTAGTCCTGGGGAAAATAGTTTGATAAGCATTTTCTTCTTTGAAGGAATAGTGTCTTCCTTGTCTTCAACATCAATTGTTTAACATATATAATATGTGTGCTTTTTACTTCAACTTTTTTCTCATATAGATTTATTTTCTTACTCAGTATTTGAATTGCTTTCCTCTACTCTCTCCTTGAACTATTTGCCCATTTTTCAAATTTTCAGAATCAATCTTGTATCAAATTGTTTACTTGGACAGCCCCTTCCCTCTCCATAAATTAGAAGCTATAAATTCAAAGAAAGGATGTGGTTTAGAAGAAAGGAGACCAAAGAGAACACCTAAAGTGCTTTTAACTATAATGCAATATGCACATAATGTATGTATACACACACACATATTAGACACACACAAACACACACACAACAGAGTCAGGAATTTGGATCTCAACCAGTGTTCCAGATAATTAAGTTGCATATCGCACACTTCCAGATTGTGGCAAATCCTGGTTTAGGCCTAATGTGAGAGCTTAGCAAGGTCCCATATATCTCATAAAGATTTTGCATGGAATTGCTAAATCTCTGGTTAGTAATCAGCATGGTATTTTCCCTACCTGTATGTCTCAAGAACTACAAGGTGGCTTGTGGAAATTTTTGAGAATTTCAGACTCGTGTATGCACATGCTCCTTATCCTAAATATTTCCATTTCAGAGATTTAGAAACTGCCCCAGACTAGAATGAACCCTGAACTTCCCTGCATCAAGCACTGTGTTGTTCCCAGGATGAGATGATGTAGTGAGGCTTCCTGAGTAACAGTGCACACTTCACCTTGGTGAGACCTAGGAATTGTTCTCTCAGCACACCAAGGACAGCAGCTCTGCCCTCAGATGCCTCTGAGGCTCACAGGATCAGATAGGTGCTAAGTGTTAGAGCTATAATATGGATATTATAGATTTGTCCAACACTGGAGGAGGCAAAGGGGGACAGAAAAAGTAAGACGACTCCTGAAAAATGGATTCTCTGAGGTTAAGAGTACCTTTGTTTTCAATCTACACTAAGCTATTAATGACTGACCAGAGAGTCTTTTTTAGAAGTATCTTTCCATAGATGGAGAACAAATGCAAGTTTTTGGGAAAGAGATGGGGATTGGTGAAGGGAACACTGAATAAAGGGTTTAAAATACAAAAAGGCACAAAATGTTAATCTGCCTTTAACTAACAGAGACTCTTGGATAGGAATTTAGACACATTGTGATTAAACTAGCCACAGGGACACACACTCGAAAAATATTTTTCTGGATAGAAATATATTCCTATTTCCCTTGAAATTGTGTTGGATTTCACTAAATATACATCTAAAAGTTCTGACAGGAAGTTGAGTAAGTTAAATGCTTGGAATTTGCATTTATTATGAATAATCCCATTTGTAGTGCTTATACTATGACAAGCATGATTCTAAGTGCTTAGAAAAAATCATTTCACTTAAGCCTCATAATAATAAAGCTATAGGTACATATTTTCATAATCTCCACTTTTTTTTTTAAAGAAAACTGAGGACCAAAGAGGTTAAATAGATTGGTCACATACTAAGAAGTTGGAAAAAACTTCGTGTTTATAAACCAGACCAACTTGACTTTCATGCTGAATTACCTTATTATAAGCTGTGTTTCATGAAAGGCCTAAAGTGGAAAAAAAAATCTAAACTAAAGACAGAAGGGAGAATAAGGAAATTAGTGGAACCTGCTAGTGCAGAATTTTTTGGTGATGGGACCTATAAGTAAGGATAAGAACCTGGTGTAAGACTAATTTGGGGTAGATTCTAAATCCATTGAGAGATTACTTGTTTTCCTTAAAGTTCAAAAAGACAGGCTGGATGAAACGTAATGGGGAAAAAAAAGAAAGGAAGAGACTAATACGACAAGTGAGGAGAAATACCCATTTTATCTCTAAGTGATAGGAGACGACAGGGTCTGTGGCTAAGGATAGAGCTCTTTCTACCAGGTGCTGAGGTATTTTTGCTATCAGGATAAACATGGAGAAAAAGGTGACCATTGTACTAATTCCCATGATCCCTCGAAACCAAAGTTTCGTTTTCCAACGATGGTGTACATGCCCCATATACCTTCTATGAGTTATACACGCCACTAAGTGTGTTTTCAGTCCAACATTTTAATTGGAGAAATGGTTCCTTTGAGATATATCTTTGTTCCCTATGGCTACTATACCAAATTACACTAAACTGGTAGTTTAAAACAAAACACACTCAATTCTACACATCAGAAGTCTGAAACAGCTTCACTGGGTTGAAATAAGGAGTCGAAAGGGCTGTGTTCCCTTGGGAGGCTCTAAAGGAGAATCCATTTCCTTGCCTTTCCAGCCATGACTGTTAGCATTCCTCAGCTGGGGTTGCATCAATCCAATTCTTGCGTAGTCATCACCTCTGTCTGTTATAAAATCTCCCTCTGCCTTTCTCTGATAAAACCTCTGTGATTACATTTAGGAACTATCCAGATTATCCAGGATAATCCCCCCATTTTAAGATCCATAACCTAATCCCCTCTGAAAACTCCGTTTTGCCATTTAAAGAAAGTCACAGGTTCTGGGGATTAGGATGTGGAAATTGGGGGGCAAGGGTATTATTCAGCCTCCAAGAAGTATGTATTATTTTCCTTAGATGCAGGAAATGAAGGTTAGGGAAGTAGTTCATTCCAAATCTTGTTAAGTTTCACAGTGAAGATTTAGATTCTGGCAGACTGACTTTAGAACACACTCTGAGCCATGGTTAACCTGTGTTCATAATCACTGCACATCCCTGGTTAAGAATCACACTTAGGTATCAAGACTTCATTGGATAAAATAGTATGTACTTTCTCTTCTCTTACTTTCTTTACCTGGTTTACTTATGAACTTTGCCCAGAGTAGAAGAATTCAGAAAACTGTTATATAGGCTTATTAAAGAGAAAGCCTATACTGTTGGGTTTGATTTGGTAAGGAAGGGTTTTCTACAAGAATATGGCACCACACAGATGTCATCACTACTTCAGTATAAAGAGATAACAAAAGGATGTAGATGCGAGTGTCAGGGACTTGTCTAGAGTCATCTTGAAGGGCAGAGAAAGAGCTCAGATGACAGATGTTCAGGCTTGAATTTATCCTATCCAGGCCTGATTAAGCACCTGTTTAGAGGCTTATGAATGATCACCCAGCACCTGAGACCTTATACCCCAGCTTTAAGATGGAAATTAGTACAAGGATCACAATACTTACACTAATCACCAATCCCAAATCTGCTCTCTTTATCCTCGCAAGTATGAACATGGCACTTTTAAAATCCTTTTCTTCTTGAGAAAGAGCAGAGCAGCCTGTACTCCCCAGGCTGTGACCTCCTGTGCTTTGCAAAGGTGATTTGGCAAGTGCAGCTGCAAACCCATCTCCAATATCACACATCTATGGAAAATTCCAGTCAGGTTTTAGACCCAGTCACAGTACATTTTTCTGAGGATCAGTAATGATTTGCTGAGGATCAGTAATGCGCTCCGTATGCTAGCTGACAAGGCCATGATCTCTGCGCTTATTATACTCCATTTGTCAGCTCCTCTCTGACACAGTTGTCTGCGGGATTCCTTAGGAATATCTGAGGTATTTAGGCACAATTTCAGGAGCTGTTCCAGTCTGTATACTCTCATTTCTTAATCAACATTTCCCAATTCAGACTACAAATAATTTGACTGAGGTGAGCTATCAAAGGCATTCTTTCCTACTCTGCTTCCTTTGAATCTTTATGCTCTTTAAGGTTCACATACATGGCATGAGATATTCCCCATCATCATATTTTCATGATTCAGGACTACAAAGATAATTAGCAATTTCATTAGTCTTCCATTGCTTTCACTCTTGATTATTTTAAGAGTGATTTGCTGGAGACTGTGTGTTTTGATGTTTCACAAATTGCAGTGGTGCAGAGGCAATATTGGGATTCTGCTTTGAAGAAACAGACATTCTGTTCATTGTTTTCCTTTTTTTATACAGCAGAAAAGAGATTCATTTATCACAGAGTTTCAAGGCTTCTCTAAGTGCACTGCAAAGGATCTGAATTAGACTGGCAATATTCCACCTTTTCTATTGGAAGTTATTTTGCATCACATAAAATGAAGTTCAAACCATTCAAGAAATTAAGATTAGCCTCTCATTATTGATTCATGAGGTTTGACTTGCTGAGATTTCCCTTCCTCGTGCTGTTGTAGAAGGAAGGAATTGTTGACTAAATTCTTGGTCAAATGTATATATTTCCTAGTTTGTCAATTATCTCTTAACTATTTAGATTACCCCTTGCCATGTAGATTATTTTTCATTGCTATAAAAGTCAAATCCACTCTTTTCCTTTATGACATCTTAGCTTCTGCCTTCGGGACGGAGGAACTTCCTCATACTGAGAATTTGATTTCTCATCCTGCTTTACATTTTTCTAGCTGTTTTTTCTTACAACAGAAACATTTACAGGCAGTTCTTGCTCAGTAGAGTTCACCTATAGAGGAATTTCAGTTACCACTGTTGAAATAATCCCAGTCCCCATAAAAACACCATTGTAATTTTAGTTACCACCATATTTTAACAATGAGAAAGTACATAAAATACCATCTTTTTAGTCATTCAGTCCAAATCACCATGTAAATAAAAGATATGTATCATAATTAGTGACCAGTCAAGTCATTTCCTTCAGTCTGAGTGCTTGACCACTGGTGCTCAGATCAAAACCTGCTGTCTCCTTGTCTCCTAGTGAATATCCAGGTGACATATCACCAAACTGGATAATCAAAAGAGAGAAATAGAAGCAACAAAGGTGAAAGTGCAGGAAAGAGAAAAAAGTAATTACACTGGAAGTGAAATTCTAACAGAATGTAAATAGAGTTGTAAAAGAAATAGCTGACTGTGGGAATGTGGAATCTGCAGACTAGAGATATCAAAATGTCCAAAGAAGCTTAGTAAAGGCAAAATCAATATAACTGGGGAAAATGGTTGCACATTAGGGTGAAGCTATCCTAGAGTAAGTGACACTAACAAAAACTTCAAATGGGAACTCTCAGATATATTCTTTAATACTGAAAGCACAAAGTTAAAATGTTGGCAGTTGCTGCAAACATAGAATCAAGTAAAATAATTTGCCAAAGAATAAAAATGATTCCTAGTCCTTAGTAAAAGCTATATGATGACAGGATAAAGACTACGCAAACTGTTGTTGATTAGTGTTTTCTCTTCCCCTTTAAAATACTCTTTTCAGAGCAGTTTTAATTCCATTCCATAGCAAAGCTCATCAAAGAGTATAGCATTCCTACATTATCTCGTGTCCCCACACATGTGTATCCTCTCCACCAGAGAGGAACATTTGTACAACTGATTAATCAACTTTGATATACTATTTAACACTCAAACCCCTTAATTCACTTTAGGGATCATGCTGGTGGCGTATATACTATGGGTTTTGATAAATGTATAATATATATGTATATTATATATATACATATATACACATACATACATATATACACATACATACACATATAGATACATATACATATACATATGTATATATATATATATATATATATCAACTACTACAGTATCATACAGAGTCGTTTCACTGCCCTAGAAATTCTCTATATACATCTCTCCTTCATCCACAATCCCTGGAAACCATTGACTGTTTACTACTCTATACTTTAGCCTAATCCAAAATGTCATATATTTGAGAACTTGTAATATGGAGGCTTTTCAGATTGTCTTATTTCACTTAACAATATAGATTTATAGTTCTTCCATGTGTCTTTGTGGCTAGATAACTCATTTCACTTTAACACTGAATAACAATCCAGTGTTTGGATGTACCACTTTCTCCATTCACCTACTGAAGGATATATTGGTTACTAAAAGTGCTGGCAATAAAAGCTGCTATATGAACTTCTTTGTGTAGTTATTTTTATCTTTAGAATTTGAGCCTTTAATGTTTCTCTTTAACTTTTTCAATAATTCCTTTATGTATTTTGATGCTCTCCCCTTTGGGTGGGTGGGTGTGTGTGTGTGTGTATTGAAAGTCTTTTGGTTTCCATGTAGTCTAAGAAAACACATTATGCTACTTCTATTATCTTAAAATTTTAGGTGTATTTTATGACCCAGTAAGAAGTCTATCTTGGTGTATAGGCCATGTGACTTTGAGACTTTTTATTCTCCTGTTGCTGGGAAATAGGCTATAAATGTTTATTATCTCAATTTGATTGATGGTGTTGTTGAAATTACCCATGTTACTGATTTTCCATCTGCTGAATCTGCCCATTTATCATAAATGAGTATAGGAGTCTCCAACTATCATAGCAGCTTAATTTCTTTTTCCTTACAGTTCTATCCATTTTTGTCTCCTGAATTTTGATTAATTTTTAGGACATACACATTAAGGAGTTTTGTCTTCATTAAAATCTTCTTGGAAATCAGTTTGGCTGGCCCAGAAGGACAAAATGGTGACCCAGAAGGACAAAATGGCGGCTGTGCCCAGGAAAAGGTGGCCAGCATCAAACCAACGAACGAAACAGAGACCCGGGCCAAGGCAAACATCCTCACGGCAACCCGGGTCTGGGCCAGTCACCAATGAAAAGCTGACACCTGGAGTTACAGAACCAATCCCCAATCGCCGCATAAAGCCTGCAAAATTCTTGCTTAAGAGCGCGCTTCCCATCGCTGGGGCGGACTTTCCCGGCCTGCGTTCTGCTGACTAGAGAACCTCGCCCGGGTGCGCAAGCCCCAATAAAGCCCTGGCTATTGGACTTTTTTGGTCTGATTGGCATTCTTTCCTCAGCAGAGCCGGGAGAAAAAAACCTTTCACTCATTATTATGTGATGCCCCTCTTTTTCCCTGATAAATTTCCGTGTTCCGAATTCTGTTGTCTAAATTGACAGTCACTCAAAATTTTTTGATTACTGTTAGCATGGTATGTCCTTCTTCAACTCTTCATCTATAGGCATCTTTGTAATTTAAAGTAGATTTCTTATATTTGGGTCTTATTTTTGACCCTCTGATAATCTGTGTTTTCTAATGATTACATTTTATCTCTGAATATCCAGACATGGTATACTGGATTAAATTAACTGTTAAAAAGCTTTTAGTGATGTGTTATCCTAGTGTGAAGACTTCAGTGTTCTATATTCCTGTAATTAGGTCTCAGTCTCTTAGTAAGCATGTACTCCATGACTATACATTTTACAAGTGCCTCTCGGTCTCCACCTCTCTCCCTATCTTAGGTGGGACCAAATATCTTGAAGTGGCTGAGTTAGTTATTTCTCCTCCCCCAAATCAATTAGGTTCTGAAAACAACTGATTAGGTCTCTGGATGAGAGTTTCTCTTATTAATAGGCCTTACAGGAAAAACAAAATCCTCTGGTATGTTTAAAAAATCATTCCTTTTCCCCTCCTCCTGCTGTTACAAAGTAAGCAGAGACATTAAAGAGAATTAGAAGGAGTTTACTAGCAAGTGACCGCCTGGAGTAAAACACTCAAATCATGGGGCCCCCAACCCAAATAATGCAGGGTATTTATAAAAAAAAAAAAAAAAACAGGACATGAATGAGCCTCAAAGAACTGGTTTGTAAAATGCAACTGGAACAAAGGAACAAAAACAGAGATCACATTCTAAAGTAGAGGTCAGTTTGCATAAGTAAAGGTCACACCCTAAACGTCTTAAACTATTCTGTTCACATTTAACTTCTTCCTAGATCTCAGCAGACTCACAGAAACCCCTCCAGCCAAGGTCCCACTGGGCGGATCCAAGGTTTCTGTTTTATTGCCAGAGGATTATCTGGAAAGTCCCCACCCCAGGGCTCTGCAGTCTTTAGAGTAACCCAGTAAATAAAAGTTTTTCCAATTCCCTGATTCACTGCCAGAACCCCAAGGGATTTTTATTTGATCCTCACAGTGGCAATCTGGTCAAGTTTCAAAACATAAAATTCATAAAAGTAGCAGGATTTTCCTGAACATCTTGATTCATAGACCTTCCCAACAAAGGCCCCAGAAATTTCTAATGTTTTAGATACTAGTGTATTCATTAAAGGTTTTACTAAGATTTTATTCATCTATTCCTTTATAGTCAACAGGAAAGATAATTTTGAATGCTTTGTCAGAAAAAAAATTTTAGGTCATGGACTCACCATATTTTTGTATTGATCATTAGGATTATTTTGAACAGTTCATCTGACATGATCATTTTTGCAGTTTCACAAGTAAGGATAGCCTATACGTTATTTATTTTATTTCCCATATGCAAATGAGTAGCTTCTTCAGCTCAATAATATATTTATGTACCGCCATTTGATTTTTTAAATTACTGAAACTTTGAAACATATGTTGATATTGTAAATGAATCTTATTTTTCTCATTCTAACTAGTCTGCTCTTCTAAAGGTGCTTCAAATAACTTATTTTTAATATGTTGTTAAAATCCATTTGTTTAAACTAATTAAAAGATAAGATCTTTTGAAAAGTGCTTCTAGGTGTGCCCTGGTAGTTTAGTAGATAAGCCCACCAACTCTGGCTCACATAGTCTTTATGTATCCCAAGGACCAGGGTTTAAAACCCAGGGCTGGGGACAACAAACAAGATGAACAATTAAAAAATAAAATAAATAAAATTATTCTTCCTCTTCTCTCTTCCTGCCTGCCTACTTGTCTTCATTCCTGCCTGCACCTTTCCTTTTTTTTTTTTTTTTTAAGTACCTTTAGTAGATTTTTAAATGTTTTTTACATCTGATTTTTGTGTTAGGGCTCTTATAGCTTTTTTAATGTATTGGAAAGCACTAGCTATTTTAGGTGTAGATTATTGATCACATATTTTATTTTCAGTTATTTGCATTTTCTACTCAAAATAAGAATCAATATTTTTGTGTGAACATTAATATTTAGAATGCTATTTAGAACCCTAGTTGAGTCACCTAGAGATTACATAAGGGGTTGTTATACTTAGATGTGGGGAGTGCAGATGCATCTCACCGTGAACACATTCTCCAATCTGCCTTCTCCTCTGTCTTTCCAAATAAATCCTGGTGGTTATTGTAATAACTGATTTTGGTTTTGGTTAAAAGCTACATATAATTTATCTTAAAACCATCCATTTTGTCTGGATTTTCAAATGTGCCGGCATAAAGTTAGCATAGTATTCCTTTGTAATTAAAAAGCTCTCTGCTTTATAACTAATCACATCTCTATATACTTGCCAAATTTTACTTACTCTCATTTTTAAAGAACAAGATATTGGTTTTCCTTTTCAATTTTAATGCTTTCATCTATTTTTGGCTTTCCTCTTTATTACCTTTTTCCCATTCTTTTATATTTGCTTCCACCCCCCATATGTCTACTGTCCAATTCTTATAGTTTCAAGAGCTATTTTCAACAAACCAATTTTTCCAGCTGTGTCATGGCCACTTCATCACATGCCATTAAATCTTGATTTCATACACTGAGCAAACACTCAACAGGCTTATTTTGCTTTCAGAATTGTTCTATGGCCTTAGATCCATCTTCTCCTGAATTAGCACTATCATCATAGAAAATTCTAGTTGGACATCCTGATACATGAAAAGTTTGCTTTTCCTCCAGTTTCATAATCAAAATTTTTCCATCCTTTTTTTGAGCATTGATCAAAACTTAGCCAAACTCGTTTGCACTGTATCCAAACCAGAAAAGAAAGCATGTTTTCATTTACACGGCCTCACAAAAATACTGTAGTATAAAACTCTGTATAACCTTAAACAATGACTCTTCCTATGGTCTCCCTTTATTTATATGCAAAGATCTTTTATATGTGGACAATTTGTATCATAAACTATTCCTCCCTCCCATTTATGGGTATGTATAGCAAAAGAAACAAAATAATTGAGGAACTATCTGCACTCTCATGTTCATTGCAGTATTATTTGCAATAGCCATGTTATGATGTAGAAACAACCCAACTGCCCACTGACATGTGAATGAAAAAACACACAGACAATGAAACATGATTCAACCTTAAAAAAAGAAGGATATCCTACCATTGTGACAACATGCATGAAACTGGAGGGTGTTACACTAAGTGAAATAAATCAGAGAAAAATACTGTGTGGCATAACTTATGTGTGGAACGTCAAAAAAATTAAATAAACTCTTCATCCTTGGTAGTTTTCTTTAGTGATAATATCTAGTAGCCTCTACATGAGCCACATCATTTTCTTATTGTTTGTACTCCATCACAATCCCATGATATGTATGTAATAACCAATGACTGGAGATTACAATTTACATCGTTCTCTCTCTTTGTAATTCATTCCTTCCACTTATGGCAGCAGAATTTAATTTATGTTTTCATTCAAGAAGGATGTCCCTCTCTTCCCTACTCCTAAAACTTGGGCCTGGCTTGGATTTTATACAAAATCCATGTATCTTATGCACATATTTTTCTATTTTATATCATTTTTCTTCCATCATTTTAATCTGATTATATTTTTACTGACTTTAGCAATCCTTTCTTATGTAGATTAATGTAACGTTAAACCCATTTACTGAGTGCCTCATTTCAGGCATTGCTTTTTTAGTTCTGGAATTTTTCTTTGAAGGGTAATAAAAGTGGAAGCAAAGGATAGTAGGGGTCTAATGGATAGTGGTGGAAGACTATTAGAAATTTGGTGGTAGGCATGATGTATTATATATTTGATAAAGAGTGAATATTCACATCTAAAACTTACATTTTATTATATATCAAAGTCATCACCGTTTTTTTTAAAGGGTCAATGAAAAAGCTAATATATATTATAAAATATATTAATATATATAAATCTCCAGGTACAAGTATTCATAAGAACACAATTTTTCAACTCTTTTGAGTAAATACCAAGGAGCATAACTCCAGATAACATGGTACCAAGCTATCTTAGTTTTCTAAGAAACTGTCAAACTATCTTCCAAAGTAGATGTTCCACTTGGCATTCTCACAGCAATGACTGGGCATTCCTGCCATTCTTCATCCTTACCAGCTTCGTTATTTCAGTTTTTGAATTTCAGTCATTGGAATAGGTGTGTAGTGATATCTCACTACTGCATTAATTAAAATTCCCTGATGACTTCTGATGTATGGCATCTTTTCATGTAAATATATGACTATTATCAAGTGTATATTTTCTTTGTTAACCTGTAGATTTTTGTAACCGATACCTGATACCTCCAATATCTCATTCTCCTGTGTCTATTTATACTGCCTTTTTTCCCCTTTGTTTTTTGATCATTGAGTATTTCTCCAGGTATGCCAAGCTTTGTTGTGTTTTTTTTTAATTCAATGATGGGCGTAATTTATTTTAGAAATTATAGAGACACCTTCCGAATGCTATTGTTCTCTTGGAAAAATTTACTTTTACTCATGGAAGACAATTATTATAAGAAATAATAACCTAGTCAATTCTCACTTTGAGCTCATTGAGCAGGTCTTCAAGTCTTTATAATGGCTGGTCTATTTCTGGTTTGTCCTTCTCTTAGGGTTGTCCTTTTAGATTACCATTTGAAAGTATGGATTTACTTTGTTCACAAGTATCTGTCACTTGTTGGGTTTTAAACTTAATTGTTCCCCTCAGTCCTCTGAGGATATATTTTAGCTTACCTACTTCTTAGTTGCTTTTGCTTGAATTCTTGCCACTTGACTTCTATACTTTTCAACTCTGGCTTCTCTGCTCCTAGGATATAAGTTTTGAATGAGCAAATGCCATAAAGCTGTGCCAAAAACCAAGCTTGAGTCTGTGTTTCTTTTCTCTTCGGAAGTTAGTCAACACATCTGTGTTTCTTTTTAACATTCTCATGCTCTCCAACAAATGTTTTCTTGCTTTCTCCAACTTTTCTAGTATTTCTGAGCCCTCAACTATGATACTAATTTTGAATTTTAGTTTTTATTTTCTATGTTAATTTATTTTCTAAAGGGATCTTTAACCCAACTGTTCAATCTAGTTCCTGTGTTACAAGGGAGGTTAAATATATTAGGAGAAAAAGCACTATGAATAATATATCCCCTTTTATTATTTCTCTCCTGGTTTATTCTGGCAATCTAAGTTGGTCTTTTTTTATTTGACCCAATTGCCCAAATGTGGAATCCACTATGGAAAAAATTCTATTTTAACAAATGTAGTGTATCTGGTATAGCTTGACAATGAATACCAAGCCAAAGTTTGCATATATGACAGTTTTGCAGAATTTTGTAAAGCGCTTTATTTTTCTGAGCAACTTTTTTTTACATACATACACTTATTTAATAAGGTGCCTTGTAACTGAGAGACATGATCTAGGGAGTTGGTTTTTATACAAGAGACTAAAGAAGCAATAAATTTATATTCATACGAAGATTGAAATGAGAAGAAAGCTCAAGAGGAACTGAGTGGTGAAGTGCCTGGAGCTGTGCAACATATGTCATGCACTCAGCAACCATGCGAGACATGAAATTACCAGAACTGTTGAGCAACTTAAGGAACACAATGAATTGTATGAAAGTAGGAGGCATTCTACTAAATGAATCTACTAAAATGAATTCTACTAAAATTAATCGTATGAAAGTAAAGGGTAGATGGTAGGGCAGGAAATAGTAAACAGCTATAAGAAAACAATAATTATATGCCTGTCCCAACACAGAAATGTTTTAATCTCCAACTTAGCATTTTTCAAATTGGACTTCCACAAATTATAGCTCCATCAGCTTATTAAAGATTGATATGAGAATAGGGCTCAATTTTCAAGTAAATTTGAGTAAGACTGAATTAAAATTAACTCTTTCCTCCAAAACGCTTCAGTGTCTATAGTGCCAAACTGCAGGTTGAATTTCCAAAGGGGGTACAGTAGAAAGCTCTCTCAAATGCTTTTGCCTCAGAACTATACTGATGTTCTAAATGTTAGAACTACTCATTCTCAAATCAGTTCTGTGCAGAATAGAGATCGAGAAATGTCATGCTCATCATGTAAAATCACATTCCATTCTCAGACAGCATCCTTCCTTTTGCTTTTGCTCATGTTGCCCCTGCCACCTGCATGCTTCTCCTAACCCCCACTGCCAAAACTCTGCCCATCTTTTAAGATCCAGGAGCCGAGAAAGGCTCATATTGTTAAAAAGCCAGAGAAAGAAATCCAAAATTTCCCTGAACTTATAAGGAGGTGCCCAAATTTTCATTATTTTCCATCTTATCTATTGCCCCATGTGCTTTCCTATAATACTTTGAAATACATATTTTTGTTGTCAATTTTGCTTTTTCTTTGTCTTCCTGAAAGATGACATCTATTTGGTTCATGACAGGCAACTCCTAGAAATAGGAACACCCTGGTACCTAATGTTCACAGACAAAAACATAATGTTCAATATATTAATGGATAGGTTACTGTTTATATTAGTCTGCTTTCATTAAACATTTGAGTAATTCTTTTACTGATTTCATGCCCATCTCCTCACTGTTTTTATAAATTTTATTGAGGAATGATACACATAGAGAAAAGTTTACAAATGCTGATTATTTCTGACTTATTTTGATTATTTTTTATTATTTTTAGTCCAAGAGAAAATACAGTTTAAAGAGATATTGAGCATCATGATTTCTTTATTTTTCACTTATCATTACATTCAAATTTGATAGTCTATGTTTGTCACTTTAATGTGAGCCTTCCCTTCGAAAGAAAATTTGTTTTCAGCATTCTAAAAATTTTATGTTTTCAAGTCCCTAAGCTGAAGGAAAGTCCCTGGGGTTTGGTAAATTCATATAGGTGAAATATATCAACCTTTGCTGTAGGAAAGTCTTTTTATCCATATTCCCCTATACAACTCATTGTAATGATTATTTTTATCTTCTAGATAAAATACCAACTATTCATAACACCGTAAGACAAATATATATTATAGATATGTTAAATATATTACATATATAATTAATAGGGCTGTAACAGCTATTCCATCTAAAAGTATTTTTAAGAAAAATTTTGAGAATATAAACCAGATATTACCATTCACTATGAAAAAAATCATGCATGTTATGATCACAAAGTATTTTAATTATCCCCATCAACTTCTTAATCCTCTGGTTTTATAATAACATTTGACAGCAATTTTGACAGCTTTAGTCAAAGAGAGGATAATTTCATAATGAAAACTATAAAGATAATAACCATATTGTTTTTCAGATTTGAATTTGCTTTTTTTCTCATCCCACTATTCATAGAAATTAGATTTGAAGTATGAGTAGTAATCAACTACACAGGGTAGAAATAAAAACTAAAAACTGAGAAAACACAGCAATTTCTCACATTGTAATGAGGGATTCAGTATTTCAGAACTTTTAAGATGTTTTACATCATAAGAGACACCTAAAGTCAGTTGAAGTCAAACCACTTTCTTTCATCCATGGATAATTAAAATGACCCCATGTTTCAAGACGTAAGTCAAGGATTTTCAGGAGTACAGTAATCTTTAATGGCTCACCTTCAGGAAATTTTCTTCACAACCCGGGAAAGATACTGAAAAGAAGCTTATGGACCAAGAAGAGAATTTAATGGGCTCTTAACCCCTTTCAATTGAGGTACAAGATGTGGGATTAGGAAATGGAGCAACTATTTAAGTCTCTTCATTCTATTTTCTACTCGGATCAGAAAGAGTCCAGCCAGCAAAGCAGAGTCACTTGAAATTGTATGTGCATCTTCATTCCTTTGAGAACTGAACTTTCACATTTATGAGAGTCTTATATAGATCTCTAGAAACTAAAATCTCAATTTCCTACCTGTAAATGAATGTATTATAGTGATATCAAAAGAGTGATTTTTAATATTGTAACAGTATAAGAATATTACATTGAAGTAAATTAATACTTCTGTTGGGTTGAGAGCGCTATAAAATTAAAATGCCAACTTTAAAATGTAAAAGGGTTCGTTTCCTGACCTTGACTATGTTTAATTGTTTCAATGTGTGTTATACTAATTAAACAAGCCTCCTCAATAATTATATGAAGAAGCTGCAAAGCTTTTAAGACTCCTGCTAATCCAGTACTCTCTGGTTGCTTGTTTCGAATTTGTTCATTTTAATGTACCAATTACGCGAATTAGAAGAAATAAACAAGTGGAAAAACCTCTCTTCTGAGACTCTGACCTCAAAATGGTTTGAATCAGATGGAACAATCCTTGTTCTAGCTCAATTATTCAGTTTCTAGAGTAGATTAACAGATTAAAAGGATGATTTATTTGTGAATAAGCAGATATATGGTGAGGTTTCCTAATTTTCATTGTGAACACTCAAGCACTAAATACTGTTTTCCTGAACAAATCCAAAGAGGATTAAAATCAGGTAAATACATACTGAATTACTATAGCAATTTTTAATGAAGGCTCAATAAATCATATTAAGGCCTGAAAACAAAAGTAAGATTGTTTTGCATGTTATGGCAAGGATTTCTGATCCCAATAAAGATGAGAGGAACATATTGATTCTATCTTATTAGAGTAAATGAATCTTTAACGTTTCACTTTTTGTTATTTGTTTATGTTTCTCTACTTAGACTTAACTTTTTTTTCATAGATATATATCCCACTGAGGATATGAGAGGGATATGTGTTAATGTTTGCAGGACAGCACAGATTCAGAGTTGCTGAATTTCCATCCTTTCCAGGTCACCTAGAATATAATGATTATTATCTCAACTTAGTAGATTTATTGGTGCACCTTTTTATGCTCAGTGCCCAAGACAGGATTGTGGGGGAGTGAGATTAGCACGCTTTTTTTTTTTCCTTTTTTCTTCCATGGAGTGATACACAGTGGAAAAATTAAAGCTTCCCAGGTGTAAAACATCCCTTAGCCCAGGAACTGAATTTATATTGACGGCAAGTGATTTAAAATTTTTTGTTACTTTTTTTGCCCTTCCTTATAAAATCGTGCTTATGGAAATTGAGAATTTGGAAACTCTAAACAGGAATAGTCACTCAGATTCCACTATGCAAGGGGTTAGTGATACATATTTAATGTCATTTCTACCCCTTCTAATTTCTTTTAATTTTTTACCGTGTTTGATATGATAATATATACAATTTGGCACTTAGTTTTCTTCCTTTAGTATTGTAACAGCATTTTCAGATGTAATAAAAATGTATGAATTATATTTGCAATTGTAGGCTCCTTAACAATACATGATGCATACATGTTTGTTAATTCCTCTAGTGTTATGTAGTGAATTGTTTTCAGTTTTTTGTAGTTTATATAACATTGTTTTCTGGATATTTACATCTACATGTATATCTATTATACCTATATAGTATATAGCATTGATAGAAAACCATGTACTCTGATTTTTTGAATAGGGAATTTCTTTACATAGTGCAGATACTGACCATATGTAAGTTTTCAGGAGCTTTTTTCAGGATCATTTTTCTGAAAGCAGATATATGTGTATATATATATATATATGTATGTGTGTATATGTGAATGAAAAGTATCATCAGCTGTTTAGCAGGTATCAATGTGTGAGCCTCAATGCCTAAGTAAGATGCTATGGTCCTCATGATTTTCTTATTAGAGACAGCAGGTATTTTAGAGATTACTAGTTAAAATTCCTAAATCTCTCTTTTCAATCATGCATTCTGATCCATGTCCCTCCTTCTGTAAACTCTCTCTATTGAATTCCAGAATTTATATTGAGCTCCTCATAATGTATATTTCTCACCTGTATTTTATAGTAATATGAATTATGTTCCATACTATTTAAAGAAAGTCAAATATTTCTCAAGAATTGTCAAGTGAAGCTTATGTCTCTATATTAATAAATAACTTAATAATAGCAGGTAATAATAAAGGAAAATTAAATAATATTCCTGAAATATATTTAACCCTACTCTAATCCCAGCAATTTGTAAATGCTACCTGATTTGACAAAAAGGGACTTTGCAGTTCTGATCGAACCAAAAATCTAGAAATAGGAGATTATCCTGGATTATCCCTGGGCCAGAGAGTCCAGGATGATATAATCACAACTACTCTCATATAAAGGTCATAATGAGTGTCAGAGTCAGAGAAGAAAGCGATGTGATAAGGGAAACTGAGATCGCGTGATACTCTTTGAAGATGGAGGGACACAGCTAGGCACCAGAAGTTTACCAAGGCAAAAAATCAGATTCTTCCTCAAAATCTCCAAAAGAAACCAGCTCTGCTGGCACTTTAGGCTTAGCCAATGAAACTCATTTTGGACTTTTGACCTCCAGAACTATAAGAGAATAATTTGTATTATTTTAAAACACTAAGATTGCAGTAACTTGCTACAGCAGCAAGGGGAAATTAATACAATAATAATGTATGTTTATAATAGAAATCCTGGTACAATGTAAAGAAGAATATAGTAATAAACCATAAGCAAATCATAGTTAATATGCTGGCGTATTGTCTCCTAAATGTATCCATACCAACATTTGCACACACACAGACATAAACTGTCCAAATGTATTATACAAAGAGAATCATTATATATAGGTCATCTTGTATTGTTCTTTCTTCATGTCATAATTGTTTCATTATTTTAAAAAATTATTAATTTATTACATGTTATACCTATTTATATAGCATAACTCATTTAATCAAATTTATTATTATATACCAAAGACTGTTTAAAAATTTCCTACATTTAATATATGCAATATTGGATCAATAGTGAGCTTGAAACATATTTTATAAATCAAAGTTATCCCCAAATAAACTAAAATTTATATATATATATCTATATATACACACACACATATATATACACATAAACACTAATTTAAAGAGACATATTCACTGCACCCCATGTTCATTAGAGCATTATTTATAATAGCCAAGAGCTGGAACAACCTATGTGTTCATTAACAGATGACTGGATAGAGAAGATATGATATTTACATAGAATGGAATACTACTCAACTAAAAAATAAAAAATTATTTTTACATTTAAAGAGATTAATCACAGCAAATTAAGGATAATAGGGATAAGTTATCTCATTATTAGAGAAGGAAATACAAATATAGAAAGGGAGACACCACTACTAATTCCACAGCGGTGGACTGGCTTGGTGGATTGCTTAGTATGCACTCATGGTTTTCATGGAAAGAAAGGAAGGTAGGGAAGACTGGGGAATACAAATGCCTGAAGCTCTTTTATTGATCTATTGAGAGAAAGAGACTGAGAGTAGCAATAACCTACTAGTAATGAGTGAGTGAACCTAGAACCAAATCTTGATTCTACTAAAAGGAATAGGAATATCCTAGATAAAAAAAAAAAAAAAGATTTGATTCTATAGAATCGGGGGCACAGAAAGTACAAGATGAGCCCAGACTATACCATGTGTCAGAGAGTTAAAAAGAGTTCTAAGAATAATAAGTACACATCAAAGGGATATATAAATTAGATTGAAAGGGTACCCGCTGATCAATCAAGGACAAATCAAACATCAAAATAAATTTAGAAACAAATGATTATCATTGAATAGAGATTCCTGAATCTATACCAATATCATAAACAAATGAATAGGGAATATAATGAAGAATCAGATATTTTAGTTTGTTTTTATTGAAGCAGCATTAATTTACACGACAATGCTTTAGATGTGTTGGTTCAGTCTTCATCTAATATATGCTAATATACTAGCTTCCCATACACACTGAATTTCTAATAGTCCTCTACCACTGCAGGACAGAATATTTTTACTTGACTGGAATGAATGAATATTGCATTATAATATTAAATAGGTTTAAGGTGTACATCATAGTAAATCAACATCTGTATATAAATACAGTGATTTCAACACTATTTCATCTTTTCCTATAATTAATCACCTTTACCCTCTTCCCTACCCACTGCCTCTTCTCTTTCCCTTCCTGCAACCATGATTTTTCTTGGCTGAAAGTCTACTGCTGTTTGATTTAGCTCATTTTTTAAAGTCTATTTTTTGTTTAATTTAGTTGATTCATTTGCTTGATATCTCTATATAACACATATGAGTAATAACATATACCTGTCTTTCTCCATATAATTTGTGTTGCTAAGTATAATTTACTTCAGGTCATATATATTGCTATAAATGGCAGGATTGCACTTTTTTGATAGCAATGTAACAGTCCATCGTGTATGTCTGTGTGTGTGTGTATCTTGTTTTTATTCACTCATCTGGACAGGATATTTTTATAATGCCAAAGTGCCTCCCCTATCATACAAACCTGTTCAATAATACTTTAAGGAACTGAAAAAAAGGAATTATTAATAGGATAAAGAACATGTACATCTGATAGAAGGAGGATGTAACAATATTATTGTGGAAATATTCCAAACAAAGTTATATAAGCTTAATCTAATTTAAGAGTTTGTGAGACTCAACCAAATTAAAAAAACATGTTGTGGAATAATTTACCTATAAATTTCAAAAGTGTCAAGTAGGAAATACAAAGAAAGAATTAGAAATTGCTTTAGATTAAAGAAAACTAAAGAGACATGACAAATGAAACATGTAATCTGAGTGGGATCCATTTATGAATTGAGGAAAGTTAATACCAGGAATATTCAACAAATTAAGAGCAGATCTTCCTCTGCAAACACTCTAACCATGACTGGACCTAGGAACATGGCATAGTGATAGGGGTGAAACTTACCTGCTCTCTCCCTGCAGCAAGCCAGCAGACCACTCCTCAGGGCTGTGTGTGTGAGTCTGCGAATGTCAGGACACGTGAACCATCTTTAGAACTACACTGAACCTATGACTTGCCAGCATGGAGAGCACAGTGGAGCTGAATGTATCATCTACCTTGCCTTCTCTGCCTTGATTGTTCACTTGGCTCTCCTAAGACCTGGACCAATTTCTTCTGACCTTCAAACCGGCAGTGCCCTCCCTGCTGCTACAGACACTTCCTGCCTCCCTCTGTCTCCACCCCTTTAATCCAACGTTTCCCAGATTTTGTGCATTTGTATAGATGGACCTTTTTTTCATTCATTCACCTTCCTCTGCTCATGTGTCTTCACTCTTTAACTCAGCTGGAAAGGCTGAATTGACATATCTGAGTGGTAAGATGTTGAGTCAGAAGTAACTATGTAAAAATTTGTTTTGTTCCACTGATGGCCATGTGGGAGAGCCCCACTTTTTCACTGCATGTGCCTCCTTCTGAGGTCTCTGTGTCTCCAGTATAGAGGATAATAACCCGTAAGGTAGAAGGAGCCACAGGACAGAGAGATGCAACAGCCCTCTATGCTTCTCTCTTCTCCTGTGCCACTCCAGCCCCACTGGAGCTTAGGGATAGTGACAGGAGTCCACACTTGATGTGTTTAGGTTTTTAATATTTAAGGGTCTTTTTTGTGGCTCCTTATGTAATGGAATGCAGTCCAGTCAGCCTCATGCATTCCCAATTTACCTATTATTTGCACTCATTATTCACAGATTCTGTATTTTGGAAATAATGACTCACTAAAATTTATTTGTAAGTCCCCAAATGACAATACTGAATCACCTAACACACATGTTCACAGCTGAGGCTGAACATGCTTCCAAATTATTTCAGCTCTCATGTAAGTGCCCTCTTTGATACATATTTATTGCCAACTTTTTTATATTTGTGTGTTTTCTGTTGGTGTTTACTATTTAAAATGGCCTTTAAGGACAGTGCTAATGTACTCTCTAGTGTTTCTAAGCATAGGAAGTTTGTGATATACGTTATAGAAAATTATGTGTGTTATATAGTCCTCATCCAGTCAGGCGTGACAGTGTCTTTACCATAAATTCAGTGTTAATGAATCAATAACACATTATATTCAGGAATAATGAAGAGGAAATCTGCTATTTTGTACATGAGGTTGCTCTAGAAAGTGCTAAATTATTGTTTATAGGGTCTGATGAAACTATAGAAAAAACAGGAAAATAAATTTGTGGATTCATGGACTGATGACCAATAAAAGTATAATGTACAGATTGTTGTGAGGCTGAATGTCAAAGATAGTGCTACCCAGGGTCAGGAAAATGTTAAAACTTTTTTGCTATTTTCATATTAAAAAGAAACATTACATATAGTTATTTGCTAAAATCATATTAAATAAGGTGTATTTAAATATAAACACAGATTAAACTAGGTTATACATTGATCAGTTGATAAAAACCTAAATTTGGATTTCATCTTAACATACCAAAAAGAGAAAAGAGAATGAAGCAGACAAAATATTCAAAGAAACAATAGCTGGAAACCTCCCACATTTAAGGAAAATGATTAATATACAACCAGAAGTCCCAAGAAATACCAAGTGAGATAAACATAATGTGACCCAGAAAATTATAGTAAAAATGTTGAAAGAGAAAAGCAAAAAGAAATTCTTGAAAACAGCAAAATAAAAAAAAAAAGACTCATCACATTCAAGGGATCCCAACAAATTAACAACTTGCTTCTCATTAAAAATTAGTGGAGAACAGAAGACAGTGAGATAACATACTCAAAGTGCTTAAAAAAAACAAAAACAAAAACAAAAACTAATAATCAAAAATCTTATATCTAGAAAAAGTACTTGAAAAATAAAGGTAAAACAACTATATTTCCAGATAAACAAAAGCATAGAGATTTTATCCTAGCATACCTGCCTTAAAATAAAAGTTCTTTAGGCTAAAAGCAAATGCCATCAAACAACAATTTAAATCTATAAGCAAAAATCAACCAAAGAAACAAAACAAAGAGCACTAATAAAAGTAATCAGATAGGCAAGTATAAAAAATAGTACATTGCATATTTCTTCTACTTTCTTCTCTTAAAGATTTAAAAATCTATTGTATTTCTGGGCTTATAATATCAAAACATACAATATATTTTGACAAAAGAGGTAGATGGAAGTAAAACTATACAGGAATATAGAAATGACCCAAGACAGTAAATTAAATTTAGAGAAAGAAATAAAAGATTAGCAGAATTTCTAAATAAGGTCAATATCATCAACTTAACGAATATATGCTTGCTCTCCTTCATTCCCTCAGCATCTTTAAAGGATATGTTTTTACAGTGATCATTAAGTTTCATTGTGTTTGTAATGTATGTTGATGTTTATGTATTATAATAATATTACTTAAGAGGGAGGAAGGAATAGAACTATAAAGAAGTAATTTCCATATTTTACTAGAATTAAGTTAGTATAAGTTTGAAGTAGATTCTGAACAATTAAGACATATTGTAAATGAAAAAATACCAAGAAATTTAAAAAATAGTGAAATAATTAAAGCATTAAAATGTCATGATAGAAAATATTAAAAAATTAAAAACAGCAAAGGTGAAACAAAGATAAAAGTAGCATCAAATATTTATATACATATATAACTAAATGACAAAGATAAATCTGAAATCAGTAATAACATTAAATGTGAAAAGTTTAAATAACCTAATCCAAATACATTGTCAGGAAAAGTAAAGGAAAATTCATCTAAATTTGTCTGCATACATTTGCAGAGAAGACACATAGAAGGCCTACGCACACACACACACACACACACACACACACATGAAAAAATGATCTATAAAACTCACCATGAGAAAAATGCAAACAAAGTCACAATGGTATTTTACCTTATACCAATGAGAACGTCTTTATCAAAAATACTAGAAACAAAAAGTTTTAGAGAGGGTGTGGAGATAAAGGAACATCCCACACTATTGGTAGGACTATAAATTAGTATTGGTGGGAATGCAAATTAGTGCAACCTCTTCGGAAAACATTATGGAGATTTTTCAAAAAAAATTAAAGATGGCTCTATCTTCAATACAGCAATCCCACTACTAAGCCTTCAAAAACCACTAATATCTGCACTCCTATGGTCATAGCAGCACAATTTACAATAGTTAAGACATGGAAAAATCCTTAATGCCTGTAAACAGATAACTGGATAAACAGCTGTGGTATATATGCTCAATGGAAATCTATGCAGTTATTAAAACAGATTAAATTGAACCCTTTACAACAACATGGATAAAACTGGAGGGGATCATGCCAAGCAAAATAGGCCAGAAAGATAAAGAGAAGTACAGTATGGTTTCACACATATGTGGAGTATAAAGAAACAAACCAGATGAATCTCAACAAAATTCACAGAGTGCAAAACTATAACTACCCAGGGGAAGAAATGCAAGAGGGAAGGAAGGAGGGAACAAGATGATGCTAAAGGGCACTGGAAGGTGGTGGGTGTAGTATGAAATACAAAGACTCAGGTGATAAACCAATATCCTAAAATACATATAGCAATGTAAATAAAAGCAAAAAGAACTACTAAGACAATTTTTTTAAATAAAAAGAATAAATTTTGTCTACAAGAACGGTAGTTTCTACTCAAAGATTCTAATAGGTTGAAATCAAAAGGATGCTATTACTTTTTCAGGAAGATAATAACAATTATAAACATATGTGCACCTAACAACAAAAATCAGTATATGTGAAAGTAAGAACTGATAGATTTAAAGGAAGAAAAAAGAGATTCAAAAATAATCATTCATCAATTCTAAACCTCACTTTTCAATAATAGAATTATCTGGAAGAATGTCAAGAGGATTTAGAAAATTAAAATATAAAAATATAAAGTCACTATTACAGCAGGTATTTAGAGAATTTCCCCTAACAGCACAATAGTTTTCTCAAGTGTATGTGGAATATTCTTCAGAATAAAATTTTGTTAGGCCCCAAAACAAGTTTCAGTTATCTATAGTGATTACTATATAACATGGCCTAGTCTGTGACTATAATAAAATGATATTAGAAATCAATAATAGAACAAAAATTGACAAATTCACAAATACTTATAAACAGCACACTTTTAATAACCAAATTGTCAAAGAAAAATCAGAAGGGAAAGTACTTTATGTTACTATCTAGTATACTGATATTAAAATAATTGAAATAAGATACATTTAAATGAAAACAAAACATGCCAAAACTTCTGGAATGCAGCTATAGTAATCCTTACAGGAAAATTTGTAAAGCTGAACAATTTCTAACTTAGGATATAAGGAATAGAATAGCAAACTAAACCTAGGTATGTAGAAGTGAAATAATAAAGAATGGAGTGAAAATGGACTAAAGAATAGGAAAGCAATATAAACAATGAAATGAGAAATAGTCTTTGAAAACATCAAAATCCATGACAAGCTTTTATCTGGATGACAAAGAAAAAAAAAGAGTGAAGACAAATTACTGAAATCAGGAATGACAAAAATGGACATCACTATCAAACTTTTGGAAATTAAAAAATTGCAAAGTAATACTATGAACAATATAGATAACCAACACATTAGATGATTTTAATTAAATTTTAAAAATTACCAAAAATAACTTAAGAAGAAACAAAATATCTAAATAGATCTATAACAAGTAAAGGGAATGAGTCAGGAATCAGAAAACTTCCCACAAAAGAATGCCGAAGGCTAAATTGGCTATACTAATAAAATTTGCCAAACATTTATTGGAAACGTAATAATTCTTTACAACTCTGACCAAAAAAAAAAACAAAAACAAAAACAAAACACGAAGATGATAGACCACTTCTCAACTTACCCTATTTTTTCAGCATTTCCCTGACACCAACACCAGATACAAAATAAGAATTCTATCAACGTCTCTTGAGAATAGCCACAAAAATTCTCGAGTTAGCAAATCACATCCAGCAACATATTAACATATTTTTACAACATTACGAAGTGGAATTTATCCCTGCAACCTGAACAACAATTCAAAAGTGTGAGCAAAACTGAGCAATTTGATTCTGATTACATCATGAGTCATATAAATTAACATATTCACAGGTTTTGGGAATTCATGGGTATCCATTTTTGAGGGAGAATTATTCTGCCTAGTGTTTGTCTTACTTTTTTGCCAATGTAAGGTTCAATATTGTTTGACATTTTGTATTTTAACTGTGATAACTATATATAATCTCTTCTTTTATTATTGATAGTGTAACATCTGCTTACGTCTTACAATGTGCCTAATATTAAATTTAGCTAAACTTTGCTCAGATGTGACTAAAATAAGAGATTCAATTAGATGGCTGTTTTAATCACTTTCTTCTGGATGCCACCAAGCTTCCTACTATACCAATATCTTAAAATAAATTCTTTGACTTACTGGGCAGTTGGATGCAATTGCCTAGTAACTATTTGGGTGAAAAACAGTCAGAAGTCTAACATTCTCTATTATGCCATAACTCTGAAAAGGAGAATCTTGTATCCACAGACATGACACTCAGTAATTCCACACAGTAGCCTATCATTAAACAGAATTTTCAGTCATAATTGGGTTTGGCAAACAGCTAGACAGGTTAAGTATGAAGAAATTCTGCAACATTTAGCACATTATTCAGCGTTAACCTCAAGTCCTTTTGGTTTGGATCTATCTGATGATATCGGTGCCACAAATTTTATCACATGGTTTCAGACCACTTTTTATTAGCGATGACAGATCTATACTATACTATTCCACAATAGTATGGTTTGGATTATATGGTTTGAGAACAGATCCTTGTGTGTCCTGACATGGCTATTATTAAATTTGTTTTCCCCAAACCAAATGGCTGCTACAAATTAGATTGGTCTGTACTTTCAGGATATTCCCCGATATCACCCATCCCATTTCAGTCCATACTTTTCCCTTTTTTGAAAAGAGATCTTTAGATGATTTAACTGAAGGATGGCAAAAACTGAGCCCTGACTTGAATTAAATCATAGCCATTTTATTTCTATTCCCGTTGCTTTTCACCTCACATTTTATACAAGACACAGAAGTGGGAAGAATGCTATGTACCGAGGTGCATAGAATAGCAGGAAAACTAGACAATAACACCAGGACATAGAAACGCTTAAGAGGTTCTTGAAATTGGACAAGTAGTAGTTCAAAATAGACCCTCTTTATATGTCATACTCGCCTCTCAGGAGAAAATGTGCTATCTTAAGGAAAGAATGATGTACTTACACTTCAGAGAACTCTCTTGCATCTTTAATATCACTAAAAACATTTGAGAAATAAAGGATTCATGCATGTAGGTAACTCAGTCAATGACCCCTTACATGGTTTTGCAGACCATTTGGCTGTGGGATTTAATATGGTCTCAAGGTTTAACTTGAGAACTCTTTATTGCTTTATTAGGAGTGGACTACAGTTCTGATAAAATCAAATTAGAAGTTAACTGCGATGGTGCTCAAATGTATATAGTCTCTAGAGTCTTAAATGTTTTTTTTCACAGCTGTAGCTTCAAACAATAGAATTAATTATCTTCCAATAAAAAAAGGAACATAAGCAAGTTAAAGTAGTTGAAATGATTATTATAAAAATCTACATAAACAACTATAATATCAAACAGTGATAAAGATAAGGACTTAGAATTTGCTCATATGATAATCATCTCTCCTTCAGCTAAAGCTGATCAACAAGGAAAAAGAAGGACTGAACCCGGACAGCAAAATAAATTTCTGTTCTTGTGTTCAATAATACTGGGACTGGTCATACCTCTTCTGATGACTTTAAGCAGTGCTGATAATAAGCAAAGTAAACTTAAGATACTTGCTTCAGGAAATACTTGCTCCTTGAAGGTAAGACTGTGAACAAATGAGAATAGCTTATTTAACCAAGATTAACAGCTTTATTATATCTCACGTCAAGACCCTCACTCCTCTGTATAGTTCAATGAAAACTAATTGTATCATAAACTTTAACCAGTCCCAAACAATTTCCCTCCTGCTAAGACCCACCTAGAAAGTATTCTTTGAGACCCTAAAATCAGTGCTGTTTTCAGTTCATAGCATACTTCAGCTTAGCAAATGCATGATACCTAAAAAGTTAATTATATTGAGTTCCATAGTGTAAAGTCCTATTAACATCTAAACCAAGGAAAGGAATATTTCTGAAATATTTCCTGTGACCTAAATCCTCAGCTAACAACTTCTACATATATTGTCAGATCCAATCATTACTACAGACCTGTGGTGTTATTATCTATCAGACCTAGATGTTATTATCTTCATTTTCTGTTGGGTAAGTCAAGACACAGACAAAGTAACCTTTCTTAAGGTCATGATTTAAGATTGAGCTGTGATTATAACCAGAAACCTTGACTTTCAAGCCAGTGACATTTTTAATTAAACTTCATAGTCTCTAAACCACCTCACTTTTAATCAGAAAGGGATATTCAATCAAAATTCTAATTTACTTTCAGGAGCTTCAGTTAAATATAGAATCAATGTTCCTTCCATATGACAGTTTTGAGACTCCTCAGATACTATATATGTTCAATATCAAATGGCCTTAGCACCTTTATATTTTGTAACATTGATCCTTTTTTTCTGTTTTCTACCCTGTCAAATCTAGATTGAAGTCAAAACATAGTATTTTCTTCATTTATGTAACATCCTAGATTATTTTTCTTTCGAAATCAGCTATATATGATATCTTTTCTAGGTCTAAAACACAGCCAATTTCTCTATTTTAGTAGCAAATGACTTAGAAGCCCTAAAACATGAAAATTTCCATCTTTTTGGTAGCTAAGGATTCCAAGATTTGTTTGTCAAATAAAATGTGATGGGTACTAGCAGTGACTTAATTATATTAAAAGAGGTCCAATCATGGCTTTTGTTCTAATTTGAGACTGAGGAAAGAGAAAAAAAGGAAAACAGAAAAAAGTGTTGGTGTGTGTGTACACATGTGGAGAAAGAGGACTTTTATACATAGAGATGATCAAGGAAGAATTAGTGAGAAGGTTTCATTAGAGCTGAAACATTAAGATGACGAGGCTAAAAACTAGAAGACAATGTAGAATACAATTCAAGAAGGTAGAAACATTTAAATGATACGTGAGTAAGGGGAAAAATTGGATGTTTTAATGAACCTAATGCTCAATAATGTAACTGGACGAAGGTAAAATTATGCAGATTGTATAATATGAATCTCCTTAATGACTTGCTAGAACTTCACAGGGATTTTTTTTATTTTAAATGACTATTGTGGGAGTGACAGACTGACTAGTCTTCTAAGAATATCATTCTCATTACTAGAGACTAGAGCATCACAAATAAGAAGAGATTTAAAAATTAGCAGAGAGTCAGGCAAGAGATCATCATGGCCTGGACTAAGTAAGGGACAGATTAAAGATGTAACTTTAAAATAAGATTAGCATATATTGAGGAATATTTGAACATGGAGAGAAGAAACAATAGAAATTTAAGGATGATTCAGCTGTAATGACAATGGCAGTGTCAGATGCAGAATTAACAGATAACAGTGAAATCAAATGGGCTGAAACTACAAAATGTTTTTTTCCTGCTCATGCTACCTGTCTATAAATGTATTGACAGGAAAACAAACATCACTTTCATCATAGAGGTGGGGTTTAGTTATTTCCTAGATTAAGTCCCACTGTCATCTAGGGTTTTTCATTTTACAAAATTCCACCAGAAAACACAGAATTTGAAGGGAGCTGGAAATATGTAGAGTCAAAATAGTTAGATAAAAACCATTATGAAACTGAAGACTCTATAATAAGAATGCAATACTTCAATTCTCATAGAAACACAGATCATTAAAATAGACCAACCACTCACAACAACCCAAAGGAGCAAAGAAGACTGAGATGGCCTCACATTGCCCTCTAGAAAATATCACAAAATTCCCCTCTAGAGCATTACCTCTTATTGTTAGAAATTTAGTTCACAGTTATTTTGAAGCCACAATCCAAACATTTCTTGCTTCTAATCACTATGAAAACAGTGTGACAAGTTATTGAAGCATATGCAGCTATCCATTTAAGAGTAATATTCTTTGATTCCAATCACAATTATACTTTCTTGCTTCTGTCTCTCCTTTTATTCTCTCTTATTCCTTTAAAAATTTTTTACCTAGCCTGTAATCTTGATCCTAGAGCACAATAAAAGTAAAACAAAGTTAATAAGATTCAAAGATGTTTTTCTCTCTCCCAGAAATTTTTATGTGTTGGCAATTCTGCTATATAAATTCTTTTTTATATAGGACTAGCTGAATTTTACAGTCTATTTATCTTACACCTTTTAATTAAATGGCCTCTACCTGGTGTCCATTCCATATTCCACAGTCTTACATACTATATCTGTTCACGTTTTCCTTTTGATTAAGAAAAAGAAATGGTTACAGGGGAAACAGTGGAAATATGTGAAAATCACAACAAGTCATAGTAATTTCATTTTTCAACCTGGATACGTCTTGAACTTTTCATTCAAGTAAGCTAAGCTTTTAAATGCTGTGAGTGGTTACTAATTCCCATTGGTTTTCCCAGCAACATTGCAGATGATAAGGGAGGGATTTTGTGACAACTAGAACATGGATAGAAGCATAAAACAATAGTTTTCAATTTTGAGAAAGTCAACAGAAATGGTAAAAATTAACTAAGTCTTCTGGGTGTTATGGAAAATGGTAGAGTGGAAATAAAAGGCAGGTAACATTTGATTAAATATTTAATTAAGCTAAATACACACAACCTCTTAATTTTGAATGTGTTCTGGAGAATGGTATTCTACAAAAGTGAAGTAGACAAACATTTTTAAACAATTTCTTCTGATTATATTTAATTGCTGACTTGATCAGGTCAAGCATGTCATCTACCATTACAGTCAAACCATGTCACATTTCATGTTGTTACTTCATTCATTAGGTCAATTTTGCAGATGGCACCCCAGTGCTCAATATACAAATTTCCCCTGCATCTTCACAATATTGACTTATTAACATTTTTCCTTCTTGATTAATTTAAATGTCATTGGAGAGGTTTACCCACTGGCACACAGGGACCAGCATAATTGTATTATAGAAACTGTTGCCAGTGCTGATGTTCAAGAAGAAATTGCAAAAGTGATGACACTTTTCTGGGCAATGACAACTCCAGGAGAATGGGGGAACATTATATTAGATATTGAAGCTCCATGATTTTTGGTTATAGAAAGTTCTTGAGTAGGGATCTAGCACCTTGTCCCTTCAAATTTTATTCCAGAAAGCACATCCACACAAATGAATTAATATTCTCATTTCTATTGCCACTACTAAAAATTACACAATCCAAAATCACTGCAAAATGGTGAAAAGAGACGCACGAGTAAAAAGGAATTTTTAAAGTTTTCAGAAAAAAAAAAGAGCTTTAAGTCTTTGGATATACATTGGAAAGCACATTTAACTCCAGGTGTAGAAAGCTGCTCCTGTGATAGTTCTTTAATATATCTGCTACACCTGTTATACTTAATTAATCACATGTTTATTCTTTCCAGGAGGCTGACTCCTCCAGGATAGGATCTGAGTTGCAGTCAAATTTGTTTCGCCAGCAGCATACTTAGCACAGTGTAACTGGTACATGATTATTGACTGAATTGGATTGAAAAGAATTAAGTTAATACTGGCAAACGTCACTAACTGACCAGTCAGCAAGAACTTAAGGCTTGTACTGGGTAAAATAGACATTGGTTAGATCTGTGATAGGTATTCTATAAAAATACTGTTTATATGGTTTGAATTAAAGCTGATATTGGATTTTTCGAAACCTAATGAACAGTTAATTAATTCCACATTTCTCCCCAACTCTGAAGTTAACTAGGTACCTATCATGTAATCATCTTCAACATTCCAGTACCCTCTCTTTCCCATAGCATAAAATAAACTATCCCTAAAGTGACTATTTATGAAAATACTTTGTTTCAAAAGCACATCTATTTTGTAAATCAGTGATATAGGTTCCTTATTTTAGAGAGCCAGTGACCTTTACATATTTCCAGAGCATTTGGCATGAAGGAATTCCTTTTCCTATGCCATGGCATGTGGTGTTCTAAAAGAAAAAATCACAATGACAAGGTTAAAGCATAATCAAACAAGCAGGACACAATCAAAATAACCAAATGAAGGCACTGAACAAAAGAGTTAAGAAAAAATCCTGTGAGGCAGATGAAATGGTCTGCGTAATAATTAAGAGGAGAGTTCAAAGCTGGACCCCTGAATCAGGTGAGAGAATTTAAATTAGGTCCTTTGTGTCCTGATGTGGGGGTTCTCACCCCCATGGCTGCTGCTCTGAGCAGGATGCCAGAAATAGACCAGAGGGGACCTGAACAAAACGTGCCTGTTAGGGTGAAAACAAAGAGAAAGAAATGAGGAGTGATGCAGAAATGCTGTCAGTGTAACTGGTAAAGCCTCACCCAGGACGGAGTTAACGGCACAGAGACAATTTCCTTTGATAATGCACTGGCCAAAAGTAAACAATGCTATGGAGTGGAACACAATGCATCCATGAGCCCTAGGGATCAAAAGCATCAATAGTAATCCTTGGTAAAGGGAAGTTATGTGAGTCGTGTCGTGTCACTCTTTCTGCCCCTTCTCCATTCTTCTGCCAACAACACACACAGTTTCTCTCCAGGCTTGTTTGATATTAAGTAATACACAAATACCAACTGCACTAAAATGCACCAATGTTTCCACTGTGATCACATTTATAAAAATAAATGAAACATTACATCTGTAAATATTTATTTCCTTATTAAATTATTTCTTATATTAAAGTAATAAATGTACTTTAATTTAGGTATTTGCTAAACACTTGTATCATAAATAGTATCACTCGCCACCTTTTTTATTACCCAACTTCTTTTCCAAATTTTTTTATTTCTACTTGCTGTTTCTTACGTTCATTTCAATATTTTAAAGCAAATGGCTTGGGAAATGTCACTAGGATGGTGACAGAGGATGTACCACACTTTGAACCCAAAAGAAACAACTAACAATTGGCCAGGAATGGAATACCACTGAGAGAATCCCACGGCATACACACTTGTACCGAAGAGCCCTACAAAACCTGCATTAGAAGGGACACATGAATATCCCAGCACTGGTATGACAGAAGGTAGAAGAGAAACACATGCAGAGGCAGTGGTGTGGCGAGCACAGGGGCTCGAGGGAGGGAAGAGCTAAGATATTGGGGAGGCACAAGCCTTGGCTCAAATGAAGTCCATAGCAGAGGAGATGGATGCTCCACATTGGCTGGGATCCCAGCACAGCAGACTAAAGAGAAAGTGCTTGAGCCTACCTTCCCTCTCCCTACATTCTAGGGATCTATAAGCACCATGAAGTATATAAGCAGTGGAAAGATGACCAAATCTCAGATCTGGGACCCAAGAAAGGAGGGCTAAAAGGGGTGTCATTCAGACAAGCAGCCTCCTCCAGCATATCCATGATAAACGCTTGTCCCCACAGCACCCTCCTTCATACTCTGCTAACACAATGACAGATACTCACTGGCTTATACACCTAAGAAAGTCAGCAGTAACCCAACATAACAACAGTAACAACAAGTTAATTAATAAAGCCATAGAACCCATGCTGGAAAGGTAAAACACAAGCAACTCAGTTTTAAGTAGCTGACCAAGATCAAATGAACAGACAGAATAATATATCTGGGAACTTGAGACCTCAAGGTAAAGACATCACAAAGAGAGAATGACATCTCTACAGACATCAAACTTAAAGATATAGGGGATTGTACCTTTCTAACTGATAATTCAATATAGCTATTATGAAGGAACTCAAAGAAATTCAGGAAAAATCAGAAAAGCAAATCAATGAGCTTGGGAATAAAATGAACAACAAAACTTTAAATAACAACTAACAAAGATTCAGGATGTGAGAAACTCAATAAAGAAAGATCAAGAATGCTAAAGAAAGTTATGGAAACAAAACAGACCTAATGAAGGAACAAATCAGTGAGCTCAAAGACAGAAAATGAGAAATAATCTAGATGCTAGAAGAGAGAAAAAACATACTAAACAAAATGAAGAAGCACTGTAAGAATGATTTGACTCCATTAGCAAAGGCAACATAAGAATTCTGTATATCCAAGAATGTGGAGAGAGAGAACAAAGATCTTACTCAAAGATAATAGCTGAAGTGTCCCCATATCTGGAGAAGTAACTGACTATATAAATCCATAAATCCAACAGAACACCTGGCTATCTAAATGTAAAGGGACCTACACCAAGACAACCAAAACATAATAGTAAAACTATCAAGACAAAAAATACCTGCAGCTAGGGGAAAATAGCAGGTAACTTACAAACGAGCCCCTGTCATGCTATCACCAGACTTCTCAGCAGAAAACTTAGAAGCCAGGAGACAGCAGAGTAACATATTTAAAATACTCAAGGATAAAAACTTCAGGTCATAATTATCATATCCCACAAAATTCTTAAGATATTCCTAGTTGTCACATTGGTTAAATTTATTAAGAATCTCAGTGACATAGGCATTTATTCTTAAAGTATAATTGCTGGATCCACAATTTCTGATTCTTGTCCATGCAGAATGAAATGTCTTAATACTCTGGTCAAGCTGAATTTAGCATCATTTCAGCTAAACACTTACTAGTTTTCTTTTATCAGTAGAAACAAATGTGGTTACCTTCCTAAATAAGAACATAGGTTAATCATAAGAGCTGTCTATTTTGGCTCTCTAATCACCAATTTCTTGTTGGAAGGAACCACTTATTAACAATCCCACAGCAGTCTGTAACACAATAAGATGTCTCAATAAAAGGATTCATAAGATAATATCTTAATGACACTAGGATCTCCTTAGAATTTTTATGTAGTGGAAAATGCCCAAATTTATCATGATAGCCTAGACTAAAAGCCCAGCTTTCCCATGAATTAGCACTACAGGCCCACTATACCCACTATAAAATTATATATACACATAATGTCTGTGCCAGTGTCTCACATAGAGCTCCTAAATTCACTGTAAATAAGGGTCTAGGGGAAACGTTGGTTCTAATAGCTGGACATTTTGACCCAAGTTCCTGACACAAATTTCCTAAGATGTTTGCAATTTTCTGAGTGATATGAGCATCTGACACAAAGCTCCTAAATATTTTGGAATGTCTTAATTTAATAAGGCGATTCTTGGCAAGATCTTAGGTGGGGACTTATTACCAGAAAGGTCAGGACATGATTAGAAATTTTGGACATTACTTTCCCCTAATATTTTGCAGAAAGGGGAGCAGTGCTGGAAATGGAGTTAATAATCAATCACGCCTGCATGATGACACCTCCATAAAAAAGAGAAAAAAAAAAGGGACACTGTTCAGAGAGCATCCAGGATGGAGAACATATCTATGTATCTGGTAGGTGGTACATCTCATTTCCAGAGGGATAGACTCCTGTACTGAGGAGCCCTTGAGACTTTCTTTGCCCTACGTGCATCCTTTAAAATAACTTTTAAAATAAATCAACGAACAAGTGACTTATTTCCCTGAGTTCCATGAGCTAGATTAGCAAATTACTGAAACTGAGAAGAGGATTATGGGAACCTCCGACTTGAGCCAAACTGGAAGGAAGTGATGGGTCACTTGCGAACCTACAACTTGCAACTGGCAGCTGAAGTGGGAAAGGTCTTGTGTGACTCTTAACCTGCTGAGTCTGTGTTAATTCTTGTTAGCATCAGGAGCAAACCGAACTACAGGATACACAACTGGTGTTGGAATTGGTCTGTGTTGGGCAAACCCTACATACCTGGTGGTCTTGTGAGTGTGAGTAAAGTCTGTTTTCCCAGATACCCACACACCAAATGAATATTTCACAAACCACATTTAGATCATATTATGCAAAAGAAAACATTAAAAGCTGTTCCAAGAGTCAAAAGGTTTATAAATGTAAAAAGTATACCAAACACAGTGCTCTGTATAAGAATGAGGATTATTAATTTTTAACTTTTAATGCACTTTCTCATTCCTTAACCAGTTTTAATTTATCTAAGAGCATTTTGTAATGACAGTGTCAGGGAAAGGAATATTATGAACATCCTATCTGATATATGAATATACATTTATGAATATATGAAACCCAGAAAGGCTAAGTCTAAGAGCAGAAGACTCCTCCTAAGGAACGGTTACCATACTGCTTTGGTGCTTTAAAAAATAACAACAGAAAAAACAAGTAAGCAATATTATTTTTCCCTGCCAATTAATTTAATTAAATGCCTTTCTCATATGTCTAAATATTTAAGGGCAGTAAACAATATACAAATACTATGTATATAAATAAACAAATACTATGCTCTGAAAAGAAATTCCCACTAAGGCAAAAATTGCTTAATAATTTGTTTTCTATCATTGATATCTACTGACATGCTTTATGCCAATTATCTATTGATATATAATGATTTTAACAGTGATAATAATGTCATTTTCCAATATGCATCCTTACACAGTCATGTACATTATATTCACACCAAGAGAATCTATTTAACTATTCTCAAACTTGAGAAAATAGTACCTACTACCTGTAGTAGTGAGAAAGCTGCTATTTAAATCATTCTAATTTATTTTAAAAGTATTTTTGAGAAAATCCAATTTTTGAACTGCTAAAATGAGAATAATATAAATTAGGTACCTCTCTCATGGAAATTTAGTCTGGAGTTTTTAATAATTCTTTCAGAAATATGGTAAAGGAAAAATTATAACCATATATAAAGAAATCTTTGAATATATGATACTACAGTATATCAAATAAAAAGCTATTATGCAGCAATAAGGAATAGTCTTTAAACTCATTATACGCTTATTGGTCATTTCTGATCAACTATGTAATGTTTAAGATTTTGATTATATGAGTAGTACAGAGCCATCTCTGTCTCTCTCTTACAATGGAAAATAAAACAAGTCATTATGCATGTCTCCTACCTACTTCTGCATAATGCATCCTCCTCATGTATTGTGGAGCCAAAACCTGACATGAAAGTTTATGACAGAGTGAGATTGTAAAAATGTATTTTTATTTGAGACAATTTTGCTATAAAAGCACATTTTAGTCCTTTAAAATAACAGTCGACAAGATTTACTGCATCAAATGTAAGTTTCACACCTTAGTCAGTGGTAGATTTCAAACAAACCCCAGCAGCTGAGCCGAAATTGGCTTTTAAAATCTTTAAGTTACTTTGTTCCCGGATGCACATTTTTTTTTAAACTCGAAAACCACACTTATCATGCAGCTCACAAGTTCTTTGGTTTGCATGTATTCATTTTACTATCCTTTCTTATTGACAGAGACTGGAGTCAAGTCAATGCTACATTAATCCAGAAACTAAAAATAAGTAGGCAATATTGAGAATATTAATGTAAGGTGGCAGCTCTCACTTTTTCCCATCCCAACTTATTTTTCATTTGAACCAATTTGTACAAAATATATTTAAAAACCAGAAACTTAAAGACAATTTTCAGTGCATTGACATATAAATTTGCCTTTGATTACAGTGCACTTCTGCTATGGCAGGGAGAACAGTGGGTGCTTGAAACTGCAGATTCCTTTGGGAAGGTGTAATCACATGCTGACAATGCACCTGGGCCTTTAATGTCCAGGGTAGAAATTAGAGGACATATAGCCAGTTTATGAGTCTCAAGAGAGGGGAGAAATGGATGTCGATAACCATAACACCTCACTCTGTGGGGAGCCTGTCTAGTTCTTGGCAAGAATTTCAAGCTTAATGTTTCCTGGATAGCTTTTTTTCTTCTTTCTGTCTCTATCACTCTTCTGTTGTTGAAGTAGATAAAAGTAGTCTTAAAAGGAGAGAGACTAAACTTAAATAAGGAAAATCTCTACATATCTGACCTTAGATTATTTTTCTAGCTATCACAAATATTTGGCCTTAATATCTACTTACTTTGCAAGTTAATCCATAATAATTACTGATAGTCATGTAATGTTTTTAGTATTCCCAAGGGCTTTCACAAATATTTGCATAATAAAACATTTGCAGCAGGACCATAACTCTATCATACATATTGGAAAACTGAGTCTTGAAAGAAGTTATTTAGACAAAATTACTAATAGGAATTAAAACATGGTTTTTCAGAATTCAAAGTCGAACATCTTCTCTCTATACAAAGTTGATATTTTCATCTTTGAAATGTCTATTGATTTCTATACAATTTCTGTAGAAAACAAATTTAAAATTAGGCTTCCTTTGTTTAGCATATTAAAAGGTCTACTACAGAGAGTATCCAAATCATAAAAATGGGCAATCTTTTATATGAAATCAGATTGATGCCAGATGTTCTTTCATAGCTTCCTTTTCTTTACAAATATGAAGAATTGGAATATAGATGGAGAGCATGAAACACTTTCTTTTAAGTCACTTCTGTTGCATAATTTGTATGCTCTTTAGGCAAAATACAGGACTCAAACTGTGTTGATTAATCCTCAGAGATGCAAAGTGAAAAATACCCAAATACATATGAATAGCAGAATTAATAGGCTGTGATTTATATGATCAAGAAGAAAATATACTGCAATGAAAAATAACAATCTTCAACTATACACAACAATTTCTTAAATGCAGAATCTAGACACAAAGGGATTCATAGTCTATTATTACATTCATATAAAATGCAAAGCAGTCCAACTAATCTATATGTTGTAAGTTAGAGATTAGAAGTGGTCACCCTTAAGGAAAATTAGAAAATACAAGCATGGAAGAATATGTCTTTAACTGAGTACTGGATACATAGTTGGGCTTAATTTGTGATTTAAAGCCAAACATTTATATTATGTGTATTTTGCTATATAAATGATATACTTCCAAAAAACCTTTAAAGGAAGAGGGGAGCTAGACCTTAAGATTGCTTTTGAATTCATGATGGAACAATGGAAATACTAACTCCAGGCTTTGTCAGGCAGGAGAGCATTGGAAGAGTGTGGGCATTAGAGTCCGAAGTCTGAATTAGAAGACTCTACTCCACTACAACATTTACCATTAGTGTGCTCTACTGGAATTTTTCTCCAGCTCATTTCCGCAGTAAATTTCTTATGAATTTCACTTCAAAAGAATTAAATACCTAGGGTCTGCAAGACTTGTTTAATAAACACTAGCTAAAATGAATAGAATATACGAAGAGATTGAAAGATATACTACGATTATAGATGGGGAAAATTACCATTGTTAAAATGGCCATCCTATCTAAAGCAACATACAGATTCAATATAATTCCAATTAAAATTTCAATGACAGTTTTCAAAGAAATAGGACAAAAATTCTGAAATCTCTCTGGGACCACAAAATACCCTACATAGCCAAAACAATCATGAGAAAAAAAGGGAAAAATGGAAGTATCACATTCCTGAATTTCAAACTATACTACAAAGTCATAGTAATCAAAACACTTTAGTGCTACAATAAAAACAGATAAATGAATCAATGGAACAGAATTAAGAGTCTAGTAATAAACTCACATATATAGGTCAGTTATATGTCTGTTATGACAAAGGAGCCAAGAGTATACAAAGGAGAATTCAAAGAATTTTTTGGCAAAGCTAGATAGCCATACACAGAAAATAAATTAATAAATAAAACTAGGTCACTCTCAACACCAAACAAAAAATAATTCAAAATGGATTAAAGACTTGAATTTAAGACCAGAAAACTATAAAATACACAGAAGAAAATACAGGCAATATATCCCATGACATCATCCTTAGAAAGGTCATTCAGAATTTCACTCTAGTGGTAAAAGAAACAAAAACAAAAATAAACAAATGAGACCACATCAAACTGAAATGCTTCTGCATAGCAAAAGAAACTATCATCAGAACAAAAGGACAACCAACTGAATGGGATTAAATATTTATAAATCATATATCCAATAGGGCATTAATAGATAGATAGACAGATATAAAATGAACTCATACATGCCAACAACAAAATAATCAAGCAACCCAACAAAAAAATGGGAGGAACATCTGAATAGCTATTTCTCCAAAGAAGACATATAGATAGCCAACAGAAATATGAAAAAGAATCATCACTTATTATTAAACAAATCAGAATCACAATGTGATGTCACCTCACACCATGAGAATTTGGCCTATTTTAAAAAGTCTAGAAACAACAAGTGCTGGATAGGGTATGAAGAAAACGGAGCTCTTATACACTGCTAGTGGGAATGCAAATTGATGCAGCCATTTTGGAAAACTACAGATTTTCCTCAAAAAGTTAAACATAGAACTACCCATGATTTAGCAATTGTACTTCTAGATACCAATCTGAATAATGTGAAAACATTAATTTAAAAATATACATGAACTCCTATGTTCATTACAACACTATTTACAATAGACAAGAAATGGAAATGACATAAACACATGCCGGCAAATGATTGGATAACGAGGATGTGGTGTATACACATACACAATGCAATACTATTCAGCTATTAAAAATTAAATCTTGTTTACAACAACAAAGATGAGACTGAAAGGGATTATGTTACGCAAAATAAATCAGAAGGACAAATACAAGATGAGTCTACTTATTTGTGGAATATGAAAAAACCAAAATGAATAAGCATACAAAACAAAACAAAAACTGAAAACAGAACTGAGATTGGAGGAGAAATGGGAGCATGGGCATTAAGGGTAATGGAAATTCAATAGACAGTGGTGGAGGACTATTAGAAAACTGATAGTGAGCATGATACGATATACATTTGATGAAGAGTGAAACTGCACTCCTAAATTTATATTGTGTTGTAAATAAAGTTTACATCTATAAAAATACATTAAAAATTTCTTATGGATTTACCCCTTTAACTCCAGAGAGTTCTATAAATCACATATATGAACATTATAAACTGAGAACACAGACAAATGTATGGCATTATTCTCCAACATCCTTTAAATAGTATGAGTTAGTGCTACATCAGAAAAAAGTCAAATTCTGTATTAGAAAGATTAATTAATATTTCAATATGACCATCAACCGTCCATAGATTGGTGGTTTCACACAAGAGGTATTATTTTTGATTCATGTAAAGACCAGTCAGGGTTTCCTGGTTTAATGGTCCTCAGGGATCCTGTCCTTGTTTAAGTCTTTGAGCTCCTTTCCATTTATTGTTTTTAGAAAAACAGAGTATAGTGTAGGTACAACTCTTTCTTAGCTGCTTTCTTCCTGGAGAGGTATGCATCATTCCCACTTGCATTTGTCAAGGGGGAAGTAGTCACATGGCCCCTACCAAGCAAAGTATGAATCTTTATTGGTCCATTAGCCATGTCTACCACATTGCCTGTTTGTTCTCTTCCACAAACCACAAATCAATTTTTGAGGCTCTCTCAGTTGAGCATTTCACACTAAAATTCATAAAAACACAGAGATATTTGTTCTACAAGCACATGTGATACTCTGGAACATGTCTTCTGAGCAGTTGACTTTAAACTCAGTCTGAATTCCAGGGATTTGTCACCACTTTTGTGAGATAGCTTACATTTATGAACAAACATAGTGATGCCTAAATCTAAATACATCAATCTGAATTGAACACACTATTGTTTTGATTTTTTAGATGAGAGACATCTTAGTATAGTAGAAAGTACCCAGTACTGACACACAGGATCATGATCTTTTACAAATCAAATGTAAGTACTTTAGATTACAAAAAGTTCGTACGTAGGACTTCTTTAAACAGCATAAACTTAATTCACCAAAACTCTGTTAAATTTTTTCCTTTACAATTTTGGAAATGAAAGCTTTACTTTCACAGTAGAAGTCTTACATTAGAAATGTGACTTACTTTAAATCACAGAATTGAAACCAAAACTTGGGGCTTGAAATGATCAGTCTGCTATGTATTTCTTACTAGAGCAGGAAAAATGTCAAAAATAAACTATGTGTTCAACCCTACACACATGATTAAGTTTAAGATTTAATAAATCTGGAGGTCAACAGGCCGAATCAAGTAATGCATCAGTCAAGAGTAATTCAGAAAAACAAAGTCAATAAAATAATTTATATAGATATGTACAGGTGTGTGCACATAAGTGTGTGCAAAGATATTTATTATAAGGAATTGCTCACAAGATTATGGGTGTAGGCAAGTCCCAATATCTGTAAGGTACTTGGTAGACTAGATAGCTAGGAGAGTTGAGTTTAGTTACAATCTGAGTGAGGATGGCCTGATAATCCATGTTATTCCAGTCCAAAAACTGGAGAGCAAGATTGAGACCCAGGAAGAGTCAATGTTTCTAGCTGACTCCAAAGGCAGGAAAAAGTCATTGTCTGAAGACCACCTGGCAGTAGAACTCCCTCTTACAAGGGGAAGGTCAGCTTTTCTGCTCTCACTTCATTTTCGGCCTACATTACGGAGGGCAATCTGTCTATAGATTTAAATCTTAATTTCATCCAAAAATAACTGTATAGAAATATTGTCTTTAATTTGTTTGAGGTGCTATTGTGAATATCACAGGTTTAAAACAACACAATTTTTTCCTCATAGTTCTGAGACTGGAAGTTCAAGATCAGGGTGGCAGTATGACTGAGTGAGGGCCTTCTTTTGGGTTACAGACTTGGATCCTCACCTGACAGAGGAAACAAGAGATCTCTGTGGAGCCTCTTCTACAAGAATAGTATACTATTCTCATTGATGAGGGTTTCATCCTAAAAACTTAAGCACATCCCAAAGCCTCACCTCCTAATACTATCACTCTGGGAGGATAGAATTTCAACATATAGATTGGGGTCGGGGGGACATAAACACTTAGACTACAGAGCCCAGAATAATGTTTTACCAAAACTCTGGGTACCCCATGGCTCAGACAAATTGACAAATTAACTGTCATAGGCTGGCAGGGAGAGGAGGAATTTTTTATTTTTTTTAAGCAAGACAAAGCAGGCTAGCATAAAGGTAAGTAGGTAGGCAGGCAAGCAGGAAGAAGCATTTATCCATTCATTCATTCATTCATTCATTTTGGCTCTTCCTCCCAGACTCCTAGCCCTTCTGGTTATGAACTTAGGTCACTGAGCTTGACATGGACTATACCAGAGTTGTCAATTTAATGCCTGAGCCACCAGGGCATGTCCAAATATTGGTTTTTTGTTGTTTTTTTTTTAAATAGAGGCTCAAGAATTTCTATGGAAAAAAGTTGAAACGATTCTAAAATTTGGATTAAAGTGGTATAATAAGTATATATAAGCACCTATATACTCCGAGAGAGATGATAGAAAAACTTTCAAGGTAATGAATAGTGCTACTAAGACATAACAAATATAGATGATGTCAAGAACAAAATCTTTATCATTGGAAAGAAGTGTTTTAGCAGACATAGTTTAATGACTATTTTCCAAAACTGACTTGGCTACTAGCAACTAGTATATCCCACGGGATCAAAGAACTATATATTAAGCCAAAGACATTGCTGCATTAAATATATGCCATCACAGTTAATTAAACAACTTGGTTTTAGGACACCATTAATAGGGCATGATAAAGAGGAAAGAACTAACTCTGAAGATAATTCCAATGTCACAGAAAATTGAAAAATCAGTGCACAGCAGCAGAATTGGGTGGGGGATGTTATGAAGAGAGGGTTGTGAACCAAGACAGTTGTCTTGGAAAGGGCAAGCTGTATCAAGGGAGGCAAGGCTGCCATTTACATGAACTACAGAGGACTAGATAAGAATACTTTCTGACATCCTCAAACGTTGAAGGTAGGCGTAGCATTTTTTTGTCATAGTAGGATGATTTATAGAGAAAAACAGTCTATCAATAAATTAATTTTCATTTTGTGTTTTATTGCCTTAGACATTAAAATGCATAAAACAAGCCTCCCTGCACTGATCCATGCCCAAAATTCTTCCCTCCAGCAGTACAATCAGCAACATATTTCCTTGCTCAGAGTTTTCCATATAGCAAAGGACATAGCAAACTGTGTAGGTTGTTTTGCTTTGTTTGCTGCTTTACACATCTCTGAAAGAAGACATACCCTGGACTCGGGGCCATCACGGCAACAACCCCTAAATGGCTCTTCGTGTTGTGAGGTCAAGGCTACTGAAAGAATCTATGAAAACAGAAAATAGAGGATTACACTATTTCAGATTGGATTGTAAAAGTCAGTTGGTAAATTTTCAAGAGATTTGTGTTGTTGAATGCAGACATAATTAAAATTTAAATTATATAAAATTACTTGAAAATAAGTTATATTGAAAGCAATTACAATGCTACTCATCTCCACGTTCATTGCAGCAAGCCAAGAGCTGGAAACAACCTAAGTGCCCATAGAGAGATGAATGTATAGAGAAGACTGGTATATATACATAATTGAATACTACTCAGCTATCAAAAAAAAGATGAAATCCTGCCATTTGCAGAAATATGAATGAACCTGGAGTTAATTCTGCATAGTGCAATAAGCCAAAAAGAGAAAAACAAAAATCATATGATATCACGCAAATGTGGTCTATAGAGCTCTAAACCAAGCAAACAGGTTAACTAAACCAAACAAAAACAGACTTTTAGTCAATTAAAGCAAATCAGTGGATGCAGGAAGAGAAGAGGGAGGCAAATTTGGTAAAGGGAATCAATTGCATAATGAAGGAAGAACTGAAATGGTGGTAAATTTAATATATTATATGCAAATGTGGATTTACTATTATACATGTCTTAAACTTATATAAGACTATAATGCTATCTCCCTCAATAAATAAACTGTATTTAAATAAAATTTATTTAAAATGATAGCTCAATCAGAGAAGCCATAGGTAACATTCTTGAAACATTTATTATATTAAGTTAATCATGAGTCACATACAAAAAAAAAAAATATGCCCACTAGCAGTTCTGTAACACCTGAGTGCCTTTCATGTAGGCAAATTCATCTGCCTTAACCACACCAGAAACAAGACTGACAATTTTTCCTGCAATATTGATTCTGTAGCTGGGTGTTTAAGCTTGTCACATCTGACCTTAAACAGAATGCATAATCCACATGCAAACCTATTTCTTATTGAAATCCTAATAATGCAATCATATATACACAATTTATTATAAGTATTTACTGAACAAAAAAGAAAGTTAATAAAACTCAAAACTCATCATTTATAACTATTTTACCACATTGTTATTATCTATGCTCTTAAGATTATTTATCCATATTAGATTTGTTTGACAGAAATACTATACAAAAATTGCCACTGCATATCTTTCCCAACTCTACCTTTGGGGACCTCACATTTGGTGACTTGAAATTAGCCATGTGGGAGCATTCATACCACCGAAACACAATCGTGGCTTAATTCTTACAGTGAGACAGGGCTTAACATTTACTAGTACATTAATGGATTGATGATGTGAGTATCAAGGCTCAATGCTGATGTTGAACCATAAATTAGTGTGAGATCACTGAGGATTAAAAGAGAAAATGGTTAAAACTTAACACATTACCCATGGTGTAGCAGGATTTGTAAATGTATGTTTGTGGGGAGTGGATTCTAATTGGTATTTTGGAAACCCATCACCTCGCCTTTGAAGGGAACATTCAAGTCTAATGAAAAAGTACTGGCAGATGTGAACTTTACCACTGAGGACCAAGTCTCTCTCCACTTTTTCTGGTAGAGTATAAATTTCAGATTTTTTGTGCAATCTAAGGGAAAGGGTTCCAAATATTGGATGATACTGTGCAATGACCAAATTAGTTGGTTTATATCTGTCTCCAAGATAAATTTTATTCATAAGAGGAACAAAACCTAGAAATCTTGACATTTCATGGCCCCATAGTATTGTAGAATGACTCATATTTGTCTTATCATAGTTGGAAATATGTCTTTAAAGAAAAAAATCAATGTGGTAGTATGGTATCTTTAAAAGATTTGAGTATATTTGCTTTTAGATTTCATACAGGCCAACTGTTTGAATTATTTAATGTCGCAGAATAAATATAGGTGTGTGACTGATGCATTAAATATATGCACCTGATTCCAGAACCTGTTTCATAACTACAATTCCTCCTCATCTATTAGATAATATGTGGTCAAAAGATTTTCATGTGACATTGGGAGGACAATTTGTGAAGCAGGTAGAAGAGGTCATCTGATGCCTCTCAAGATCTGTGAAAGCATGCTATCTCATAAACACTCTAAAAATGGCCTAATATTATAGTTAGTCAATGCAACTAGTAATCTAGTAAAAATCAGAATATTGAAGATAGTGAAAATGTGTTGGTACCCACTGATTAGTAAAAAAGTCATGAGAAAAAATTATCTTACCCATTGTATCCCATGGTCTAAACAGGTAGGAAAATAAAATCATCCGACATTACATGCTAAAATAGAGGGACTGTCATACAAAGAATTGATTACGCAAGTCATGGAAAATCTATGAGACCAACAAACAGGGATGGTAAGATAATTGAGAGATTATCTGTTCTCTTAGGTTGAAAACCAAAGGGAGAAGATAATATCACAAAAGCCAGAGTCCAGGATTACCTGGATGATAGGCTTTTCATGATTTGGAGCCCCTACTACTAAAATGCCCCCCAGACAGAGAAGGAGACAGAATACTCTGGCTTCTTCCTCCTGTTCTCTAGCCTCACAGCAGGGTTTATCATTACATCTAACAAAAAGCCAGTTAACAGTGGTCCCCTGGATATGTAGAGTTTCCAAGAATTAGCAGAGAAAGAAAATGTAAAGGAATAGATCTGAGGGAAAATAGTTACCTCCATAAAATAAAATGTTTCATCTTGAGTATGTTGTGGTATGTTTAGAGCCAGAAATGAGGAGATGTCTGTGCTGGGAGGGAATGGCAATGGTCTGTGATTCAATTCACATATACTTTCTGCACCAGAATCTTTAAGACCATCACTCAATTAGTCTGAGAATTGTGAAGCTGTAGAATTCAGGGCAGTACATTACAATATGCCAATATTACTATTCTCCTGCTCTGACATTCTCCACTGATTGACAGAGGAAGGAGAAGGAAGGGCAGTCATCATTAACTGAGAGTAAATGAAACTGGAATATTAAAATACAGGATTATTTGAATGACTGAATTGGCTGGCAGAGTGTTCTCCAGTTAAGGTTAGGGAAAGATTAATTCTGCACACGACACCACTACTGTATGTATATATGTCTACAGGGACAATTGTTTGCATTGAATTGTTTTCTTCATTCATTTCAGCCAGACAGTAGTGCTGACTGATTTTTCTTTTTGATGTATAGAATGACTGTTTGACTGAATTTACCATTTAATTTCCACTAATGCACTGTAAAAACAATATATTAGTCTAATTAGAATGGCAGATATAAAAAAGTTTCACACAGAACTGCAGAGAAATACAGCATTGCTGTCTATAGACATGCAAGTCATATGTCCTAGTTTTTGGGGGATTGGTCCAATTTCATCTATTCTGCCTTATGACTTAGTTTCGGTTTTTAAAATGCAAGATCATAAAGTCTGATAAAAATAATTTTGGGTAAATCTGAGAATCACATAACAGAATCAGAAGAAATTATGAAATAAATTTTGTGGAGTTTCATATTTGTCAGGAGGTTTTGTTCTGTTAAACTTTTGAGTATTATTTGAGAAGACCTAAAGGAAAATATTTCAAATATATTCACAGAGAACCCTTTTTTATTTAAAATGTCTTTCTTCTAACATATATAGTTACTATGACAGACCATCTTTCTATGCCCATCCCAAGATTCTCTGTGATTACTAAACATTTGGGAACTGTCAATATAGGTAAGAAAGACAAGTAACTTCTGTGTACTTGATTTTTATTCAATAATGTTGATGTATAAAGAGTGTTTTCTTTCATGGTGACTAATTTGTCATGGCAAAGACATCTTTTTGGATACTACTCTTTGGAAAAGAAAATACACTTTTAGAAGATTTCCATATTCCAGTCACTAATTTGTGCTCTTGTTCAAGCAAAGTAAATTTATTCAAAATTAGCATATTATCTTAATTATGGTTTTTAATCTTAAAACAATCTGTTTATGAGAATTGGAATTTTCAGTAGGAAAAAGTGAAGGAAGATGGGAGAAAATGATCATAAAATTCAGAGAATGATAAAACAGTTTTTGGTTTTTTTAAGGTATATAAGGACTTCTGCTTCCAACTATACAAATTCAACATGGAAAATCAAACTGAAAAAGCCAGAAAAATTATCACTACATTTGAATATGGTCACTATAAAACTATTAGGGTAGCCAAGACCTAGAAAGTTAACATAAGGAGACAAAGAAACTCACTGTAGTAAGTTCGATGTTCTGCATATGTCTCTAGGCATTTATAAATACTTTAAAAAATAATATTTTCATTATTCCTTTTATTTACATTGCTATAGTATTTTAGTATATTTAAATAACACCTCAGTTTGTATTTTATATTGCACCCAAGACCAGAGTTCTAGCGTCTTTTACAATAGCCTTGTTCCTTCCTTAACTTTCCTCATTCTTCCTATTCCTCTAATAGCCACCATCTTGCATCCTGTGCATTTTCTTGAGATTTATCTGTTTGGTCTGTTTCTTTACATACCATATGTGAGTGAAATCATTCTGCACTACTCTTTTTCTTTCTGACTTATTTTATGTAGCATAATCACCTCCGGTTCCATTCAAGTTGTTATAAGGACACATTTTCATTTATTTTTTTGTTATTTTACAGAAGTCTTTAGTTTAATGTAGTCCCAATTGCTTTGTTTTACTTTAGTTTCTTTTGTTATAATAGTCTGCTTCCCCAAAGACATCTTTGAGATTGATATCGTGCAACTTTTACTTACAATTTTTTCCCTGTACTTCATTTTTTTTGGGGGGGGTCTTATGTTCAGGTGTTTGATACATTTTGGGCTAATTCTTGTATTTGATGTTAATAGATGATTTAGTTTCTTTTTTTTGCAGGTTTATATCCACTTTTCCCTCCATTGTTTGTTGAATAGACTTCCCTCCCTCCATTTCATGTTCTTGGCTCCTTATTCTTAAATCAACTAATGAACTAAATTAATTAATGTAATTCTGACTTTATTTTTCTATTTTCAATTTTCTTGAAGAACAAGACTCTAAAAAACCTGGTACAAAGCATCTCCTAAGAAACAGAAACACAAAAAAGTAACATCATGGTTGGAATTTAGAGATAAGAAGGCAGATAGAATTTTTATGGCCAACATGTCAGAAAGAGAAGTTGTTCCGAGAATTACATTGGACATTCACTAATAGTGTTCCCTTGAGGTATTTTCAATTTAGGTACACAAGACAAGATGGTAAGAAGTCAACAAAAGATAACTGAAGTGGAAGCAAATAATACCTAGAGATAAAATTGAGGTTCAGAATCTAAGAAGGAGCAGTCCAATGAAAAAAACAAAATATAAGTTGTGGACATAATATTTCCAACTGTGTATATATTGTGTTTCTGTATTAAGACTACTGATGAAATCAATCTAAGTTGAAATTTATAAAAAGGAAAATGAGTAACAAGTTTGTTTCATGATTGAAGTGATCTGCCCTTTCTTCTCAACTTGAAATAGGAAATTCTCTCCAGAGGAAAATCACATCATCTAGATTCTATACAACTTTCAAATCCCAAGACTGGTATCCATTGAAGAACCACCAAAACAACCAAGAAAACAACAAAAGGAACTTTAAAAAAGAATCATCAGAAGTTTAGATGACTTAAAGTTTAATTTTTCTGTTAACTTTAATCAAGTTCAAGAAAACAAGTGACAAAGTAGAGAACTTAATTAGACAACTAGAAACTATAAGATTATTAAAGTTAAAATGATATACCTAAAAATATTCTAACTAAAATGAAAAATTCAGTAATAGATGGGACAGGTGACAAAAGGACTATAGATCTGAATGACAGTAATAAAAATATTAAGATTGAAGCATGGGGGGAGGATAAAAAGTAAAATAAAGAGAATTTGAAGTATATGGGACCCAGCAAATACATTTTTTATCATATATTTAATTGGAGTCCAAGGAAGAAAGGAAAGAGAGATTAGGAATAAAGCAATATTTTACAAATAAGAGTTGAGACTTTTCAAGACTGACAATATGTCAAACTAGAAATTCAATAAGAACTAAAAATTATTAAAGATACTAGAGACCATCATGGTATAATTAAATACCAAAGAGAAAAACAGAAATTCTTAAAAGCAGTTAGAGGAAAAAGGGAGATATCGCTTTTTAAAATCAATTTTATTAAAGGAACATATATATTATGTAGCTTCAAGGGTATATCACTGTAAATCAACATCTGTATACAATACATTAGGTTTACCACCACCATTCAAGTTCTAAGGGATCAATACTAAAATTAAGATTATAGGCTACTTGTCAACAAAAATTATGAATACTAGAAAATAGCAGAATAACATTTTTAAGAACTCACAAAGAGAAAACTCTCGTGACTAGAATGAGAAATGAAAGGGGAGAAATTACTGTAGCACAGATATACAAAACATCCTAAGAGACTCCTATGAACAACTCTGTGCCAACAAAGTTTAAAAACTAGAGGACATGGACAGATTTCTAGAAAAATACCGTCTTATCCAGACTTAACTTGGAAGAATTGGAACAACCACAAGAAGGAAATTGAAGAGACAACCCAAACAAAAAATGGGAAGAGGAATTGGAGAGACATCTTGTAAAGAGGACACGCAGATGGCCAACGGGCACATGAAAAGATGTTCCTAAGTGCTGGCTATCAAGGAAATGCAAATCAAAACAACGAGAAATCACCTTACACCTGAGAGACTGATTATTATTCAAAAGTCTGGAAATGTTGGCCAGGATGTGAAGACAGGAGAACACTTTTATACTGTTGGTGGAAGAGTAAAGTGGGGCAACTTCATAGTGAAAAACACTATGGAGATTCCTCAAAAAGTTGAATATGGAAATCCTATATGATCCCACCATTTCACTTCTGGGTATTTACCCAAAAGACAAAAACACTCATTCACAGAGATTTATGCACTCCTATGCTTACTGAAACCATATCACTAAGAACTGGACACTACCTAAGTGTTCAATGTCAGATGAATGAATAAAGATGCGTACATGTACATATACACAATGGAATATACACAGTCCTTAGAAGCTAAGATGAAATCCTTTCATTTGAATCAACATAGATGGATCTAGAGGGGATTATTCTAAGTGAAAAAAGTCAAAAGACAAAAGGTACAAGATAACCTCACTCACGGATGGAATGTGAATAGACAAAGGAACAGATGGAACAAAACCAACCCTTGGACACTTGTCATAGAACTGAGGTCACCATAGGGAACAGGGCAGGGAAAGTGGGGTGGTGGTAAGTGGTGGTAGAGCCCACTGGACAATGGTGAAGAAAATTTAGTGATTCGGTAGAGGGCAGGGTGTGTCGACATGTATCTGAGAAATGGGAAAACTGCACATATGGCGAATCTATATATATGAGTTCAATTCAATGTGTACAATAAAAGATAGTGTAATAAAATAATAATGGAAATTATATGGTAAAACCAAAAAATAAAATAAAAAATGCTTTACTAATGTTAAAGTAACTGAAACAAATCACATCAGTGAATTTAAGGCAAGATAATTAAACCAACACTCAATATACAAGGAACATATTAATTTAAACTTTAGTGCAATCTATGTTTAAGAAAAAAAAATGATGTAAAAAGCTAAATTAACTATATCAGTAATACGATAAAAGTCAGTAAATTACAGAAGATCTGAACACCATCTTTTTAAAAGGTAACCTAAATTTTACAGAAAGCACCACACCAATAAGAACACAGTACACATACACAAGTTTCTCTTTAAAGGAAAGGTGAAGGCAGGAATGGCACTAACAGGCAGGCATGAAGAGAGGAAAATATTGATACATTTAGTTTGTATACAAAAATTTAAGTGTACAGGGAACATTTACAAAAATTGACTATATGCTGGTTATGAAGCAAGACTCAATATAATTCAAAAGGTTGAATGTATTGAAGTACTTTTTAAAGAAAGATTAAACAAGAAATTTAAAAATATATAGCCAATACTTCTCCAAATATTTGCAAATTAAAAAATATTTGTTATCAATACACTGGTCGAAGATGAAATCACAATGGGAATAAAAATTTTATTAACTGAATGATAATGAAACTATTCCTTATAAAACCTTTAAGTTGCAAATAAAGCTGTGGTTACAAAGAAATTGAAGCATTAAAATTATATATCAGAAGAAGAATTATAAATAAGTATTCATCAAAATAATGTCAAAACGAACAGCAAATTAAATGTAAAAGTGCAGAAAAGGAAATAGAAACCATAAAGCACAACTTAAAAAACAGAGGCTAAGAATGTAACAGAAAAATAAACTGCTGATTGATTTTATAAAAGATAAAACCGATAAATCACTAACAAAAAATTAAGAAAAATGGAGGCATTATTACAGTTTTTACAGAAAATAAAATATAGTGATTATACATAATTTTGAATTAATAAGTTTGATAATTAAAACTGCTCAAGTCACTTAAAAAAAATTTTACCTTAAAGACAGGAGCTATAAAAGAACACTTAGAACTATTAATGAATTTGGATCATTTTGAAACTTTTTTAAGAAAATCGTTTCAGAACCATATGTATTCATCAATATCTTCTTCCAAATATTAAAAGAAATATCAATCTTATAGGAATTCTAGAGAAGTAAAAGGTAATTTTTTGCCAATGCTTTTTATTAAACTAGCACAAACTTAATACCAAAAACTGCCAATAAAATTAATTGAGGGAAAAATTACAGACACTCTTCCACCAGTATAAAGTTCCTATACAGAATATTTAAAAATCAAATTCAGCAACAAATAAAAATGACAAAATATCTAGGCGACAGGTTTATTTCTAAATGCAAAAGTGGTTCAACATTTAATTCTATCAAAAATTCACCACATTGACAAATAAATACAATTATCTTTATAAATGTAGGAACATGTCTGATAAAATTCAACATAAAATATTTTATTTTAAAATCTCATAGAAAACTAGAAAAATAAAAGAACTTTCTTAACCTAAAAAAGAGTATTTACCCATACACCTGAGGGAACTAGGAAGGGGAGACCAACTAAAACCAAAAATCAGCAGAAGAAAGGAACAGCAATAGCAAAAGAAATCAAAATAAAACTCGACAAATGGGGCTACATCAAACTGAAAAGTTTCTGCACAGCAAAAGAAACCACCACTAAAACAAAAAGACAAACCATAGAATTCACACAACATACATCCAATAAAAGCTTAATCTCCAAAATATACAAAAAGCTCATGCATCTCAACAATAAAAAGGCAAATGATTCACTCAATAAATGAATGAAAGAACTGAATAGAAGGTGGCTTATAGACATCTGAAAAAAATGCTCCACATCAATCATCATCAGAGAAATGCGAATAAAAACTACAATGAGATACTGCTCACACCAGTGAGAATGGCCTGTTTTGAAAAGACTGGAATGAGATACCGCTCACACCAGTGAGACTGGCCTATTTTGAAAAAACTGGAAATACCAAGTGTCAGTGGGGATGTAGAGAAAGGAACCTTCCTATTGTTGGTGGAAGTGTAAATTGGTACAACCTCCTAGGAAAACAGCATAGAGATTCCTCAAATAAAGATAGATCTACCATTTGATCCAACAGTCCCACTCCTAGGCATATAGGCAGAGGGTACAAAATCTCTAATTAGCAAAAAACTTCTGCAACCCTATGCTCCTGGCAGCGCAAGTCAACACAGCTATGACATGGAAACAGCCTAAATGCTCATCAACAGATGATGGATAAAGAAACTATGTACATATATTCAATGGCATTCTATGTTGCTCTTAAAAAAGATGAAACTGAATCCTTTGCAACTGGATGGAACTGGAAGTTGAGTGAAGTAAATCAGAAAGAAAAAGAGAAATACAGGATGGTTTCACTCATATGTGAAACATAATGAAATGAAACAAATGAATATAGAGAACCCAGCAAAAAATAGCAGAACTCAGGACTGATTATGGGGGGCAGAGAGAGGAATGAGGGGTAAAGACTTGAGATGCAATTTTAGTATTCTAGAAAGAATTTAGCATTGTGAACTACAGAAATACTATTATTTAAATAAAAAAAAAAAGCAAAGTTCTCTGAGGTACAGATTTCTGATGCCACTGCCTAAATAACTTTGAGATCACACCACTAGACTATTAGGATTTCCAGAAACTCTAGTCAGGAGCCCAATAAGTTCATCAAATTTTTAACCCAAGATCAAGTAGAACAAGAATTAATTACATTGAACTGAATAAACAGATTAAGAATGATTAAAAAAGAGTGTTTGCATAGAAATCTTACAGGAAAATTTCATGATTTAAATAATCAGATTTTTGCTCCAAGATAAGAAACAACAGAAGCAAAAATTGCTATAATACCTACTATTATGTTGGAGGTGGAGATGGGGCATTATGGAAGTAAAGGGTAGTAAAAGATGTAATGGTGGGGGAATGGGAACATAATCATTTAAAAACAATAAAATTGGTACACAGAAAATTGTCAAAATTGAGAGATATACTGATAAAGTTTATAGGATAATTTCATAATTATACATACATAATTAAAGGCCAGTATAGAATTAAATCAACTTTTATCTCTACCAGGAACAATAAGTAAAAAAAAAAAAAAAAAAATTGAAAATATCCGTTCTAATCAAATTCAATACCATCTAATACCTATGAATGAACCTATAAAAATCATGAACAATGTTCACTGCAGAGATGTACAAATTATTACTCAGAGAAAGGAAAAAACAAAAGAAAATGAAACGAAACACTCCTAAATAAGTAGAAGTATACATCTTGTTCATGGATTGGAATGTTAAAGATATAGAAGACGTCAGTTTTCTACAAGTTGTTCATAGATTCAATGCAACCCAAGTCAGAATTCTATCTAGATTTTATTGTGGGTAGTGATAGTAACTGTAGTGGTATTGTGTCTTAAGGGCAGTAGAAATTCCAAAATGTATGTGGAAATGTAAAAGGGCCATGATCAGATAATGCATTCTTAAAGAAGATAAAAAAAAGGTATAGGACTGACATTACTAGGTAACAAGACTTAGTATCAAGTTGCTGTACATAATCGATAGGAAAGTTTGAGTAAAACAATAGAAACGTAGATCAAGGGAAAAAAATAGAGGGCTCAATAACACACCAAAAAGATGTCATTATTTGATTTGATAGGTGCAGTGGGGTAAAGCCCTAATTAAATTTAAAACAAAACAGCCAGTATCAACTGTCAACCATGTAAGGGGCAATCTTGGACATCCAGCCACATTGGGTCTTTATATTACTCCAGCCCCACTGGACACTGACTACAACCTTAGGAGAGACCCCCAACCATGAACCACTCAGCTGAGCCTAGTCAACTCAGAAAACTGAGATAAAATAATAAATTATAGTTTTAAGTCACTAAATTTGGAACAGTAATAGAAACTTGAACAGTATTTTTGTTTCCCGTGACTAATTAAATTATTACCAACCAGGAGACTTAATAAAAATTTATTCTCTCATAGTTCTAGAGACCAGAAACCCAAAACTAGTATCACTGGGCCAAAATCAAGGTGCTAGCAGGCACCCTGCATTATCTAGTGACTCAAGACAAGAATATCCTTTGCTTCCAGTATTCAGTGACTACCTCATTCTTCAGTTTGAATCCTTATCACTCCTCTCTTTTACTCTGTGGTCACATTATCTTCTCCTCCTCTGTCTTCTGTGAACATAAAAATCTCCCCCTGCCTCTCATAAGAACATAAGCGATTGTATTCAGGAATCACTCATATAAAACATGTATACATATAAGCATATAAAACTCACATAAAACATATATAATGGCCCATTCCAAGATCCTTAACTTAACCACATCTGCAAAGATCTTTTTTCCCAAAGAAACAGTCACATATTCCAGAGATAAATATGAGGATCTCTCTTGGAGGTCATTTTTCAGCCTAGTACAATCAGCAATCAAGATCTCTGTTCAGGTATCTCCTAGGATATAGCCAGAAAAAACAACAAAAATACTAGGTTCTGTACTCCTCCCAGTCAGCAGTCATATATTCAACTGTGAGTAATGATTCTGAATAAAGCTATTTTTCAGATCATCCATGGTCCAGAGTCCTGGTGATAGGCCTGTTGTAGGGAGAGAGAAGGAACTAAGAAAAAAAATGAAAAGGCTGTATCACTAAGCTCAGTAAAATACTGGGTCATGAAGAAAGCTATTTTGTACTACTTTCCAAAGTTACCCAAATGAAGGCTGGGGCCCTTCCATTAGTCACTGATGATCAGCCTCATTTTCATTATGGGGATCAAGGGTTTTGATAACTGAACCAAATGAAGCCTGGTAGAGCAGAGAGGCATCGTTATGCCCAGCTCATTAAGGTGGTTATCAGCAAAGTGATCACTGTATCGGTGAGAGACTAAGACGTCCGGTGAAGCACCATCCAGAAGCAATGACTCTACTTAATGGCAGTGGCAGGGTAGACCTAAGAATTGCAGGAGGCCAACAGCAGATAAAGATAGAGGAGTGGCTTCTAAGTGAGTTCAGCAGGCAGTGCAGTAAATATCCAGGCCACGACAGCAGTCTCTAGGGATGAACTGTTAATGTAGAAAAGGGTAGAGAAACCCAGATATATTGACGAGCTAGCACCGTTCACTCCTCTTAAGAGGACTAATATTGCAGGGGAAAAATAAGTGCTTGAGGTAGGTGAATAGCTTCATGATTCCCAGGACAGTCTTGGTACTAGGACCACATAATGACCATCTTGGTGTCTGTTGGGAAAATCCAGCAAGGAGAGAGTGAGAAACAAGAAGGAAGGGAGGGGAAGGAAATAAAAGGAAATATTTGTGCAGGCTGATGCTGCTGCAGAAGGAAGTCCAGGTCTGTCTCTCAATCTTCAAATCTTAAATAAAAGTCACTTGGTTCCTAAGTCCTTTAAATGTACGGATTTCTCCTGAAAAGCTAGAAACGAGGTGGAGTTACCTGTGGGGTGTAGAGTACAAGTAGAGCCTTTACAAACAGATCCCTGCCTCGCAGAAAAGAACCCGAAGCTGTGACTTGTTCCCTGGGAAACAGCAGAACAGGAGGGATCAATTCTTGAGCAGACGAAAGCTAAAGGGAGGCCTTTCAGGAGTTAAGTCTCATCATGAGTATCGCACCTTCAATGACGTGTTTTCCTTCTCTTCCCAACCTCACCCTACACATACTGGGGCATAAAGGGGTTAAATGAATAGTTCTTGAATTGCTCTAGTAGTCCCAAAAGTGGACTTGAACTTGGGGATTTAGATGAAAAGTCTGCTTTCAATATACTAACTTCAGTTTCTTAATCTTCCTGATTGATCCTCAAGCTGTCCTTTCTAATAATCTTTACCTCTAACTTTCCCAATCCTTTTCTGGGGCAGGAAGGAGATGGAGAATAAATGAGGGCAGTTTTCATTTCTAAAAGGAAAGTTTATCACTGACTTCATATTTGTCTCCTTGATTGGTCAATATTTTTTTTCTAGATGGATATGGGTGCATCCCTGTCTCCATGTAAGGGATTTTTAGAACACTATCCTTGTCTCAGCATTAAGTCTCTCTCCATTCCCCTCCTTACCCATCTTTACCCACTGACTCACAGGCTTTCTGGACCTATGAGGAAGATAAGCACTTCACAGAATCTCTGCTACAGGACCAAATGTATTGAAATGACTTTTTATGAAGATATTGAAACAGCAGAAAAAGAATACATGAGAATTGTTTCTCCTGAGGGTTCAATTATTTAGAGGGCCTATAGCAAACTTTGATTGATAAATCTAACCTTTCCTTCCTTGGCAATAGTTGATCACACTGTGATGAAAATAAGTTTGAGGATGGAAAAAATAATATTTGGATTTCAGCAAAATAATGAAAATGCAGGAACTGTTTTGACTTTTGCAAGGTGAGAAAAGATTTCACATTTTGATTGTGTGATGGCAGGAATCCTTTTTTAAAAGTAGGCCAGTCCGCATGATGCATTTAAAAATCAACCCTTTAGTATTCAGCCGTAACCCCCACAAGATTTCTTGGTTTCTCTGGGGTCAGATAAGTCATCATGTTTCAGAGTGGTGCCCTATAAAAGGAAGTGATAAACATAATTCGAAAGCACAGCAGAAGCTAAAAACACAGAGCTGCAACCACTCATTGAAATGTTTTCTGCTATTAAATTCACTGCATAAAATTTTAAAAGTCCACATTCAAGCAGGTAGGTCATGCCAACCCTCAGGAGTTTCAACCCTGTTAACAGCTAACTGTGCACAGTTAAACCCTACTCTGGCCGTTCCAAAGACTATTAGGTTTCTTTAATGCCTGTTACTATTTCCATTGTTTCTTAAAAAATATAGCTGTGTGACCTTAGGAAAATTATATTATGTCCTTGGACCTAAGTAACTTTCCATGCAAATACGTAGGTATTTCTAGGTATACCTTTAGTCCTGCCCTATAGAATTTTCTGTGATAACTGAAATGTTCTATTTCTGTACTATCCAGTGTAGTATCTATTCACTACATGTAGTTAATAAACACTTTTGAATTGTGGCTAGTTCAACTAAGGAACCGGATTTTTTTCTTTTATTTTTAATTTAAATATAAATAGCCCCATGTATTTAGCATTTGACAGAACAGATCGGATGATTTTTCAGCGACACTCATTAAAATTCCATGATTCAACAACTCAACCTAAACATTTTTGCTCTTTGACAAGAAGAAAATACCATATGCTTCACCAAAATTATTCTTTCAAGACCTTTGTCAGTTTGGGCACATTATATTCTTCAAATAGTCTTTGCTTTATGAAGCTTTAATAATACTGAGTTTCCTGCCCTTGACACCACCTTTGTGATTAAGGGAAACACTGTGGATGAACAAGAAATCCACAGCTTCAAGAGATCATGAAGCGAAACCTCCTTTTAGATTAATTTCATTATGAGAATGCTCAGAATGTCCAAAAGCTAAATTGCCCAAGTAAAACTCAACTTTTCTTTAGTACTATGTTATACCCTTCATGTAACTGGAAAAATGTTTACAATAATTTTTTAAATTGCACATCTATTTTCGAAGCTGATTTGGCTATTAAGTCTTATTAGTCTCATCCATCTTTCTCACATTTTACTTAGTAAACAAATGCAATTCTTTTAAGTGAGCAACTATTTTTTAATCACAGTTTTTATGCATTGGACAATATCCATAGCTAATTTAGATCACATTTTAAGAGATGAGTCAAAATTTAACATTTAGTATTTGGTCATGAACATCTAACAATGCAACCAGGAAACAAAAGCATTCTTTTATTTTTAAGAAATACCTACTGCAAAATCATATTTCTAGGCATATCCTGGTAACTTAACGGTTAAGGTCACCAGATGCTGTGCACACGTACATCCCAAGATCCCAGGTTCAAGACCCAAGGCCTAGGAGAACAACCAAGATGAACAACAAAGTAAAACAAATAAAAATGCTTCTTCCTCCTCTCCCTGTTCTGTCTTTGCTTACCTCATTCTTGCCTTAAAAAAAAAAAAAAACTAAGAAAAACATCTCTAATAATTACTATTCTTTTTAGAACACACATATCAAATTTATTTTAAAATATCTTCCTTTCAAAGAGTCTTAGTTTGTACATGAAAGTTTGTATCAGAAGCAAAAATAATCACATGGTCTGAGTCTAACCTGGATCATAAACTCAAAGAAATTTTATAGAGATGTAGAAATTAGACATTCATTTCTGATATTAGCCAATGGATCAAATGAAACACCACAGAAGCTTTAGTAAAACTGAGGACATAGTCAGTCACCTGGTCCATTAGTCCTACTACAATCACATCTGCAGAAAAATATACAGACCAGCATGCATTCAACACCAATATATGTGAATTCTTTATTTGCCTGGCATTATTAGGCAATGTAGTATTGTACCTTAAAAGATTTTCTTTTAGTTACAAATTTAAGATGGAATATTTTAATCATCACTTTTAGTAATTTTTTTCTAAAATTAAGAAATGAATTTATTAGCATATTTAATGTTTCCTTAATAATTTGGGGTCATTATTTCAATCAGCGTTTGCATTAATAATGTAGATAGACATGGCATGGGCATGATTATTAAAATTAAAGATGACACAATGCTGGTAGAGATAACTGACAAAAAGAAAAAAAACTGAAAACAATCCACGATCAAAAACAATATACTTTTCTTTCTACATAAAGTTCTACATTTCCTTATTTAGTTTCAAATAGAGACACAATAAATACAGATGAGCGATTCCAGCATCACTGACTTTCTTTCTCCCTTACATCTCACTTCCTTTCTTTCTTGTTCTACTCTAGATTATTCCAGAAAAAAGTTTAACTGCTTTCAAAGCAAACTCTATTGCTTGCTTAGTCTCGCCGTAAGCATCAATCATCACAACATGTTCATGTGACAGTGTTGACATAAAATTCATCACACTGAGATCTGTTATTAAAATACAATTGGAAACCAACTTCTGAGGATGAGGAGACCAGGGTGTGGTGTCAGACACTAATTTTCTGCTGAATTTCTCTGTTTCTGCTAACTGTTCTTATTTGCCAGTCACTTATTATTTATTCCAGGTTGCTCCACTCCTCCCCAATCTTCATCCTCTAATAAATGCACATTCACAGTCTTTGTGATCTTGCTTATTTGTTTATTAATCAATCACAGAACTGTTAGAGAGTAAAATAAAATACTGGAATCACTTGGTGGGTTTAAGCAGCTCCACCATAAGTAAAGGGCTTGGATTTACAGAAGAAACACTGAACTTGCTGTTATCCAGGCTCTTTCTCAAGTATCTGTGGCAAACCTAACTTGAGAATTTAGTCAAATTGGCTGACTTTCTAGGATTGACTGTAATTCACGGCTCATGCCCGAGGTCAGTGGCACTTACCAAAGTTATGGTGGCTTCTGTGCCCACTGAAGAAGCTCAGGGTCCCACTGGGCCTGAAATCCCACTCTTGAAGCCAGGTGCCACTCTTCCCAGAACACTGGTAGCCCATTGTTTTCAGTTTCTGCACTACTCAGATTGAGTCCCAGCAGACTCTGAACTCTGAACTGAACTCTCCTTCCTATTTTAGGCCTCAGTTGCTCTAATAATTGTATGATTGACTTGCACTTAATTCTGAAGCCTTTTTTCTAAAGCTCTAAAATAAAGCAAATCTTGAAAGTATTGTTATTTTGTTTTAATTTTGGAGAGAAGTAAAACTACATTTACTCTTAAGAGATTGTTAGCTACATTACATAAGTACAGCATGATTTTACATCAAAGATGAAAAATGATGATGTGTTTTAAGTTACTAGCGATGCTTAAAATGGGAAGAAAGGAAAGAGAGTTAATAAAACATTAAACGATTTTGGCAAATCATATTAGTTTATGTGTAGCTGATTAGCCAATATTTGAATGAGTCACACATATCCATTCTATATCTTTCTTTATTTTTCTAAGAAGAGATTCCAGTGAACTGAGTCCCATGTTCAATAACTCCACTTTCAAAGGTTTAATCTTTAAAAAAAATTACTGTGGCTGGAAGAAGAAGAAATATTGCCTATCGGTTCTAATTGATGTTTAGCTATCAAGTGCATTTGAAGTAAATTTATTGCTTTGCTTGATCTTAGTTTAATACATTCCGGGGGGGGCGGGGTGCAGAAGAATTTATAGCCTCATTGCTCCACACTAAAGTGTGTGATAAATTACAATATTATTTGGCTATGAAATTAACAAGCCATAGAAACCACACCATTAGTAAGGAATACAGTGGTAAACAGCAGGTGATGATCATTACATAAAGCAAAATAGACTATAAGTTAGCATAGCTGCCAATAGTAATAATTAAATGCATTCATATGCATCTTCAGTAGGTAAGCTCTTTGAGGGCGATTGCCATGAATTCTACAGGATTATAAGATTTTATAGCCTATTTTCTCTACTTTCTATCATCTTATTCAAACTCTTTGTTTGAAAGGGTTCCTGTGGATAATCTTAACTTATTTTAAATTTATTTAATTTTCCTTAATATTGAAGTTAGTCAGCTGCATTCTTGACAGCAACACTTTCACAGACCTTTCATACTGCCACATTCTTCCTACAACTAGTCTTCACCTTAACAAATTCAAGGTGAACTATGATTAAAAATGTTGGAAGGAAGAAAGGGACGCTGTAGTGAGGGAGGAGTATGGTGGGGATGGGGAGAAGAAGGAAAGAACGGAGGGAGGGAAGTAGGAATGAAGGAAGGAAGGAAGGAAGGGAAAAGGTATGAAATGCCCTATATACATTTATATAAAAGATGACTGCAAAATAAATAAGCTTACACTAAACTATTAGTATATGGCACAGAAACTCAAATGAAAACAGTAAGCTAACCTCAGAAGATTCTTTGTTTTTAACATTACTACAAACATATATCCAACTTAAATAATCTATATATTTTTATCCAATAAGAGAGCATTGTTTGGAAAGCTATCTGGGTTCTAGCAGAGGGGATGTCATTGTCAGATAACTCAGCTTTTAGTAGAAGAAACAGCCCTCAGATAAGACTGCTTTTTTCAAGTTGTGATCCTTGGAATTTTCCAGAACTATTTCCATAAACTGAAAACTGTAAAAGTATTGGGACAACACCTTTAGAAACTTTATGCTATCAAGGTTTTTTGTTTCATTTTATTGAAAAGACATTGCATCATAACATTATATAGGTTTAAGGGACGTATCATCATATATCAACACCCATAATTATACATTAAGTTCACCAACAGTCCAAAACTATCAAGGATTTATAGAATGAATATCCTTCTGGGTTATCAACACAATGATGCTAAACAGGTCAATTTATGCTAGCCAAGACATGGAAACAACCTAGATGCCCATCAGTGGATAACTGGATAAAGAAGCTACTTTATATTTACATCACAGCTTCTTTATCTATCTATATCTATATCTATATCTATATAGATATCCAATAAAATTCTATGCAATAATCTGGATGGAACTGGAGGGAACCACATTAAGCAGTGAAGAAAGTCACAAAGAAAAAGAAAAGTACAAGATTAGCTTCACTCATATGTGGAATATAATGAAATGAAACAAATGAGCATACAAATACCAACAAAAATAACAGGACATAGAGCTATGATTATGGGGGTTGTGGGTAGGAAAAGAAAAGAGAGGAAAAGTGGTGGTAAAGGACATTAGAACTCTGGTGGTGGATGTGTGTGAAAGGCAGCTTGAGATGAAATTTCAGTATCCTAAAATGCATATAGCATTGTGAACAAAAGAAATAATAAATATAATTATAAAAATTATGCTAAGAAATTTATAAAACAAAATCACTTCACCTCCATTAAAGTGACACCAATCTTCGTTGCTTTACCCTCATGCTTCTTAGAAGAGTTGAAACTGGTCATTTCAAAGCAAGACCAGACATTAGCCATGTCAGAGGCTCAGGTGCACCTAGAGAAGCCTCCAGACAAAAATCTGTCACCCAGGCTGGTCTTAGTTAAGAACATCCCAACATGAATGTATCTCAAAACTATACACTAAGAAATGCAACTAGGCACAAAAGAATACCCACTGCATTATTAATTATATGAAATGTTAAAAGAAGTGAAAATCATCTATAATGATAGAAAACAGGTCAGTCAGTGGTTGATTGGTGTGAGAAATGGAGGGATTTTTTTCAAATGGCTAGACTCTAGAGTTTGAGTTGTTCTCTCTGTGGGCAGTAGTTATACAAATGTATATATTTGCTAAATCTTGCGCAATGGTTTACTGAGGGTATACATATTTTATTGTGTGTAAATACTATCTCTATAAGGCTGACTAAAAATTTCTTTTAAACTTCTCAAAACTTCAAAGAAATGTGCTGTTTCCTTCCAGGATTCCAGATTGGAAGGGAAGTACTGGTCTTTTCTAACTCTCAGATATTCCTAGAATGATCTAGACTATTTTAAAGTGCTGTAATCCCTATTTAGAAAAACGTATTTGTGTTTTATTACCTGGATTTCTTCTGTGCCTCTTCTCACAAGACAGCAAAGTCAAATTTAGAGGAAGAAAACTAGTTCTTTCCAAATATATTATTTATGGAATAAATTTTGACTATAGTTCATGAAAATCTAGCTTTTTGATACTCAAATATAGTTAGCAGTTTAACTACTGTCTCCATTAAAACTTAAAAATGTATTTTGAAAATGAATAACTATATTTTTATTCTCTTTGGGTCTCTCTTCTTCTAAATGAGAAAGAGTAGGTGTGAAATTGAGTAGGAATTAGACACACATATATAAAGTAAAAATATTATCTTACTTTATTCACAAGGTTATAATTTATATGAGGCCCCCTTTACATGATAATCTAAGGTCAGAATCAATAGAGTATAATCTCCATGAAGGCCTGGATACTTACGTTTTTTTGTTAATTTTTATTTTCACTGATGAGTCTTCAATGATCAATAAATGTTTGAATGACTAAATTCATAATAAGTTTTAGTGGTCAGTATGCATTTCAAATTGTCATCGAGCTGTGCTTCTAAAGTACGGTTTGGAAAGGAATTCTCAAGGTACTTGTAGTCAAGAACTAGCGGTCAACACAGCTCTTCTCTCTGAAATGTTCCCACAACTCCAAGTGAATTGCTTTCCCTAAAGTCATGGTTATTTTCAATAAAACAGCCTTTATGTTCAACAGATTTCAACACAAATACATCATGGATATGTTTCTTGGTGATCTTTTAAATACTATAACAGTTAATCATTTCCTCATAACTCGAACCTAATGACCTCACATTCCTTTCTTGCTGGGTTGTGGGACTTTTCTCCAATTCTCACTTCACTCTGGAATCAAAGGTAGAACAAACAACTCTTTAATAATACCTTCAGGTCATTATCATACTGCAGTTGTCCTGACAATGAGTCGAACAATTGTTATTGCTGCGGGTCCAGCAAGCAAGGAAAGGGGACACCAAGGCTTTATCAGTAAGCAAGGTTTATTCTTTCTGCCAGCAGGGCTCAGTGGATTCGCCTCCAAAGGCTGAACCCTGATCACGCCAAGGCTCTATCTTTTATACCTTCCAGTTAGTGCAGCACGACACTGTTTCCATATATGGTTACAAAGGATTTTCATGGTTACATTGCCTATAGAATAGTACATGTGTCAAGTCCCTTCTCATTGCCATGTCACCTCTGTACATTTTCAAATTCCTTCTATCACATTATATCAGTCATGTGACAATCTGTAGCTCTAAAAATTAACTATAAGGTAAGCGGCTGTTAAAAAATACATTGTTTTAAGACTATGGCAATCCAAGAGCAGAGATTCTAAATTCATTGTGACAATCAGTACGGAAAGCACCCTCCTTCTGGCAGATTCACAGTTATACAGTACTCCTTCTCTATAGTGTAGTAAGGAAGAGAAGCAATGGTTGGTTGCCTTTTGTGGAAAGAAATAATTGATTTCAAGTAGGCTTAAAGTTCATGCATTTTTCTTGAAATAGATTTTTCCTTAAATACTTTATCCACAAGAGGTAATTATCATTACAATCTATGTAAGCAATTAAGGAGATGCTCCTGGATGGTCTTTCTGCCTGTTGGCTTTTCTCTCTTTATTTCATCTGGCTATCTGAAACATGAGGAATATGCATGTGTCTCTATTGTTATCATGACTAGAGCTTAGAAAGCCAAGTTTACTTGAAGTCCCAGAAAATATGAAAGCACTAATATTCATGGAAATTTCTGCATTTGGAAAATGTGCCCAAATTTTGTTGATCTCTATTTTATATGGGTTTTTCAAATTTCCTAGATGATCATTTGTTAGTTTTATAATTACATAACAAGCATGTCAAAAGTAAGTCATACAATTCCGACATCCATTGTGGTTTTGTTTACTAATTCTTCTTTATTCTCTGCAGATCTTGTGTCATCTTGTGTCATTTATTAGTCCACAGCAAAGACCTTCAACATGCAGACTTTTAATATAACAGTACTTTATAGTAATAATAACTAAGCCTATATAACTCTATTCTTATACAATGAACTAAAAAATCATAGTCTATAACTCCAAGGGTTCCAAAGTTATAAAACATTCACTTACCAAAATTCCAAAAGAGCATATAAACTCAAAAAGAAATAAACATATAAACATTCAGAAATACACAGCAATATTACCTGCTATACATAATACACTGATGATAATCTCCTGAGCCTCTCTCATCTTTGGGTAGCTAGAAATTATAACAAAATAATACTTTTCACCTTTGGTAGCCCTGCCATCTCTTACACCAACCACCTCACATTACTTCCTTAGAAAGAACAGGAAATTAACCTGAATATCATGCAAAAAAAAAGCACTGCTGATGTAGAATCTTTGTTTAAAGACGGCAACTTCAATAGCAGAGGGAACTTTATCCCTGAAGACTTTAGATAACCTCTCTGTTTCTCAGATTTCATGCTAAATCATGAAATGCCATTATTCTGTCTAAAGCTAGTTTTTTCAATAGTTCATTTTTAAATTAAAGCAATAAACACTGAGGGATATTTTGGCTCCAAAATCCATAACCATTCTGATCATGCGTAGGTGATCCTGGGGCCATCCGTGGACAACCAGCTGATGGATCAAACTACCAATATACTGAACAGTTTATAAATTATAAATGTTACAGAATTTACTTTTATTGTCTTGCAAAGTGATCCTTATGATGCCTTTTGAATATCAATATAAAGTTCTACGATGTAGAATCCATGAGAACAATGCCAACCCCTGTCATAAATACTTTCATAATTTGATACTGAAGACCCACCATGGGGCAGAGGATGAGCAAATAAGATATGAATCACAGACATCCGCTCAACAGGACAATCAGCAAATAATAATTTTCTGTCTACTGTATACCAATAATGTGCTAGGCTTTCAGAATACAGTGCTGAAGTAGACAGGATCAGTTCTGAACCTCCCGGAATATATTATCCAGGAAAGTACTTTCATTGTAAATGATCAGGTCTCATCATTACAGCCAATACTATTCCCATCAGCAGATGATCAATATGATACAGGTTGCTTTCTAAACAGGCCCTCTATTCTTTGTCACTTTTCTTTCAATAGTTTTGCATTCCTAGAAGGGACTTACTCCAGTGGTGAGGTTTGGGGAAAATTTACCTAGCAAACACTTTCTTGTAACCTCACTCTTTCACCATACTCTCCTCTGTGCTCTTGAACTAAGGAACTCCTGATTAAAGTCATTTGCTCTATCCTCTTATTTTAAAACATGGCTTCTCCTGCTCTGAGGATTTCTACTGGACCATAAGGTGGCAAAGCAGAAGCAGGTAAATTTCAAAATGACAGCTCTAAAAATATCCACTCTCCTTTGTTCTCCTTCCATCTCTTTGCTCTGAACACCTGCCCTGACACATTGCCTTTACTGTTTTATGATCACTACTCCAAATGGGCTTCTAAGAATGGGGAGTACTTATGGATTCATTTGTTCCTAAGTCTGCGGTGGGAAAGGATTGTTCTTGATTCTTACTAATCTCCCACTTACATCATTAAGTCAAAAATCATGTTATTTCTTTTATAGTCTCCTCAGTTTCATATTTATTCTGTTTCCTTTTACGAGACCAACACTGAGAGACTATTTTTAAAGAAACAATATTCCTTCCCCAACGCCCTTCTGAGTTTCATGTTCATGCCTCCAAACTCATTTCCAATCCCCATTAAGGGACACATCACAAAAATATAAGTTGTTTGTGTTTTTCTGTAACAGCCAATTATTCTAATTTGTTCTGTCTCTAAAGCATGGAATGAGAAATCAACACAAAGGCCAATTATGTGATCTGTTTCACAGGAAAGATCTGAGAGTTGTCTATTTACTAATGAAGCTCAATATGTATTAAGGGTTGACAGAAGCAATCATCAGGAATTTTCATCCCTTAAATGAATGTTTTCTACCAGAGGCACATCTGTCATTTTGGATAATATATTCTTTAAGTTCAGGATATAACTAGACAAAAAGAAAAGGGGGCAGGGGTAACCAACACATTTTTAAGACATAAAACAGTAATACAGCATCATTCTTTCCTGAGGAATTCAACTTTATGGACACAATTTAGTGCAAACTCATAAGAAAGCTACCAAAGCCCCAAAATAATTCACAAAGGCCGGGAGAGGTAAAGATCAAAAATGATTATAGTGGGGTCCAGGAGACAGTGACACCTACCAGAAAGAGCACAGGACAGGGAAATCTGGAAGCCTATATTCTAATTTCAGTTATTCCTGGAAGCATTAGTGTGATCTGTCAGTTAGACCTGCCTCATTTATTCCAATTAAAAAAACCCACATCATCCTGTCCGTAGAACGAAATACCAGATCTGGAAACCTGTAGAGCTCTTTAGGAAAGAAACAAAACAAAAACACTTTCTAAACAAAATGAAATACATCTAACAGTCAACTCAGACAATATAAATATGTCTTCTATCAAATTAAATGAAGCAAATGCTTTTTTGAAATCTATCTTTTATGGCATATCTTGGGATGCGGAATTAAAGGGAAACAATTAAATAAAACTGCTAACTGTTTTGAGATTCAAAATCATTAAGCACTTATCCCAATATGACCTTGACCCAAGGAGAAACTACAAAGATGTCCCCCAAATTTATATCTCTTATACTTGTGGGACACAAAATATTCAGGCAGATTCCTGTATGTGCATCTCATATGCGATGATTTTAATACAGGGTCCCAAAGTTTTTGCTATTCTTCCCACCCAACGTGAGTATTAACCCCTTGAACTTCAGCCAGCTTTCCATAGCTTCAAACAACAAAGTAGGGAATCATCAAAGTGACTGGTGGGTCAAACCTAGGCTACTAACTGCACTTGTTAATAAAATTTTATTGGAATGCAGCCATGTTCATTAGTATATATATATTGCCTTTGTCAAAGACAAAGTCTAAAAATATTGACTATCCGAGCCTTTACATCAAAAGTTATTCCAATCTCTGCAATAAAAAAATAAAGGAAGTAATGCTATGTGTTACCTAAGACCAGGTCATAAAAGTTCCCAGTTGGTTCCCTTGAAATGGTGGCACTATGGATATCTGTTCTTAGAATACTCTATTTTGAAACCTAACTAATATGCTCTATATCTAAGTCACATGGGTAGCCATGCTAGGCACTTCAATCAACAACCCTACTTGGGCCCAGTCTTCAAATCACTCTATGTCATTTCACAGATATGTGAATAAAAGTTATCAAAATAAATCCAGTTTCAGCCATCTGAATCTCATTAATCTGAGCAGAGATAGAATTGTATAGAAATGTATATTGTTTGAATCATTGACCCACAGAATTTGTATACATATTAAAAATAGCTGTTTATAGACCAGTAAGATGGGAGTTTTTTGCTACACAGCCATAGAAAACTACCTACAATACCAGATAACCAAGTGTCAACATTTCAAAAAGGACCTATTTAGACATGAATGTTGGCCACTCAATGTGATTAAAATGTAAGAATATACAAAAACATGCACATGCATATGTAATGTGTATATATTTTTATACAAGTAAAAACTATATTAATCATAAAATAAGAGACTTGATAACATATCTTCTATGATTTATTATGCTTCAAAATTGATTGATGAGTTCTTTGCATTGCTTGGATCTTCTAACACTTACAGCAACTTTGATAAAGGTAATATTGTCATCTCTATTTTATAGATGGCCAAGAGTACTCCCAATTTAAATTTTATAATCAGGATTTGAACCAGTTATTCTGGCTCTGGATCCCATACTCTTAGTCACCAACCTACATATTAAACAAAGAGATGAGAGTTGATGCCAAGACAGGAATTATTTGTATAGTAAAGTAAATGTGGAAACAAAAGGTTTTCTGGCCAAGGATTTTGGTTTCAATATGGACATTAATCCAAGTTCTACCCCTGTGTGAAAATACAGTGACACATCACACACACACACAGCTTCTAAAGGAATATTTCAGTGAGTCAAATTCATCCTATAAAATGTGATATTGGCAGTAGTACCAGATGACAGGGTATGACTGGCTAATATGTGACATAATTAAGATTCCAAAATAGAATATATCAAAGACAAAATATATGGAACAAGATGTCTTCTTAACCCACAGAAAGATCATCCGAGATAGAACGACGGAGAGATATATTACCAAGTACATGAAATCAGATGAGGAAGAGTGGTAGATGGTTAGAATAGACCATTTCCCAGAACCACAGTCAGGGAGCAGTGTAATTTGGAAAGATCTGGTAAGAAATATTCCTCTATCCTCAGTCAATGTCCTCCAAGTTGGCTACCTATAAGGGTCAGCATTTAAGAAATCTGAGATCAAATTGATAACTCGATTTAATGTACATGAATTATTCTTCTCATTACAGTGAGAAATCACATGGCAGTAACTTTTTTCAATAGAATCAGAAAATATTTTGGGTTTTGTGAATCACATATCTCTGCCACAACAACCCAACTCTTGTGTTACAGTATAGAAAGTCATGTATAATACATTAGTGAAAGGCTGTAGCAAGGTTCAAGTAAAATTTTATTTACAAAACCAGGAGTTAGGTAGGATTTGAACAGTGACCATAGTATGCTGACTCTGCTTCTGGACTGGTATTCACACCAAAAACAAACAAACATGGTTGAATCATTCACGAGATCAGTTCCAGTTCTATTGCACTGATTTTTACCAGAGTGAAAAATTCAGAGTCTGCAGGGTTCACAGTCTGAGAATCCTGGAAAGAGTTGTAGTTCAAACCCAATAGTAATCTGCTAGCAGAATTCCTTCTCTATAAGGAATTGTCAGTTTTGCTTCAACTGATTGGATAGGGCCTAACCATATTATGGACAGTAATCTATTATTCAAAGTTAAACAATTTAAATATTAATCTCATCCAAAAAAACTACAGTAGAAGTGTCAGAATAATATTTCACCAAATATCGGTGCTTGGTGACCCAGTCAAATTGACATGTAAAATTAACCATTTCAGCCACATTTTCTTTATCTGCTAGTAAAAAATTTTCTTAATTTCAACTTTTTTATCCCTTTCAGAGATAATATTGCACCTTCAGTATTGCACTTGGTGGGTAGCAGAGAGGAAAAGTCCATTTGTCCACTCAGATGATATCTAAAAAGATAAAATCTATCTTCTCTTTCTAACCTGACAAGAAAAATGCTGAAAATACAATATATCTCACCTCTGCTTTAACTAACATAAGATAGATCTGGAACTAACCTATGCTCCCATTGAGTCTCAGGAATATTCACTTATTAATGGGAGACTTGATATGATTAAGAGCAGAAGAATGTAGAGGATGAAAAACTGAACAAGAATTGAAGTCTATGAGGCAGGGAGCTAAAGAAAGGAATGAGCATATGAAGATAACTGCTCTGAGCCATCATGAATTTCACAGCATAAATATAGAATTCAGGAAGTCAAACTGTTACTGGACTTCGTCCCTTTGGATGAGTCCTTGGTCCTTGTTATCCCTTCAGGAAAAAATTCAAACAAGGCACAGATGTGATCACACAGCAAAATTTATTTAGCAAAGCAAAAGTACACTTTCAGATGGCCTGCCACGTCATCCCATTGAGGGAGTCAACCCAGAGAGTGAGTTATTAGTCTATTTTGTACATAGTTTGGGGCTTTGTCCCACCCTGATCCTGGCCATGGGAGTTGATTACCAGGGGTTGGCATTTCTAGGAATGGGTAGCAGGTAGAGTAAGCATGCTCAGTACCCATAATTGGCCCTGTTTTCCCACTCTCCAAAGGGATCAAAACCACAATGCTTATTTTATTATAATGAGGGAGGTCATCTAAGCTCAGTGTTTTGCTCTTTTTTAGCATGTGTTCTCATCCAGTTTTCACCATATGGCCTTGAGGCAAGGAAGTCTGAATATTGTGTACCCCTTCTAGAGTTCTGATTGGTTGGAGCCCTCACATCCTTGTAGTCAAAATATAATTCACCCATCCTTTTTTCCATACTGCTCATGTCTATTTACTACCTAACAAAGCTGCAGTTGCTTTTTTCCCAAATCAGCACAAATAAGGTAGGTGACAAAGGAAGAGTGTTTGTCATGATAGACAAATTTCTTTTTCAGAGATGAACTCCCAAATGATTTGACTCAATGTAGACAAATGATCTGGTTCCAGAAACCACAAGTCAGAGCATCTCATCACCAGGTTTTTACCCAAATATCCATAATTAGCAGGAATTTGACAGCAAGTAGCTTTTGAAATTTCCCCAGGTAATTATGTGACACATACCAAATTATTGCCAAATTATTAATCATCAAAACTTTTAAGATTCTTTTTCTCATTAACTCTCAAGCAAAACAAAATCACAATTGAGAGTCACAGGCAAAGATTTATTTAATTGGCCAAGGAAGGAGACAGAAGTTAGTGTTCTCCATGACATACTGAGGGAACAGAAATGGTTGAGACGGGCTTTTAAATCTGCAAGTGGTGAGGGAAGGTAATCTGGGATGGGGTTAGGGCAGAAAGTTGATCTCTGACATAGAATTCTAATTACTGCTCTATTATAAAGACAAGTTGGTTAAGGGTATGGGAGGGTAGGGAATTGTTTAAGCTGGATTACAAGAAAATCCCTTGTGGTTTATACCTCTATTTTTGTGGTTCAGCTATCAAGTAGCTTTGATTCCATAAGGATGTTTAGTTGGGTGACATATTGTGGTCTGTGGTGTGTGGGTAGACATAACTGAAAAACAATATTTATCAAAGAAGAGGCCTTCTGTAAGGAAAAAGGGAGGTTAGGCTAGCTGCCGCACTCTAGTGACAAGATCAGGGTTGAGGACTACCAGCATATCCAATTCTGAACATGTACAGAACATTTAAATTGGCCTGGGGTTAAAGAGTAAAATAAGCTCTGATTCTACTGGTTGAAACTATGCAAACGCTTACTGATTTAACAGGAAGAGAAGAAAAAGAACACTAGGGAGGAAATTAAATGTGTTACCTCTGTGCTTAGCTAATTGCAACTCTATAATCATTTGAATACTCTCATGGCACCTGAACCCTGAAATGTCTTAGTTCTGATTTTTTACGAAAGGAACTGTTCAAGTCAATGAACTCTGAGAATCATGTAAACCATGAAGAAAAAGAAGAGACTGTATTTTCTATAATAGCTGTGTTCATATATACTATTTTATTTTCCTAATACAACCTAGTTACTTTTCATTGTATTGATGAATAAATTGTGAGGAGCCATTATTCTATCAGTAATTTTTTCAGCAGCACTTACTTAGGGGCGATAGTCAGAATGTCTTGTAACGATATCCTCCCTGAAATTTCCTGAATATATGAATGTTAACTTACATGGCAAAAATGATTTCAAAGATATGACTAAATTTACAGAACTTGAGATAGTCTTATCCCAAATAATTAATTCATAGAACAAATTTAATCACTTAAGTCCGCACAAGAAAGGAACCATTCCCATCAAGAAATTGTGTATGGGGTGGGGTGGGAAGTAGATTGAGAGACAGAGAGAGAGATCATAATAGAAACAGGTAAGTGAGATTCATTATGGCAATGGAGATGGAGAAACAGTACTCTGAGCCAAGTAATAAAGTGGTCCCTAGAAACTGATAAATTTCAGGAAATAGATTCATCCCTAGAATCTCCAGAAAGGAACACAGACCTCACTTTTAAAATAATAAGTTTGTTATTTTAAGTTACTAAGTGTGTGGTAATTTATATGAAAGCAATAGAAAAAATAAAAAATAGAGAGGTCTTATAGGAGTCAAACTATATATTTATATCCAAGTACTTCTAAAATGGAGTCCAGCAGCAGCTTAAGAGGGTCCCACCTCACACGTGAGGCAAAAGCAGCCTCACAGAAAGAATGACAAAAATAAGTCCCTGTCCTGCACTGGAAGTAAGGGAGCAGTTGCTCTATGGTAGCAGCACCATAGCCTAATGGAGACCCACCCTCCTGCCCAACCCATCAACACAAGTAGGTCTGATATCCTGGCATCTGCTGTGCCAAGCGTTTCAACATATCCTAGCTCTCTACTAAGTAGCACAAAATGATCTTGATTTAATGCTTACTGAAGCACATATCCAGGGATGTTGGAAAGCCTGGGTATCACCTACAAGGATTGAAGTTCTACAAACAGAACTGAAAATAGTTACAGAATGCTGGAAATTTCAAGAAAAAAGGAATAATTGAATGGGTAAAAATAGAGGTAAACAGACTATCATTCACATTATGAGTTTATTTGATAATTAAAGCAATAATTATGACACCATCTAATATGATTCTTAATTTATATAGAAGAAATACTAAAACAGCACTTATATGTCAAACATCTAAAAGAAAATAGTACTTTAAAACCTCAGTTGAAACAATAAAATACTGATTACAGTAGGCTGTGATAAATTACATATATATGCTGTGATACCATGAGCAATCAATCACAAAGAAAATAATTTAAAAACTATATACTCAAAGGACTATAAACAGTAAAATGAATTCTAAAATAATTTTCAAATAATGCATAGAAGACCAAAAAATAAATAAATACATAAATAGGAGACTGAGAACAAAAGTAACAAACAGAAAACAGAGGTAAAAATGGAGATAATAAAGTGAGACTAAACAATTAAAATTGCAGACCTAATCTTCAACATAGCACTACTTATATTAAATGAAAATTATATCAATAATCAATTGAAAGACAGAGATTGGCTGAGTGAATTAAAAAACAATAAGCATGATCCAACAGTATACAAGAAGTTTACATCAAAATAAGTTTGAAAGTAAAGGATGGAAAGATATATCATGTGAATATTAATTGGACAAAGCAGGAGTGACTATGTTAATATTCGATAAGTAGAACTCAGAGCAAAGAAAGTTAAGGACTAAGGACAAAGAGGGATATGACAAAAGGATAACAGGATCAATCTACATAGGTGATAGAGTAAAGGTGAGTATGAACCCAATAACAGAATTCAAAATACTTAAAAACTGAAGAGCAAAAAAAGATACTTTAAAATTCACAGTCATTATTTTAGTCTTTGACATGACAATTAATAAAACTACTAAGCAAAAAAGCATCAAGGATATAAACTGAGCAACACTATCAATAGAATCTCAATATTGATAGAACATACAGTATTCAGCCAGAACAGAATACATATTCCTTCCAAGTGTCGATAGAACATTTACCTGTGGACCATACACTAGATCATAAAACATATGTTAGCAGAGTTAAAAGAATTGAAATCAACCAGAATATGTTCTCTGTTCATAATATAATTAAACTAAAAGTCAATAACAGAAAGGCAGTGGGGAAATCTTCAGTACATGGAAACACAGCATGCCTCTAAATACCCTCTGGGTCAAAAAAAAGTCTCAAGAAAAATTTTCAAGTGTACACAATAAAAGAAAATTAAAATACAAAATATTGAATTTTATGGAATGTGGCTAAAACAATGCTTGAATGAAAAGTCTAATATTAAATTAGAAAATGAGAAATATCACAAAGTATTAATCTAATTTTCTATATGATGATATAAGAAAGAAGAAAAATAAATTCAAAGCAAGCAGAAAGAAGGAAAAGATAAAAGCAGAAATCAATAAAAATGAAAACAGGGAAACAACAGGGAAATTAAACAAAAAGGTAGTTGTCTAAAATAAACAATGTAATCAAAAAGATCTGGCAAAACTAACAAACATAAAATGAGAGAAGAACCCTAACACTAATATCAGAACTATAGCCAAGAATATTAGTAAGACAGACCCTGCAGAATAATACAGAACAAGTTACTACAAACAAGTTTACACCATAAATTCAAAAAAAGATGAAATGGACAAAACCTTCTAAAGAACAAATTACCAGAAATCAGCTTGGGTGAGAAATAATCTGAATTTTCCTATAACCATTAAAAAACACTGAGTTTTCTGCTTGAAAACTCTCAAAAGAAATACTTAGGGTTTTTCGCTTTTACCAAAGAATTAAAGAATTAATTCCAATTTACATGTACTTTATATGAAATAGAAGTAGAGATAGCACCTAGTGAAAACTACACAAAGATAGTAGAAAGAAGAAAACTATAGATGAATATTTCTCATAATTTTCATTGAAAAAAATCCCCAAATATTAGCAAATTAAATCTAGAAATGTAAAAAATAATATGCCACATCTAGAGGAAGTTATTTGTTATGATAAATTTGTTGAATACTTAAAGATCAAACAATGTAATCTACACATATCAATAGATTAAAGAGAAAAAATCATGTGATTATATCATTTAATACAAGAAAAGTATTTAACACAACCCAAAACCTCTCGTGATAAGGAAAAAGAGCAAAGTTGAAACAGAGAAATTTTACTCAAACTCATTAAAATAATCTAAAAACAATCTATACCTAACACTAAGCTTAACTGTAAATGATTAAATAACTTCTCAATAATGAATAAAACAATGAGCTGTGCTCAAACCACTCTTATTAATATATTACTGGAGGGTCTAGTCAAAAAATATATTTATATATTTATAAATAAATATAAAAGTTAAAGTTTTAACAATTTTACTTAAAAGATATAAGGCATAGATATTGAATAAGAAGTAATAAAGTGTATATATTGTGGGTGATAAGATTATCTAAACGGAGACAATTCCAAGCAATCTACAAAAACCTCCTATAAATAATATGGTTTTTTGTTAATGGTGTAAGGTACAAAACCAACACGATTATCAATTGCTTGTCTATAAACTAACAAAAAACATGTAGAGGCCTAAATAAGCAATATAATACACAATTAATCTAAGTAAAATTAAATAGTTTGATATAAGCCTATTAAGACATTGACAGAATCTGTATGCTGAAGAAATCTGATGCTAGTGAAGAAAATCAAAGCCCAAACATAGAGACCTAACTTGTTCATGGATTAAAGGAGTCAACATGGCAAAGATGTCTATTCTCCCCAAGTTACTAGGATTAACACAATTACTATTAAAACACCCTCCATGTTTTTATAAACATAGACAAACTTATTTTAAAATGTATCTGAAAAAGGAAAGGCCTGAGACAAACAATTTCGTAAAAGGAAGAATAAGATGGAGAAAGCACTTCACCCAATTTTAAGATTTTGTAGTATTAGTGGAAGTACAAATGCACAGATCAATGGAACAGAATAAAGAATCCATAAATAGACCCACACAAATAAACTCAACTTATTTTTCATGACAGTGCAAAAGCAATTTATTGAAGGAAGAATAGATTTTTCAACAAAGGTATCAAATCAATTAGAAAGTGGTAAAAAAACAGTGAACTTTGATCTCTACATCTTATAAAAAATTAATTCAAAATGGAACACGACCTTATAAGTAAAAGTATGACATTTTTAGGGGAAAAAATGGGAGAAATGTTTTCATCTAAGACTAGGTGAATTATTCTTAGCTTGACATTAAAATAAAAACTGATAATTGTATCTCAAGATAAATATAAAAATGTTTATCAGAGGATAATAAGACAAATTACACACTGGGAAAGCATTTGAAAATCCCATATCAGACTAAGAACTATGTAAAATATATAAAGATCACTCAAAATTTGACTTAAAAAATATGTCCAATTAGAAAGTGGGCAAAAGATATGAACAGACAATTCATGAAAGAGAAATTTCAGATGGCAAACACATGGAAAGATGTTCCACATCATTAGCCACCAGGAAAATTGTAACCATAATGAGTTATCATCACATGCCTAATAAGAAGAATTAAAATAAAACAAAAAAATAGTGATGACCTAAAATGCTGATGAAGATGTGAAAAAATTTTATCATATTGCTGGTGAAAATAGTTTAGTCACTGAAGAAAATAGTTTGACAGTCTAAAAACAGACTTACTTGACAATTCTGTAAATTACACTCTTATTTATTCCAAAGAAATGAAAACTTAAATCCATGTAAAAACTTTTGCATAAAGGTTCATAGCAGCTTTATTGGTAATAGCTAAAAATTGGAAACTACCCAAAAGTCTTTTGACAGGTGAATGCTTAAATCAATTGTGATACATTCCCACCTAAAATGCAGAATAAAAGCAAGTTTGATAGCAGAAAGCTTTAGTGGGCCCAACACAAACAACAATCATCTTTTTCAATCCCTGAAGAGTTAGAAAAATAACCCACAAAAAGAAAAGTCCAGACATTTATGCAAAGGCAGAACGTGAAAGGTATAACTTCTCAAAAGCACAACCCACTGGTGTAAGTAGCAGTTTGACCAGTCATGTTCAGGAGGTGCCGTCCACATACACCCCAAGGACCTGGGTTCGCATCTTGGGATCCGGGGTGAGATGGAGGGGGTGGGGAGCTGGGATGACCACCAAGATGTACAACTAAATAAAAAAGTTTCTTCCTCTTCTCTCTTCCTGTCTGCCTACCTGACTCCACTTGCCTTCATTCCTGCCAGTACCTTTCCTTTAAAAAACAAAAGACCATACTAATTCAATGTATATGTTAGTTTTCAGAAAACCAGTCATAATTTTCATAAAATACCTGTTTCAACCAAATTGCTCTAGCTATCCAGCTGCACCAGATGAGTGAGTAAAGTGTGTTATGCACTCAATGTTATAACACAGTAAAAAACAAAACAAAACAAAAAACATACCTCAACTATAGTTGGACTTCCTCATAAGAAAGTGTTAGTTCAAAAACTAGCCCCAAACCCAGAGGACAAGGAGAAACCAAAGAAAAAAGCAAATCACTCCGGATTGCTTGGTGGGTGACAGTTTAAATAAGCAGAAGAATTTATGAGGCTTATCTTGGGTGGTGGCAAGACAAATAAATCTTGCACACATGTCAAAATCTTAAAAGTTTATATAGAAGTCTTAGTGGGGTTCAGTCACACATACTATCTCAGTGCTTTCAATAATATAATACTCTGTCAAGGCTGTATCTTTGGGGCAGTTTCTGGAACAGAGAAGGCAAACGGAAGGCACATTCCAAGGACAGGGCAACAAGCAAAGAAACTTCGCCCAGGTTCCCCTTCACCCAGATTGATCCAGCTCTTGAATCTACCAGAGGTTACGACATCTTGATGACCTCTTCCAACAGAAGGCCAGATTAAAAAAGGAGCAGCAGTTCAAAAGCTTAAGCAGTGATTCATAAATTTGGCCACACATTAGAATCATCTGAAGAGCTTGTAAAAAATTCCTCCTGCCCAGGCTACATCCCAGGCCAATAAAATCATAATCGCTGATTCTGAGTTCCAACATCAGTCATTTTCAAGCTCCTCACATGATTCTAGTGTCCAGCCAAAACTGAGAATCAATGGACTAAGCAGAAAGGGATGTTCTACAAAAATCTCTTAATAATACAGCCTTTCATTCAACCAGATTCACCTCCCCTAAAGTAGATAAAGAAGGCACAATTTTATCCATACTTTCCTAATTTTAATTAGCCCTTGTAATTTTCCCAAAATGCAGATGATGTTTCTGTTAAATTTCCATTATTTTTTCATTAATCGAATAATTAATGTCATCTGACAAAGCTGGTCAGGTGACTACACTTTGTGAATCACTGTTTTAGGGGCTTGAAAAGTTATGACAATAACAAAGGAAGTCCTTCCCAGATCCAGATTCTATCACTAGTTCTATTTTGTTGGGGGGAGTAAATTTTGTTCTTAGTTTTACTCTTCTTCATTTATATCAAAGCCTATTGGAAAATCAAACAGAGTGAAGAAAAAAGAAACATGCACATAAGGTTGTATGTGTGTGTAGAGCTATTTATCTATCCATTAGCAATATGACTTGTTCCTATATTTTGTGTGACCAAAAAGTTAGTCTTATTGGACTGATTCTCTAACTTTGCTACTCATTTGAATTACCTAAAGAGCTTTTTAAAATACTAGTGCCTCGGTCCCACCTCCAGATGTTTGACTTAATAAGTCTAGGGAAGTGTCTATGTATGGGATTTTCACAGTTCCTCAGGTGATCCTAATGTGTAGCAAATTTTCAAACTGCCTTTTGGCTTCAATCCAGCTAGTGATCAGATATAAATCTAAGAAATATGGGTTATTGCTTGAGCTCTTTTGCTAAGTATATTCCATTTTCTTCCTCCTGGAAGGTCTGTACTAGAGAAAATGACTGATAGTTGTGCTAATTCTCTGAAATGGATTGAAATCTCCAATTAGTATGAAGCAGGAAAGGAGAAGGTAAGAATGTAATAATGCGTATCATTTACTTATTACCCTATGTGTTCAGCTAGAAGCATTTGCAATTGAGGTCTGCTCTCCTCTTCACATTAACAGTAGTTTGTCCTAAGGCAACACTAAACTTTATAACCCTTGAGAAGAAAGCATCACAAAGTGTTTATCCCCTCCCTGACGTGCCCACTCTCAATTTTCACTCCCCATCCCCAGCACTCACAAGTACATTCAATGCACTTGAGAGCAAAATAAACATATTGACCTTCAATTCTTTTCCTTTTCAGCTTCCCTCTTATCAGCAGATGTCAGCATTTAGTGCAAGGACAAATGCTTGCCTTTTTTGGTGAGTAATGTAGACAATGCCTTCAAGAGACAAATAGCCCTTAGAGAGGAGAAAGAAATATTTCAAAAAGGCTGATGCTCCAAGGAGGCATTTTCTCTCATCTCAGTGTATAGGTCAAATATTCAAAATTAAATTGGTAAGAAAAGAAGAAAGAAAGGGAGGGAGGCGGAGGAGGGGGAGAATATAGCTTTTCTAACTCATTGAAATAAAACTAATTTTTGGAAGGAAAAAAAGAGTAAAGAAAGTAAACCTAAATTCTCTTAAAATTTTCCTTCTTTAGATCATTCTCTTATGTTCTACATTATTCATGATGTCTAATTCTTAAAAGAACACATGACTGAAATAGTATCTAATCATTTGCCCAGCATGAATGAAAGCTTTTTTCCTAGAGCTTGCCTTCAATGTATAATGTTGGATTTAACAACGTAATTATTTTCCCTATGAAATAAGTTGCACTTTTTAAATTTTTCAATATACTTGACATAGCTATAACAAATATGATATTGTTAGGTGATTTTCATCATCCACATAATTTTGAAATTTGACAATGTATTTTTGAAATTCTAAAATACCTTTACAAGGATAAAAAAAATAAATAAATCCATAATGTCCATGTGTGGTTTGCCCCTGGGGTGGACTGCTTAATGGGGGGATATTTTTGTCTTTTCTCAAGTCATTAAATGAAACCTCCAGCAAGCAGTCACAAATCCTCTTCAAAAGGGGACAAGGGGAGGGATTTTTTTAATCATAATAATCCTGGAAGAAAAAGTATCTTAGAAATAAGACGTCTGTTTCTGTGTCTTGTTGTTGTATAGGATAGCAGTGATTGCTTTAGCAGCTTCCGTCACCATATGTGTACAATAAGTAAATGAACATAAAATTGAACAAATACATTAAAAAAAGGGATAAATCCAATCAGCTTACCAAATATACTCTCTCACCTGCTGTGTCCTGAAACATGAAAAAAAAAGGAAACCACTAGCTCATAAGGATTAACAAAATAACAGTCTCTTAACAGTAACAGGAGGTATAAGGATAATTTGTGTGATGTTGCAACTAATAGTCAAGTGTCATTCTCAATATTTCCACTGCTTTCCTCTTTATCAGGGATAAAAAGACCTATACATTTGTATTAGAAGAAATCAGAAGTTAAGAGTTCACAAAACTTGTTTTTGTTTTGCTTAATGTCCTATTGGAAATGAAATACATGACTGGGTATTTCTTCACCACTTATATAGTTAATGTGGAAAGTTATGAATTTTGATGTGATAATATCAGAAAATTTAATCTTGGCCTTCTATGAATAGGTATATTGTATATAATGCTAAAATCTTAAAGATTCTTTGATATTTAAAAGCTCTGAAAACATTAGCTTACTTCTCCTCACTACATTTCTCATGCCTCATAACTGGGTATTAGTTAAAACCCTAAATATTGTTAATGAATAAACAGTCATTGCTTTTCATGGCTGCAGCAAAGTCAAAATATTAATGAAATAATTTTAAATTTGAATTTATCAAAACAGTAGGAATAGATTTCTGTATGTTAACATAATGATAATTTAAATGTGAATCTAAAAGTTTTATAGATTGATGATTCTAAAATTTAATTAATATCCTCACATTCCCTGACCTTTACTTTCTCATGTGTAAAAGTGACCACAAGCCTAGACAACGAATCCAAGCAAACCCAGGTTCAAATTCATAGTTCCCACTTATTACCTCTGATCCAACCTACACAAGCCTTGGTTTCCCCTTTATAAAACAATGTTCATAATATCAACATCTTCAAATATATGTTATAAAGGCTAAATAAAAGCATGAATTTAAGTCATTTAGTATAGGGACAGTTACACAGTAACCCCCAAAATGCTACCTGATACAACCATTATATTGTTCCCAGTAGACTAGATTGCAATGTTTTATTCCCTTCACTATCTCTTCTTTGTCACATAAGTTGTTCCATTCAGCTTATTCCTTTTACTTTCCTGTTAAAAAACTACCTTCTACATAGCTCTACTACCTCGTTTCTTTCATAACCACCCCGCCCTTACCTTCTCTCAACCATATATATGAGGTGCATTTACTTAGAAGCTAATGAAGCTTCAGTTTCAGAGTTTCATATATTTTTAGGTTCAAAGAGGAGCCCTATCAATTGTTCATGTAAAATGTGACGTTTTTGCACAATTTTAAAAAGTGAGACATTTTAACATCAATTAGATAATATCAGTGTCTCTTTATTTTTTAATTTTTCCTCATTGTATTCCCCTTAGGTTGAGTCATATTGGAATGGTCACAGCTTTTTGTGGGGGGGTCTAACTAAGTGGAAGTTTGGGTGGAGACTATTTTGTGATTTTCAGATGCTATTAAATATGGTTGATTATATATTGTCCCATTATGGATGACTTTCAGATATACTCATACTGCCTACTCTACTAACTTAACTGGTGTAAGACACAGACACAAAGGAAAAAGGCAAGATTATAAGATAGCCAAATCTTACAGTTCAAGGCTCTGAAAGCATGTGAGTTAGGAGAAGAAAGAACTTAGAAGTATGAAGCGAGAACTGTCCTGTGGAAAATTATTTTCAATCATCAGACCTGTAAAACTTAAGTAAAGATTCAGTTCTCATCAACAGTTAGTCAAAATATAAATTTTCTATTGTCAACAATATACTTAATTGATAATGGAATGTGTATATCTACCTATCTAAATATAGATGAATAGATAGGTATCATGATGAAACCACTGTCATATGAGGAACATAGACTAAGCTGTTTAAAAAGTAAGAAAAAGCTTTATGGAGATATAGTAAACAGTAGTTAATTATTTAAATGTGATTTTTCTGGCTCTTCTGGATCTTCGTTTCAGGTAAAGTATTTTAAAGCTAAATAAGGTTCCCACTGAGAAAAACAAAGTCAAAAAAAAAAAACTGGTCAGATTCTATCAAAAGTTACAGACATCTTAAAAGAGTCATATTAATAAATTTCTAGAGAAAAAAAGACTAAAATTAATTTATATAAGATATTTGCTATCAGGCAGATACCTTAGTATTTAACTTTACTATGTTCAATAAAATATACTAAAGGATGGAAAATAGACTAAAAAACAAAGAATTTTACTAAAGCACTGAAATACATGAAAAATAACCAAATTGGCATTCTAAAACTAAAAGTATAGTAGCTGAATTTAAGAAATTAATGGATTGATCTATGACCAGAAAACATAAAGAACTTACAGATACCCAAGAAGGGTAAAAACAGCAAATACAAGAAGTTTGAATAAAAGCATAACTGGAGTTTAAAAAGAGAGAATGGAGAAGATAGATTTGAAGATAAAAAATGGTCAGAACTTTCAAAACCAATGAAAGTTTCCAATGCATAGATTAAAGAAGTTATGAAAACACTGAGTAAAATAAATTCATAGGGAATTATAGTTGTACATAATGTTATAACAATTCTTAAAATGAAAGAGAACAATTTAACAGCTGCCAGGTGATGGAGGCATGTCTTCAAATTAATAGCAGAAAAACCTGAAAGTTGAGTTCTCAACAGAAACAACAGACTGTATAAAAATGCATGTATATTAAAGTAATGAAAGAAAAAAAAAGCCTAATCAAAACTACTAAGTCCAAATATCTTTCAAAAATAATGATGGAAAGAGGACAATTTCAGACCAACAAAATCAAGAGAATTTATTATAAGCAATCCTCAAGGTAATTATCATGGGGAAAACAATTAAAAAGACCCCAGACAGAAATATGAGGTGCATGAAATACAGGAAGAATGGATAAATATGTGAGTAAAAGTAAATAAGTTTGACTATATAAAACAAATAAACTAATGTCTGACAGGTTTTAAAATATATGTAAATCAACATAGGTAGTATGAGAGTGTGAAAAAGAAAAGAAAAAGACATAAGGGTTATTCAAAGAAATAATGGTCAAGATTTTCAAAATCAGGGGAAAGAAATTGACATTCAGATCCAGGAGATTCAGCTGTTCTCAAATAATATGAACCCAATGAAATCCACGTTGAGGACATTATCATCAAATTGTCAAAAGTATAGAGAAAGTAAAATTTGAAAGCATCAAACACCATTTGCACATATAAGGGAACTCACATAAGATTGTCATTGGATTAATGAGCAGAAACTGCAGGTCAGGAGAGAAAGATGATATATTCAAATTACTGGGTTGGGGAGGTGGTAATAACTATCAAACAAGACTACTATACGTGGCAAAACTGTCCCTTAAAAAACTGAAGGGGACATATAGAATTTAACAGACAAATAAGAGCAGGAACTAGTCACCACTAGACCTGACTTACAAGAAGTTTTAAAGGAAGTTCTTCAAGTGGAAATATATGAACCTAAAGAGTAACATGAAAGCATGTTAAGGTACAAAATTGACTAGAAGGATATAGGCAAATAAATAGTATTTTAATATTGCAACAAAGTTGTGTAAGTCACTTTTAATTCTAGTAATAAAGTTCAAAATAGAAGTATTATAACTAAAACTATACAGTATGTTAGGGAATATACTACATAAAACATGTAAGCTGTGGTATCAATTGTATAAAATGGGGAGAGTAGAAGTATAGACATTGTGAACGTGACTGAAGTTATGAACTTAATATGGAGTGTTACAAATAAATTATCTGGTGTAACCCCATGATAACCACAAAGGAAATACCTATAGGATACAAACAAAATAAAAAGAAATTAAAGTATATGATGCCATGCAGTCAATGAAACACAAAGAAAGACAGAAAGAAAGAAAGAGGACAAAAGATTTATAAGATAAACAGGAAACAATTAACAAAATGGTAATCATTTTCCCTATTAACAATTACTTTGTGTGTAAATATATTTAAAATAAGAGAATATCCAAATGAATTAAAAACGAGATCCAACTATATGCTGTCTATAAGAGACTTACTTTAGATTTAGGGACACATATAAGATGAAACTGAAGGAATGGAAAAAGATCTTACATACAATTGATAATCAAAAGAGAGCAGGGGTTAATATCATTTTATTAGACAAAATAGACTGTAAGTCAAAAAACTGTCAACGAGAGACATAAAAAGACATTACATGATAATAAAAGGGTCAATTCACCAGGAAGGTATAATAATTATGTTTATATTCCCCTAACATCAGAGCACTTAAATATATAAGATAAATATTGACAGAAAGGAGAAACAGAATAATATCTAGTAAGAGATTTCAATATTTCACTTTTAATAATGAATAGAATGTCCGGACAGAATATAAGGAAGAAAGAAAGAAAAAGAAAGAGAAAGAAAGAGAGAAAGAAAAAGAAAGAAAGAAAATGCATGTAGGTTGAAGTACATTAAACAAAGTGACAAAAGTAGAAAGCAGGAAATTAAAAAGTTTCAAGGTTCTGGATTTATAACAGAAATAACAAAGGAATCAATATATTGTAATAACTGTAATTTTATGTCACTTTCTTTATAATAAACTCTGTAAAAGAATATATGATAACAAATTACAACTAAAACTTTTAAAGGAAAATGAAACTTTAAAACATATTTTATTCACTCAAATATGGGCAACACAAAAGGACCTGAAAGCATTACAGGATAAAAAATAAATACAAAATAACTCTAAATGAACTAAATAATTTATATAAGAATAAAGGTTATAATACTGATATTTTAAAGATATGAAGTTATTTTTGCTGCAGAGAAGTGACTCACTTTAATTATTATGGTATACAATTATTATCAAAAAAGAGGACTGAAAATTATATACCATGCAAAAATGAAAAATATAAGCTAGGCATATTGACATTCAACTGTAGGATTTAACATATATTTCTCTGAATGGCTGGTAGAACCGACAAAACATCAGTGTATGAAAGATTTTTAAAAATCTAAAAATTGATCTAATTACAGTATGTAAAGCAGTACAGACAACTAGTAAAAAAACTATTTGAAAATGCACATAGACCATTACCAATGATTATATAGTTCATAAATCAACTCTCAATATTCAATAAAAATATAATAACAGAAATGAAAAAAATCAGTTTATTATCTTACACAGTAAGCTTAAGATAAAAATCAATAAATGACATACAACTTGGAAATCCTCAAATTGCTGGAAATTAATAATATACTTTCTATAAATGCCTGAATCCACGAAAAAGAAATAATAAAAAGATTGTGAACCAAATGATAATGAAGATAGACTTTCTTAAAGATTGTGTACTTCAATATGAATTATACTAAAATAAGATTTAATGATAAATAGTTAGGGAGAAAAAAAAGACTTAAAATCAGTGATCTGTTTCTCCAGATAAAGAAGCAAAGGGGAAGGAAACAGCAATCAAATCTAAAGATTGTAGAAGAAAGACAATTAGAAAATGTGTCCGCTTTTTAATAGAAGAAAATCTCTCACACCATTTTCAGACACTGAACAAGAGGCAGCATAGCACTGTTATCTCAGAGAAAAGGTCAGCAAACCCAAAGAACCCCAGGATTGCACCATCTTACTGCCTGTGGTCAGTTTCCAGACTGCCATGCAAAGAGAGGGAAATCCAAACAAAATCTGGAGTAATTGCTGAGTTGAACAGACAGATATCTTACCTCAGGGAAGCCAGAGTAGCTAGAATATGTGGGCCTGGTTATTGGAAAAGGAGGAAGTAGCAGTAACAAAGAGCTGTGATAAGAGGTATAGTAAGAACTTCTTGGGTATTTGTCTATTTACAGACACGTGCATAAAAGCAAACTGTTGAAGCTCAGGAAAAGAACCGTAAGAAAAATGTAAGCAGAATAATTCCAAACATTGCATAGCCGTGGGCATAATTCCTGTATATCTCGAACAGAGTAGAAAAAACTTGCCACATAATGGGCAAAAGATAGCATTCACAAAACAATATAGAAAATAATTTAGCCATATACTAAAATGTTATTCACTCTAAGATTTTTTTTTTTAAAGGCCTTGGAAAGACTGAACTGTTCCAAGTAACTTAATTGCACATTAGAATAATAACCAATGCCTTCTTAGGTATAAGACTACAGCAAAAGAACAATAAAATTCACATTGTTCAAGCTACAATACAAATTTTTCTGGCTTTCAAAAGAACAAACAAAAATAGCTGAGGGAAGAATCAGTTAATAGAAGTGGGCCCCGAAATAATACAGATAACAGAAGTATCTATTTTAAATATATTATATATATTCAAGAAAGTAGAAACCAACTGAATAATAATAAAGTAAATATGAAAAATTTAAGACTACTCAAATGAAACTTCTAGAGATTAAAAACAGAATACCTGAAACGAAAAGCCAAGCAAATATTGAAAAGGATAATTAGCACTCTAGAAATAAAAATCAGTCAACTTGAAGATATAATAATAGAAATCATACAAAATAGTTTCAGCACACAAATAAAATGGCTAACTTTTGCTAAAAAAAATGTTTTATATTATTGTGAGAGTTAAAATGCCAAGGACAATTAATATGGAATACTAAAAATATTTTATGAACTTAAAGTCAGGGTAGTGACAATAACAAATGAAGCAATTAAAACAAATAAGAAAAAGAGAGACCTGAAGACAATTTTGTCAAGCATTACATTAAATAGAAATTTATTAAATTCCCAAAATAAAAGGCAAACATTGTCCGTCTTGATTAAAAAAAATAGCTGTACCTGATTATATGTTGTCAACACAAATCTAACTTTCAATACAAAGACACAAATAGTTCGAGTGTAAATTCATGGAAAAAATACCACGTAAAAGTAAATACAAGTAATATAGAGTGACTATATTAACATCCGGATAACAAGTATTACTAGAGGCAGAGAGTGATACTTCCTAATGATTTAAAGGTCAATAAATCAGTAAGGTACGATTACAAATGAAAATGTGTCTCAAAATATATAATGAAATACATAACCAACAGAAGAGTTAGATAAATAGACAGGTTTAAATTTAATATATCATCAATGATTGCACTAATAACTAAAAAGAAAATCAGGAAGTAAACAAAGGCTCTGAATGATACTGTCCAACACTGATCTTATATTTAACAAATATAAACCACATATTTTTTTCAACTACAAATGACATATTCACCAACATAGTAAGTCTTATGCTGATCAGTAAGAGACAAGAAACAGAAAAGTCTGAAAATAAATTTACTGGTATTCTTTTTCCCTATCAGACTATTTTGACATGTTTTGGTTTGAGAAGGATCTCTCCAGACATATCTCTTGTCTATGGACTGCAGTATCTTATAAAACTTATAATACATCAACTTGTGTTGTTTTCCTTTCATTGCTGTGTCACTACACTTTTTCCTCACTCTTGTTAGCTTGGGTTTGTATCTTCCATGTCAGCTCTGCCTATGGCTCAGAGAGTAGTAAAGGCAGTATAAATTAGTAACAACACCAGTTGTCATTACTAAGCATTTACTCTGTGCCAGACATTGGTTAGTCTACAAGGTACAGGGTGAAAAAATCATGGTTACTTAGAGAATTAAAAATCTAATAAAACAGACTTAGATATGAAATAATAAAATAAAAAAGCAACAACACTAAAAAAAGGAGTGTAAGAGCTGATTAGACACCTTTTAAGACACATGGATGGCATACTGATACAAGAAAAAATTTAGAGTGGCTTAAGTTTCATTTCTGGGCTCCTGGCATTTATTACAAATCCACTTTGCCCTAGGTTTTCATTGAATTCTCACCTTGTATTTTGATTCATACAGGACCTACAGGTACATTTGTCATCACAACATGGGTGTCACAACTCTGATAAGGTCCAGCCTGTTTTTCAGAGGTGTTCATTATTTATTATTTCTTTACCTAAGGACTTAGTCTTTCTTGACAGTTCTACATGACCTTTAATGAACTAAGCAGCTCCTCACAGACTTTATGAAGGATTTCTATACTAGCTTTTCAAGTAGTCTTCCATATTGAGTCTAGATTTCTACCCTCGATGTTAAAGTTCTAGGTCCAGTCCCATCTACATCAGGCTTATTCTAAGGAACAGAGCCTTTATATATTAGCCTTCTCATATCTCTGTGGCTTTAGTGTCATGAAGCTTCTGAAATCTGGAGATATCCCTTTCTTCCAATCAATGTGAGTTCTGTGCTTTTAAATTTGTCAAAATTTACCCAGAATGTATATGTGTTCTTACTGTAACAGCATTAAATTGAGCTTATTCTGCTATTCTTTTGTTATATTAGCTGTTTATTAAATACTGTTACCTGGATATTTCTGGCACCTAAAACTCATTATGTTCCAAATTTCCCTCTTTACTGTTAGTAAGTTAGTTGGGAATGTGGATCACGTGAAACAGAATTAAAGTTGGTAAATAAACCCAGGAATTCCTGAGTGTGTGTTTGTTTGATTAGACAGAAAGGTTTGAAAAAGAAGGAAAATGAAACAAAAAACAGAACCACACTATTATGGGTGGGTTTATTCCCAAGATTCCATGCAGAGCTCTCTGTGAAATTGGGCTGGAGTGTAACTTATGCCTTAGTTCTACTGGGGCCAACACGACCCATGGCAGCCTCTTGCTTCTGAGTCAGTATCATCTCTGATCCATCGTATGGAATGGAAACTTTGGAGGAATGAGCAGTGAGTGCATTCAGAGGTGCCTAGGCAAGGAGATTGTGAGCATGACCTTTCACATTATGGAGGAATTACCACAGTAAATTTGACCTGAACTATGTTATTTAATTTGACCAGTCAGGATAATGACTTTCATTATTTATTATTTTATTTCTTTTAAGGGAAATGTTAAAAGAAATGTTGCTAATAGATGATCTGAAAATTTAATTACCACAACGAGATGAAGAGACTGGAAATGGCCTTATTTCTTACCAATTACCTTTCTCTCTGACCATGACCTTCCTTTTCAGTCCCTTATCATGGGTGAAGGTAATCCTATCTCCAATAGAAACTCTGGAGTTAACCTTGACTTCTCCTTTTCCTTCTATATATCCTTTAATTGCAACTAAATAATACACCTTAGACTTTTACTGGCAAAATATGCCCCGAATATGACCATTTCTCCTTATATGCACTTCTACTACTATTGTCACTGCCTTAAAAAGGGTTTTACCTTTAAGTACCCTGGATTGTCTAATTAAACTTGCTGTCTCTAATCCTTTCTTTATTCCATACAATCCCCAAGGATTATACGTGCTTGTATATATGCATATATGTATATGTACATATATATGTACACATATATATGAGATCTAGCTATATCTAGAAATAGGTAGAGACTATCTATAGATAGACTGATTGATAGATTGTCTTTGATAATATTCCAAAGAAAATAATCTAAATTTAGTAACAGATAACATAAATCCTCTCTAACTGATGAACTTCGCCTATCGTTTGATGTATACCAAATAGTATTTGTATACAGCCTTCCTTTTTCCTTCTTTGTGAATTAGTATATGTTTGCCTCTGTGCTATCATTGCCTATTTTAGGCAACATTATGCATAACTTTTTATTTGCTATGTCTTCCTCCTTTGATAGACTTTAAGAACAAAGAGCTGTTATGATTTACCATTATACTACCTCTGGCAACGAATACTTTGTATGGAAAGAAATATGTTTTCAATATTTTCAAGCATTTTGAGGTTATAATTTCAACTAAAATGGTTATGGATTTTGAAATAAATAGTTAACCATTTGGGTTAAGACAGCTTATACATAGTAACTTTATTTGACCAACCCACTAGGAAAGCAATCTTCTTTTTATGACCATATTCAACCAAAATTGTATTGATCACTCAGGGAAGAGAAAAAGAAGTTGAATATCTTTCCTTTCTAGAATGGAGAAAAACTGAACAATTTGCTTACACATATTCAATCAGTGGTATAGTTCAAGTGTCTGATATTCTGACTCTCAGAAAAATGGAAAATAAAATTTTCTCCTTTTTCAGACTTGGGAACTATCCATGTTATAGCAAAATGTAAAGACAATTTGAGAAACACCACATAAGTCTCTTCTACCTAGAAAATTCTTTCCCAGAATATTTAATTCATTAGCAGCATCTTCCTCCTCATTTAGGTCTCAGCTCAAATGCTACATTTACACGAAACTTTTTAACTGAATACTCAACAAAAACTACTTTCTGTTTTGCCCAACTTGTTTATGTATTCATTTATTTTGAAGTGAATTTCACATTACCATCATCCATAAGATTTTAGTGCCTAGAATAGTACCTGGAACATAGTGTGATTTCAGATAATAATTACCAAATATGTGAATCTTGTATTTTCTTCCCAGAAACAAATCTGACCTTTATACAAACTACCAAGTATGTGTTGTACTTTTATTTTGCTTTCAAAGTCATCTCATACCTGGTAATTTAATTAATTACCTTACAAAGTCCTCCAGGAAATCCAAAATATAAGGGGTAATATATAAAATCAAATATGTCCATATTTCATGTATTCTAAAGTACTTTAAAGATTAATAGCTTAAAAACTGTAGGTCAGTGAGCACACTGGCAGAAAATAAAGCCATTGCCTGTTCTGCTGTGGCTAACTCAAGCAATGAAAATGTATACAATGTTACTTCAATAATTTTTTTAAAACTAAAAGAAAATAAGCAAACACGAAATAAAATAAAGAATCAAAACAAAAAATGCTATATTTAAAAAAAAATGGTTACTTAGGACAAAGGGGAGTAGATGGGCAAACTGAGTAAAGTATGGTGGTGATGGAAACTATTGGTGGAATTCATAATGTAGTACATATAGAGGATGAATTATAATGTTGCATACCTGAAATCTATACAGTGTTTCAAACTGTTACTTTAATCAAATATTTTAATAAAGAATTAACTATTTAAATATTTAGTGATTTATAAATCTTTTTACTAATAAAGTCTTTACATAGCTCTTTTTTAAATAAAAAGTCTGAGAGGCAGAATAGTATCTAGTGATAGAGCTGATTAGACAACATAATTTTTGTTGCTTAGCCTTCTTGTTAAGCTAGCAAGATCTTTCAGGACTATTTCGATTTTGATAAAATGACTCAACAAAGAGATTTTGCAGAAAGTCCTTGTCGTCTTTTTGGCCTGTTTTTTGTTTTGGGTCTGTGTCTGGTGCTCTGTTTTTCCATATTAAGTGGTATGTTATGCTGCTTATTGCATGCTCCTACATTTGTGTGCTCATTCATACTGAGCTGAGATACTGTAACATTCAATAAATACTGTTTAGATATATGAATTCATTTATTTTCTTAAGTTTAATGAGAAAAATCACAAAATGTATAATTCCAGCTCTGCAGAAGCTTGTAATTGTATTGAATACATTATATGCTGATAAACTAGATAATTTTTATATGGGACAGTCTCTAAGTTCAAGAATGAGTTTTTCTAGATAACTAGAGTTTACAGAGGACAAAGATGAGAGAGTTCATTGTCGTTCGAATATATCAACAAATGTACAATTGTGATGAAACTTAAAGTTGATCTTAAAAAAAGAAAATAACTTAGATATATGACTAGGGTCATGACAAGACTATGGTGATATAGTATGTGCATAACAAGCCTGGTCAATATTTATATTTCTTATAGTGATATTATTCGAAGATAACCCAAATGTAACTTTGCTTTCATGCATCCATTCACAGTATCCAAACAAAATGACAAATCCTACTTCAGTGGCACTAATGAATAAAGGAATCATTAATGAAGAGATTTTGAAAGGAATGGAGAGGAGAAAGCTGGCATTTGAAAAAAACAACAAAATGTATTTATTTGTCTAATTTTGTCCTCTGCAGAGTTCTTCTATCTTTCTCTGTGTATCTCTCTTCTCCCTCTTCTGGTCACATTCCATGAGTTAACCTTCAGATCTTTCCAGATCTCTCCAAACTACTTTCCTTTTGCCATAGTTTAAACATCTCACAGGGTCTCCGTTTTGTATCTTTCACACTTATGCCACAAATAAAAGGTTATTCCTCAAGATTTACTTTCCTTCAAAGGGAGAGACCAGGAGTGATTGCGCATAACATGGGACAGAGAGCAGTGACTTAAAATACTATTTTTTTTTACTGTTACATAATATAATATGAATACAGGAGACTCTGAAAACCAGAATATTCAGAAAGAATTCATTGATATTATTTATTTGTTACTTCTTAAATCAAATGTAACAAGAAGCTAAGGATAACTTTTTCAAAACTTGCTTTCACACACCTTGGTACTAATAGTTTCTCCACTGGGATATTTGATAACCATATTTTTTTCTTTACTTCCTTCTTTCTGTGCAGACATGTACACTGCCACCAATATTTCAAATAAGAAACCTCTTCTAAGTCCATTGCAAGGCAAGTTTAAGCTATAACAACCCAAATGGATTTTTCGTTATGGTGGCTGGTTGAAAGCAGAGGAAAAGAGTTGGGTTCTCTTTTTCAACAAGTATATATTGGGTAATGGCAGAAGTGGTTTAAAATGTCTCTCTCCAGGCAGGGTCAAGGTTAAGACTGAGATTTTAGAAGCCAGAAGAGCAAAGTAACTATAACAATCCATATCTTTTTAAGATATGTACCCTCAAGGATTGATTTTTTTCCACTATTTTTTTAGTAACCCAATCTGTCTCTTTATTAATGACCCCAGAGAATAAAGTGTGGTGGAGAAGGTTTAAATTTCCTTAGCCTAGAGTAAGGTATTCTCAATTTACTGTTCACTCAAATTAAAAAGAGAGTTTTCTAAGAGGAAACTGAATACAACTCGGGATATTTTTATTTCATCCCTTTACCTGAATTTTCTTTTTTTCTCAATTCTCCAGTGAAGTTCCTACATTAATATATTTTGAAGAACATCTCATTAAGTTGAAAGAGTCATTCATTTAGCTAACTTTGTTTCTGTATTGCTGAAACAATGTATTCTGTGCTAAATCATAGTTGGCATTTCTTTGCTCTAATACTGATTTATTTTGAAGGCAGAACCAGGATGCCTACCTATTCAGGGAAGGAAAAGGCACTTAGCCTCTGTAGCTGTCCCAGGTCCCTTATCTAAAATAATGCAAACTATCATTTTCTCTGAGACTTTAAAATATCCAGACTCTAGAAATAGGACTGAAACTTTCAGAGATGTGGAAACACTCCTTGTGAGAGTTGAAAACCAAATAGTCCCCGCTTTAAATCAAATCAAATGCTTACATTTTTTTGTCATTGTTTTTCTCTGTGTTACTCCATATTGATTTTTTTCTCACTTGGTCTGCAATTTTATCTCTTATTATGCCTTATTTTTTCAGTAACCCACTTTTTCTTTTCTTATTTCAATTTACTGATGCACATTACTGTGCACAATTGTTCTTACCCCTTTTTCTTTCTTATTCTCAGAGATATGAACAAAAAATGATGGATTAAGAAATTTTATCATTTTCCCCAAACCAAGAATCCACAATTTATTCTTTTCTAAACTTCAGATCTATTTTTTGAAGAACTGGGATATATAGGTGTACAAATTGCTTTTTTGACTAAATATAATAAGAAATATAGTTGTGCTAGATTAAGCAAGAAAGTAATTCACTAGAAGGATATTGGAAATCTCCTGGTAACCAAGGGTAGTGAAACAGTTGGGTCTTGGGCATAGATGGTACCATGGATACAGTGGCAAACAGAGAGACAATTTTCCTTCCCAATGCCCCTGGCAATTACAATTGTCCTCTCATTCTTCTGGTGTCTGTGTCATTTGCTGGCACTATTGTTCTCTATAACTATCTCCCCTCTCTCATTCTTTCACCTTTGCTTCTCTCCACATTTATGCTTTATTCTTCTCTCTCACTACAGGGGGTTTTTTTTAAATCCAAAAAATGTAAATGAACAACAACCAACTCTGCAGTTGTATGTGTCACTGTTTGAGCACCAGATTCCTTGAAAAGGGATTCAGTTACCAAATCTCAGCTCAGGTGACCATCCCTACCTAGCTTGGTTAATTAGCATTAGGGATGATGATCACATAGTAAGAATCTGACTCTTTCACTGAAATCATAAGGGCAAAGATGGAAGAGAGTAGTAATTTAATATTCTTGACTACCCCCAAAGTTAATGCAATAAAATATCAGCCATTTAATCGTGCTCAGGACTTGGCAGGTGATAGATTGGGCATAGTTAATAGTGCAACTGTTCATCTCTGTTCATAAGATAGAGCCTAATTTGAGTCACTCAGCTAGTTAGAGATGTCTGGGATGCCTCAATTGGATCCAAAGACATAAGGTCTAGGTTTCGATGTTATCTAGATTCCTCATTTTTCTCTACATGACCTCTGCTGGGGTTCAGTATCCCAAATGTCTCTTCTACTTACACTAAACACAGTTGGAAATGATCAGGTATCTCTATTCCTACAGCTTCTCCATGTAGTTGGACAAGACTTTCTCACAACATGGTGATGACTGGGCACTTAACTTCTCACATAGTGGGTGGATTCTCTCAGATCAATTATCTCAAAGAACAATGTAGAAACTGAAAAGTTTTATATGACCTGGTTTAGCCTTAGAAGTCATACGACATCACTTTCAGTACAATCTATCAGTAAAACAGAACAGCCCAAAGTCAGCATGATAGTAGACTACTCAGGGCATGCATACTGAAGGTATGATTTAGTGGCACCTTTGGAGACTAAGCCACCACTTGCTGTTTCCAAAAAAAGAAAAAAAAAAGAATACTTGATATATAATACAATATACGTTTCCTACACTCTAGGTATCATCTATCTATATCTCTATCTATATATGTGTATTTGTGCATGTGTGTGCGTTGTGTTATATTTTCAAAAGTAATTCCTCCTAATAAAGCCTAATTCTAAATCTAAATCTAAACCTAAGATCTAATTCTAACTCGAAATCTTCTCTGGAACTGTAAATGCCCTCTATCCTAAATCCAACAGGAGACTAAAGTCTGTCCCTGAGGCCAGGATTTCTGGATGTTAACACTTCTTCCTCGAATTCAACCTCAAAAAACCTGTGCAGAAAGAACCCCTCACAATCCTACCCATTAAATATTTTTTCCAGTCACCTGCAATATAACCACCAGAACCACTGATAGAGTGACATGAGCAAAATGGTGGAATAAGCAGTTCTAAGCCCTTACTATACCCACAGAAGCAATGAAAAACAAGTAGAAACAGTCAAAACCAATGTTATTGAAACTCTATAAAATAGTAAAATATTTACAGCAAACAAGTAAACAATAAACCAAAGAAAAGGCAGCTTTAAAATGGATGGAAAGTTTTGTGGTATTGTTACTTGCACTTGCCATCTCTCTCTGGTGAGTTGGTGGTATTAAACCAGTGGAGTCTTGATTTAGTGAAAGAAAATGCAGACCATGTTCCCAGAATGAGATCGTCAGTCCTGATTCTGTAGGAAGACCTTACTTTCAAAGCATTATACGTGTATATTCTAACCTGTCTGGAAGCTACATGAAAAACTGACACAAGATGCTCAACTCTGTTTTGCCTAAGTTGGAGCACTGGCTAGAAGAGCAACAGACGTTACTCAAAAACACTGCAAGTTAAACTAACAAAGCACAGATGCCTGGATCAAAATTTTATGAACTGAAACATACAAGAATTCATCTGGGGTCAAGGAGTGAAAGCTGGTAGAGAACTTGGGGAAATTAGGACATTCAAAAATATCAATATATACAGAGAAAGTTACAAAGCTACTTGCATTTTCAGAACAAGATGCATGTTCATAAAAGACTGAACTTCTTCAGTCTACATGTTTATTTACCCTAGGCTAATCCCTGAGCAGTGCAAGCCAGCCAAACGATGAAGGAGGGCTCAATATAATCAATCAGCAAAGTCTGGGGCAGGTGTTGCTTACTGTGTGCATGTGTATACCCATGTGTGTTTGTGTGTGTGTATTTTTCTTTCTGTTTGTTTCAGATCTTGGAATTCAAGAACATTAGCTAAATATGAGCTAGATGAACAGCAACCACAATAATAAGGAATACCACAAATAATAAGGAATACAGTCCTTGAAAAATATTTGTAAAAATCCATAAAGGTTACTAAGCCTTCAGCAATCAAAAGTACAGCAAACCCTAGGCAAGTTGAGAGAATTTAATTTCCATAGTTACCTCATTATAATATTCATGTGGCCAGTCTTCAATAACAAAAAGAAAAAAGTCACAAGGCAAGAACAAAACAAAACACAAAACACACAATGAAATGTATGGCCCACTTAAAGAAGCAAAATTAATTGGCAGAATCAATCCCTAAGAAAGCTCAGACATCAGAAATATTGTAAAGTAAATAATTTCAAAGAACTATCTTAATATGCTCAAATACCTAAAGGAAAACAAGAGCAAGAATCTAAATGGAAGTAATGTATGAACAAAAGCAAAATACCAATAAGAAGATAAAAATTATTAAAAAAAGAATACAACACAAGTTCTGGTGTTGAAAAGTAAAATAATTAAAAGGAAATTTACAAGAAGAATTCTAGAATAGATTTGAGCAGGAAGTAGAAGATCAGTGAACATATAGATAGGACAACTGAAATTACCAAGGCCTGAAGAATGAAGAAATAAAACAGACTAAACAAAGGCAAATATGGATGGTGGATTAGCAAGATCTTGGGCTCATCTCCTCTACAGAAACACAACATAACAACATCTATATTGGAACAACTGTCATTGAAAAAGAATGGAGAATTGGGGGAATCAGCATTTCCACAAGAAGAAGTATTAGGAAATATTAGAAAGGGTAGCAAAGAAAAATGGCACCTTGCCAAGAATGCCACCAGGCACTGCAACCCAAGGTTGGAAGGGACACCGATTATACAGAGCCTCTCCCCATCTGAAGGGCTCATTCCCACATCAGGTGTCCCCGCATCAGGGAACTGCACCAGAGAGCAGAGTGCACAATCCTGACATGGAAAGCAGAGGGACTCTGGGGAACAGAGACCTCAGGACAGAGCTTGAGGGATGGTAGATGATGTGTGCACAGACCTAACAGATGATAGCTGATATGTGTACAGACCTAACTGAAGAATTTTCATTTGTTGAAACAAAAACTTCAGTGGGAGGAATAAAAAAGAATTGCCTTTCATGAAACAAAGACAGTGCTGGATTTCCTCTCCAGGTACTGCTTTGTCTATGTGACACAAGCACTGGCAGATGCCACATAGGTGGAAAATAATCAAGGAGACAGTGTCAGAGGATGAATCACCCTCCCCGTCTACTGTCAGTGCTTCTTATGACCAACAAATGGTTCTCAGTTATTCACAGCTTTTGGGAGAGTCTGGGGTAGCAGCAGACCTAGGCTGTCTGTTACTCCTGGCACAGGTAGCTGAGTGCTTTGGTGGAAATCCCTGTTTGTGGAGTATGCAAGAAGTTTAAAACTATTGCAATTCTAAGAGGATCAAAAGAAAAGCTATTGTAATCCCAGGAAATGTAAGCATCTGTCCCTCCCCTGCCTGGGACTGCTGCTAAACAGTATTTAAACATAGTACCTGTCTGTTTGAGGCCCTCAGACCTTGGTGGCCAGTGTTCCCACTTGCTGAGAAAGCTCTGAACCTCAGAATGTTCTGGAAGTAAACTCTGGTGGTAAATTCCTCTCAGGGCTATAACCCAGGGAAAGCATTATGGAAGGTTCCTAAGGGAGATATTTTACTAAGTCTGTCTCCCACACTCCTCAAGAAATACCCGAACTTTCCTCACCAGTGATCAATATTGAGGCTATAGTTGGCCTACAGCCTGAGCCCACAGCTCTCAGAACTCTCAGTTCCTCCCTGTGCTTCTTAGGAGAGAAATTTGCTTGTGGAACTGCTAAGCTTACAGCTTGGCTGTAGCTGAGTCTTCAGTTTCAGACTGAGGTTCCTGGGAAAGCTCTGACTGTGGAGCTTGTCCTGAGTTAGGGTGGTTGCAGATCTTAGCCACAGCCCATACAACTAATATTCACAGGGACCCATGATTCCTTGATACTATCCAGTAGCAACCTCCTTGCAGTCAGCTGTCCTAGCTCCCACCCTGAAGTTTGCTGCCAAGTGTTGACTCTGGAAATCAAGTCATTTTAGCTGGTATAGAGGCTTCCATCTACACAGCAACACAAAGCCCATTATCCTAAGCTATTACCGTAGGCTTATACTCTGCCACCTAAAATCCTAACACAAGTTCATTATTTCAAGACAGAGAAAAAAAGACTCTTTAGCCTGACCCATAAAAATAAAAATGAACTACCAAACAAAATGAGGAGACAGGATATACCCAAAATAACAGATTAAAACTAAACTCCAGGTAAAAATCTTAACACAACAGCAATAAGTAAACTACCTAAAGAAGACTTCAAAGAAAAGTGAAAATGGCCTAAGTCACAGTGAGACACCATCAGGTGGACCAACATAAACATTACTGAGGTCCCAGAAGGAGAAAAGAGAAAAAAGGGAGCTGAAAGAAAACTTAAAGAAACAGCCCAAATTTGATGAAAGAAATGAATCTACAAATTTAAACTCAATGAATTCAAAGACAGACTCAAAATACCCACAAGACACCTCTCCGAAGCCAAAGAAAGAATCTTGAAGAAGCAAAAAAGAAGCTATTTGACATCTACAAGGGAGCCACAATAAGATTCAAAGCAGATTTCTCTTCAGATACTATGAAAACTAGAAGGTAGTGAGATGACACATTTAAAGTGCTGAAAGGAAAAAAAAAAAAAAAAAAAATCAACCGAGAATTCTAAGCTGTACTTTAAAACTTAGGGAGAAATGAACACATAACCAGAGAAACTATGGTGAAGGATTTTGTTACCACTTTCTCTTACTATCCTATAAGAAATGCCAAAGCAAATCTTTCAGGATGAAATGAAAGGACACTATAGGTGGTAACAAAAAATTGTATAAAGAAATAGAGATCTGTAGTAAAGATAAGTACATGGACAATTATTAAAGTAAGGATAATTATATTACTGATTTGCATATCCTCATTTTAATTCCCACAAGATTTAGAAGATAAATGCATAAAATAATTATAATCTATGTTATTGGGCATATGGCAAATAAAGATGCAGCTCATGACAATAACAATATAAAGAATGAGAATAAAATAGTATAGGAGAAATTTTTCTGTTTCCGTTGAAGTTGAATTTATTTTAATAGTGGTTACATTGTTATAATTTTAGTAGAGTAAATAAAATCTTGATAACCATAAATAAAGTATCCCAAAGAGAATAAAAATGGAATCAAAACATTTTTGTACAAAAAAAGATCATCTTAACAGAAAAGAAGTTGATAATGAAAGAAATAAGGAACAGAAATATACGTAAAATATCAAAACAAATGGCAAACTGACAAAATTAAGTCCTTCCTAGTCAGTGCTTTTTAAAAATAAAAATGGATTACGCTCTACAATAAAAAGGCAGACATTAGCAGAAAGGACTTATAAACAAATCTAAAAATCCCTGATGTAACTAAATGCTATCGAGAAGAAACTCAAAAGAAACAAATAGGTTCAAAGCGAAAACATGGAATAAGATATCCCATGTAAAAAATAATCAAAACAGAGTTAGGGTGGTTAATAATCTCAGACAAACTAAATTTTAAGTCAAAACTGTTTCAAGAGGCAAAGGAGGATGTTATATATTGATAAAAAAGTCCCATTCATCAAGAATATGCAACAACTATAATCATATATATCAAATATATGAAATGGACATTGACAAATGAAGGGAGAAATAGATAATAATAGTTGAAGATTTCAATAACCCACTTTCTTTTCTTTCTTTTTTTTTTTTTTTTTTTCAAGGAAACATGCAGGCAGGAATGAAGGTGAGCAGAGATAAACACTCAGGAAGAGAGAAGGAAGAAACATTTTCTTTATTTTTATTTAGCTGCACATCTGGTTGTTCCCCTGGCCCCACGTTAAGAACCCAAGTCCTTGGGTTGTACATGGACTGTGTCCCACAAACTTAACCATTAAGCCACCAAATTGCACCTACCCCACTTTCAATAATGGCTAGAACATTAGACAGAAGATCAGTAAGGATGTGGGGGACCGTAATTACAATAAACCAATTAAATCTAACACATAAATAAATAACTCCACTCAAGATCAGCAAAATACACCTTCTTCTCAAGGGCAGATGGGACAGTCTTCAGAATACACTGTATGTTAGGCCACAATACAAGTATCAATACGTTAAGAATAGAAATTAAAGTATCGTCCCTAAGCACAATGGAATGAAGGTAAAGATCAATAACAGAACTATTGTTTGCCCTTTCCCATAATGCCTGTCAAATATGACACAGGGCAATGAAAAGAAATACATATTATTTATCACTTAGAAAAAAAAGAAGTAATAACCTATATCCTTGTTGTGTAGTGCATTCTTTTCTCAAGGGACAGGGGTAGGGAAAGAAATCATGAGGTTAAATTCTGAATGTTATTCATTCGTTACTGCGTGAGTTTCTTGGTTAAGCATTGAGTAGCCTGTGAGTCTTCCTGGTCTGAGAATGTCCTTGTTGAATGGAATCAACCTTGAAAAGAACATTTTAAAAGATTACCCTTGATGAACTTGGCAATACCCTTGCACAGTATATAGTCTGGTGATATTTCCATGGGGTTCCACAGAGGCTTCAGTTTACCAGAATTTATTTGGTTTAATTTGCTCAAACATTCCATCAGCACTTTATTCAGCTTGTCTATCCTGCATTTACTTAGTTCTCCATTATTACTAAAAAAAACACAACTTTGTTTTCATGTTTACATGTTGAAACATGAACATCAATACCTCCTCAGTTTTTACACATCAGAGATCAGCTTTAGATGTCAGGGTTAGAGACCCCAAACTACTTCCTATGACTTTGAGACGTAATTTGAATATGTAATTAACAATAGGTTCAATGCTGAGGTCTGTGATGAACTCATTATGCCTGCTCTAAAAGAACTGAAACTGTGAAGATTGAAAAACCTTTATCTCTGAGTAGCTTTTCTGTGTCAGACTCAGTGTCAGACTATTAAAGTGCAGTCTGGCACCTGCGAATAATGTGGTTCCTATAATCAATTGTGTTTATCATATGGCTTTATCCATGGAGAATCTTAAAAGTAAAAATAGCTGCACCACCTGAGTAACTACACTTCTTTCTGTTTATATTGTCCTAGTCTTTTCTTCATACCCTGGCCCTATTTATAGCAAATATTTTTGAAATTATACTGGATTGTATGTTTGCCTGTAAAGTACCACAATGCTTTATGAAACATGGGAGGATATAACTGTATATCGGTAAAATAAACACGTAGTTTGCTTAAGTGCAGCATTTTATGTTTTCTGTACTAAAGTCAATGTTCCCTTTGCCTACAGTGATTTAAAATATATACCATGTGAAAGTCCCCAATTCTAAAATTCAATATGGGGCAGGTATATAATTTGTAAACTAACACCATAAAATCTTAGAAGTAAGGAACTAGGTCTTATAAACTTAATTTTGCACTGTAAACAGCAGAGTAGCATACATAAATAAGTACCTAATGAAAATTTGTATTCTAATTGAGAATTCTCATGAATACATTTTTCCTTCTAATCTTATGATAATAGGCCATTTGATTATCTTCTATTTAATGTGTCAGCTTCATAACAATGAAGTATTTGTTGTGAACTAAAAAGAAGTAAAGTATTTTTCATTCCTTGATGGGGACTAGGGTAGTAGAGAAAATAAAGGTCAAGCACCTTTAAGAGACTCATAATTTTCTATATATTGTGCGCTTTTACTCTAAGAATGAATTTAAAATTCCTGAAAGAATGTTGTCTTGTTCTTGAGTCCATTTAATAGACTGAAGTAAGTGAATTTCAAGGAAGTATGAAACTTTCCAAGGTTATCCAACTAATAAGTGTCAGAGGTGAAAAGTAAACCCAGATCTATCCCTAAAGCTTCTGCTCTTCTTTTCACATCATGCACTATTCAATAGCCAATGTGTTCCCATTTATCAGTGTGATTGAGATTTTTCAAGATGCAGTCCACATTGCTTTTAATGAAAGAGAAAAATTACTGCTGATCTTTAAAGACATATTCCTTTTCTACTTAATGACTATGATTCAACTAATACTCCCACATACCACTATACATTAGTAACCATTACAACACAGACCAGAAAAGAACTTGGGAAAGCCTCTAGCAGTCAATAGAGATCAGTTGAGCTTACTGGTGATATACCCTCAGCATTTCCTTTCTATCACTCTGTCCTGTCTTTCCCCATATTTTGTACTTATTTTGACAATGAAAGTTAGTGATTAGTATTCAACTATAATAGTCACAAAAGCAGAGACTCCTAGATCTCAGCAAAAGAAGAAAATGGAACATATATAAATTAAATGAGGATAGCGATGTGTCTCTCTATATATACATATGATTTTGTCATTTAGATACTTATATGCAACACATTCATACATACATACATGAAGACATGATTTATGTGTATATATACATACACAGAAATATGTTTGCATCATGTTAATATAGTTAAAAGAAAAACGAAGTAAATTATCTCTCTATATCTAGAGTATAAATGTGTGTATTTGTACATGTGTAGATATATAGGCAGAAAAATATTTAGATATATATGGACAAGTATCAGGATTTAAAAGCAGTCATCTCTAGGCAATGGGATTTTGGCCCATTTCATTTAAAATATTGCTTATTTTAGTACATTATTATGTAAGTATCATTTTAAATTATATACCTATTTATATATAATATTCAATTAACATATAAAATCACTAATATTTAATTGTCATAAATTACAAGACTGTAATTATTCTTATAATTAACTATATAACAAATATCTGTTATGTAGAATAATATAAAATATAATAATATATGTAAGTTATTTATATTCATATTTATATTTTACATATACTAATGTAAATAAATTTTAACATATTTTTTAAATTGTCTATATATTTTAATATTCACATAGTTGCACATATTTTATTTCATATATAATCTTGTTTTTTATATAACTACATAGTTATATAATTAATAGTTGTATGTTTTCATATAACTGTTTTATATAGGGATTAAAATTTATATACACACGATATATAATTGACATAATAAATGTATTAATAATAATGTATGTTATATATACATATATGGTATTTAGAATATCCTACAAAGTTATCTGCTGCAAGAAGTATAATGGGACCAGGAGTGAGGCCAAAACAAATTCTGAAACTATCAGAATATTTATATTTATTTATAGGTCTTTTTTTCTGGAATCCACATCTGGTTATTAGAGAGAACAACAATATCACCTAAAAGTTCCAGAGAGGAAATGGGATCCTTTATTTATTAGAACCTCAAAGAAAATGTGGTGAAATTTGTCCCCTGTCAAAGAACCAAGAGCAAGGCTGAAGCACCCAGTAAAAGCCAACTCAAACAAAACGCTTTTATTCTTAAAACTGAAGATATTAAGTTCCCAAGAGACAACTACATCAGTCATTAAAGCTCCTTGGGCAGTTAAAACAATAACATTCACTGAACCACAGGAAGCCTAAAACAATAATTGTTTTACAAAAAAAACCTGGTATTAGTATTTTCCCTGTTTGAAAGACAGAAGGAGAAATGTGGACAAGACGACTTGATAGGAAAGATAAAGAGAATCAAAATTTTGACAATCAAGCAGCCCTCTTCTACCTACATTTTGTCCCAGGTCAAGCAGATCAATTAGTAGTTTTTCCTTCCTTTCCTTGACGCTGATTACAACCAGCACTGAGAAGTCCATTGACTCAAGGAATGTTTATTGTCTACAAGTGTGAACTGGTTGTAAGGAAGGTACAAAAGTAGCAGAAAACATAAACTGAATTGTCCACATGGCTGGGTAGAAAGTTAACCAAATGCATGTTGTAAATATACTATGAAGAAATAATGGGATTTTATTTTAATTATCTTTACTTTTCCCAGGACGGTGTTGAATGAAGAGCATCTGCAAATTGAGCCTATGCATTGCTGTGGACCAATTCACAGGAAAAGAAGAAAACCGGATAGGAGAGTTGCCTTCTTCTTGGCCAGTTCACCTTATTTTTCCAAACACAAGTCTATCCTAATTCTCTCATTTTGTTGTAGTCAAATACATATGACATAAAATTCATCATTTTGATCATTTTACATGTGCAATTCAGAGCAACTAGGTACATTCACAATGTTGTGTAACCATCACCACTATCTAGTTCCATAATATTTTCATTACCCCAAAAGGAAACTCCATACCAATATAGCAATCACTCCTTATTTCCACCTCCTCCAAACTCCTGGGGGTGCTCTCTCTATAGATTTACCTATTCTGGACATTTCCTGTAAAAAGAACCATACAATATGTGACCTGTTGTATCTGACAGCTTTCAGGTAGCACATTGTTTCAAGCTTCATCCAAGTTGTAGCATGTATATGAGTAAATCATTCATTTTTATGACTGAATTTCATTAACCCTTCATTGCCCTGTTTTCTTCATATTGTTTGATACAAAACTAAAAATATATTTAGCATAACTCACTGTTTTAATTGCACATCTATTAGGGTCATTTATTTGAGGAAAGGAAAAATGAAGATATTGTTGTGAAATGATGATTACTGGGAAATCTCACCAAGTTGATACTGGAAAGTTTGAAAAATCTTCAGAAAGTTTTTTTCTGTTTTAAAAGACTTTTAAACAAAGAATCAGGAGGTGTCCTTTTTTTCTTGTCAGGTAAATAAATCAGAAGAAATAAATTTTGAAAAGATTCTAATTATTCTTAAATGAGAATGAGAGCATGGGCCACTCATACCCAATATGGACTCCCTGTTAAAATATTGTTTATGATTCTAGTCACTGTTATTAAATTATATTTCTGGAGAGTCAAGTATCTTAATTTTTATATATATATTCTAAAAATCTAACAAATTCATTAATATGATATAAACAACAGAAGTTGATGTTTAAATGTAGTTCAAAAACAAGATCTAAGGAACCCAAGTAAGAAAAATAATCCCATAACTCTTTCCAAAACTTTGACAGCTCTGAGGTTGTTTACTAGCTTAAAGGCATTTTATTATTAAATGGTTAGATGTTGTTTAAGAAGGTTAAGAGCCCAAAATTTTCAAATCTTTACATGTGTTAAAAACAGTGCTAGGTTCTCATAGTATTTATCAGTCAAGGCTCACCATTTGACACGTGAAAAAGCAAGGTTCAAAGTGTTTTAGTAACCAATCAAAGGCACATGACCATTAAATTCAAACAAGAATTCAATCCCAAATCTATCACACTGAAATTTGAGCTATTACTTGAAATTAACAGAAATAGCACTAAATTAGAAGTTCAGAGATTTTATTTTTAAATTTCATACTCTTTCTCTAGTACTCTTTGGTGATAAATCATTTAATGTATATGGGCTTTGGTTTTCTTAGCTACAATAGTTGGAAGCTTCACTAGATGATGGTTCTAGGGTCCTCCAATTCTTAAATGTTCTATTACTTTTCCCTCCTATAATACTTGCTCTTGCAATATATGTATGCTGCCACCAAGTGGCAGTAAAGAGTACTAGGTCATGGACTTTTTTTTTCTGTGGCTGGGGAGTACATTGTCATCAGAATTAACCATCAAAAGTACAACCTATTAATATTACTATAAAATAATAATATAAGATGTTATTTACTTTAAAGTAGAGGCTTTACATTGTGACTGCGTATAACATCATAAACCTGTAGCGTTTTATAAATGTAAAGAAATTCCAGACACCATTGACTAAGAATCTTCAGAGAAGTGACTTTAACATCTGGATTTTATTTTTTTTGGTCCCACAAATGGTTTTAACATACAGCCGGTTTTAGGATAAACATGCAAAAAGAAAATATAAAAGTCCCTTAAACTAATTGCTCACATTTTATAATTAACTTTAGTTTGTTTTATATAGTTAAACATATACATGTTATAAATATTGATCTTATTTAAGTTTATTAAATATCATTGATTTTAAACAATTTCTAATATTTTTCCCTCTAACTTTGACTTTCTTCTTTTAGGAATATCCTTTGACTTCCCTAAAGGTGCAAATACGTCCATGAAATATCTGTGTCTTATTGCACACCATTGAAACCCAACTTTTCTCTTTTTCCCTCAATCAAGGAGTAAAAAAATTCATATACCCACAAAAACAAGTTGAATTTTCCAAATAGTGAAAGTTAAATAACTTGCTAGAGGGAATGTTAATAAATATTCACTCTCACTTAAAGCAGTCGTATAAAATTCATACAAAAACAAAATTTAAATGGAGTATATAATTTGTATTTATTCTCGACTCAGATATTGTGCAAGGTATATTATGAGAATACCAGAGATACTGTAAGAATCCCTACCAAGCCTTATCTCTAATAAATTAGATAATAAAAAATAAAATCATTCTCTAAAAATTTCATACTGATTTAAATACTACCATTGTAAGGTGCTTATTAAGTTTTTATTTATTATCATTTTAATTACTACATTATCAGTAGAATTCCAAGTCAATACATATACATATGCATCAAAAACAATACATTAGCATGGCACTCAATGTAAATACTCATACCAATCTTTCTTTATGGAATTAAATATTTCAACACCAAATAGATTGTTTCAGTAGTAATCACCCTTCTACTTTTCCCATTTTTTTCTCATTTATACAAAGTCAATTATTGAAAAGGCAAATTTGAAAGGGTCATATAGTATAAAAACACACATACAGCAGTCAATGTGAAAGGAAAATAATCCTAGTCTGTGTTGGTGAAACCCAGATATTGCAGAAGAAAAACCAGTTGTCATACTGCAGAGACTATAGGAGCACAGCAGTACTGAGCCTCCCAGCCCTGCACTCATAGCTCTCAGGACACGTTTAACTGACTACAAGGCAATTGGAAAGGGAGGCATAAGAGGCATTCAACCATTTGATCTTAAAAGTTCAGGATTTGCGCACTCTGGAGGAGTAGCAGTTAGGTCCCCTGCCTCTAAAGGAGCACAATCCATGTATATTCTAAGGACATAGGTTTGTGTTCTGTGAACTAAATAAAAATAAAATAAAACGCTTCCCCTTCTCTCTTCCTGCCTGATTGCCTACTCTCCTTCATTCCTGCCAGCACCTTTCCTTAAAATACATAAATAAATAAATAAACAGTCAGGAAGGATCTAGGATGTAGAATCAATGTGAGTCTCACTTTCTCTTCCCCAACTGCCTTTCTGCATTTCTTCTCCCAGTGTACCAATAGTTTAATCATTTTAATCATGAAATTCTTTGTTGAGTAGCAAATCTTGATTTTTTTAATATAGTAAAGTTGAAACAATTACTTCATGATTTTTTTGTTTGTTTTTAGGATCGTTCTCCACTCAGAGAGGACAAAAACCTGTCGTGTGTTTCTTCTTTTACCTTTAAAGTTTTGCTCTTCACATAGAAGTATCTGTTCCATGTGAGTTCACTTTATTACATGAGGTCAGTATCCAGATATTTCATCTCTATAAAATTTATTTTTATCCATCATCTACTAAACAACTCACACTTCTATTTTTTCCTATCGTATCTACGAATTTGTGAGTTAATTATGAACTCATACTGTTCAATATATTGGTAGTTACTAGATTTTTCTAGTTTGTGAGAGTTGAGATGTACTCTAAATATAAAATACTCACTGGATTTCGAAGTCTTACTTGAGAAATTATAAGGTATCTCATTAATTTTTCATATTGGTCACACATGGAAATGTTAATTTTTACTTATATCATCACTTAAATTATATTGTTAAAATGTAAATCATCTGATTGTATTTTTAAAAGGTATGCAAAAAGTAAAACCACATATGTGGCTTGTGTTATCTTCCTATTCAACAGCACTGCTATGTGCTATTTATAGCATTTTAGTTCCTGCACCAGCAGGCCACACAGGTTTTCATTCATAAAATATTATTATAATGAAAGGCAATTTCACCTGTTTCCATTTTTTTAAACCTACTTGTAAACTTCATATTTGAAAGCTACATATGAATTCTATTCTCAAAATCCTCAAGCTTCCATTTTCACTGTGTGTGAACTGAACTTACAGGAAAATTGAGTGTATCAAATACATATCATTAGGTACTGGTCATTACCTCCATGAACAAGCTTCATTTCTCCTTTAAGCTTTTTTCTTTAATATTGTTTTACAGTTTCAAACTTTCTTCACTTAGCTATTAGGTTATATCATAAATATCCCTATATTGATATAGACACAGAATTTCTTACTTGCTCTTTGCTGGCAATGAGGTTGTATTGACATGTTTAATTGATGTTCTAATATATAACCTAGCTCCAATTAGTTCTAAGAATGTATTCATTACATTATCTAAATAAACATATAAATAATGATAGCTTCATCTTATCTTGTTCCTTCCAGTCTTTATATGTATAATATCTTGTCATTCATGACTAGAATAGACCTTCAATGCTATATTAAATTATATGTGTGTGTGTGTGTGTGTGTGTGTGTGTGTGTGTGTGATCATGGATAGTCTATTTTTTCACAATTTTTGTGGAAATCAAAATTTAATGTAGCATTGATTTTGCTTCAGTTTTTATTTTGTAATATATTTATCAAGTAGAGAAAGTTTGATTCTAATCCTCATATTCTGAAATTTTTATCTTAAATACATGTTTTCTAAAGCTTTTTAGGAAATATTTATTTTAATATATGAAGTTTCTTTTTTCTCATTCAATGTGGTGATCATCATTGTCATATTAAACCATCCTTGAATTTTTGGAATAAAAAATGTATGAGTTTTAAATATATGGCTAGATTTGGCTGGCTAATATTCCACATAAGAATTTTACTTGTATTTATAATTGTTTTTGCCTATAATTTAATATTTAACATTGTTCCTATGTAATTATAAAATAAGTTGATAAACTGGTCTCCTCCCTTTTTAATTAGTTTTCTAATTTTTGTCCCTCTACATACTTTGCAACAGTTTTCTAATTTTGTTACAAAAATTATAAAAACTACTAGTAAGGATGTAATTCTTGATAAATTTTTCAGGACTTACCTGCAAAACTACTTGAACTTTCTGCTTGCTTCTTTTGCTTACTTTCTTCAAGAGTCTCTTTTTTTTCCATTTCAATTTCCTAAGAGACTATTCCTATTCTATTTCTCTTCTATTTATGTCAAATATGCCACTTTACCGTTTTTCCCTAAATGGTTACACATTTCAAGCTTTCCATCCAGTACATATATTTCCAAATAAATTTACTATTATAGAGTTATTCACGTTTTAAAATTATTTTCGCTCTTACGATAATGTTTGTAACATTTTATACCTTTTTCATTTGGCATTTTGATTGCTTGCATTTTCTCCCTTTTGGATTTCTCCAACAATCTTGTTGCAGATTTGTATATATTATGAATCTTTCAAAGATACAGGATTGGCACTTCTTGTTTGTTTTGTTGTTGTTGATGAGGGCAGATATTTGTTCTTACATTTATAACTTACCAGTTTTTATAAATAGTTATTTTTCACAGATTTTAAAAATTATAGAATTATATCACTATTTAAAATATGTTTTAAAATGTATTTGAATCTAGGCTTTTCTGAATATGCTTTCATTGAGGCATATAAATTTTGACTGTGTTTTCACTGTCTTTTAGTTTTAGGAATTTAAGAATTTTTCTTGACTTCCTCTTTCAAGGGTCTTTGACTAAGATTTTACAATTTATTTTCAGTAATCAAATACATGAAATTAACTTCCATCTATACTTTTGCTATTGATTTTATGCAATTGACATCACTGTAGAAGACTATTTTGTGTTGTTTTTTAAAACAATGTTCATTCTTTCTGATAACTTCTTGTGAAAATCTCATACAACATGGGAAAAATGTTTTCTATTGTTGTTGAATGTAAAGTTCTTCCTGAAACACTTAGTTTGAACTTACTAGCAGCAATATTTAAACTTTCATTTTTGCTTATTTTTTGTCTGCTTTATCTTGGCTTAGAACTTGCATAAAAATACCAATATTTACTTATGTTTTCACTAAATGTTTCAAGTATTACTTTAGTCTGGTAGTTGTTTTATCACATATTTTATACTCTTTTTAGATGCATATACATTCATGATTTTTATATATTCCTCAGCTATTGCTTGTTTTAGTTGTATAAATGATCTCTCAATATCTTATATTTTACCACAGATTCTATTTTAATCCAGTCTTCTGGTAACTGAATTCCATTCATTTATATTTACTGTAATTAATCTTACATTAGATTTATTTTGGTCATTCAACTCTTTATTTTCTACTTCTCACATTTTTATTTCTTTCTGCTTTACCCTTCCTGGCTTTCCACAGGGCAGATTTTTTTTTTTAATTTGAAAGTCATACATTCTAGTTTATACTTCTGGTGGTTAAATGAAATTTATAAAGACCTCACACTTAGATTATTTTCTTCCTACGAGTATTTCAAATATCAATCTGTAATGTTCTACAAATAAGAAAAATAATCTAGCATGATTTACATTTTTCTGAATTTTCCTTAGCTACTCATGTAACCACCCTCCTCATCAAGAAGTGTTAGGTGAATTAGTATATTAGAATTGTTAGGTGAATTAGTATATTCCCATTGACATAATTTTTGAGTTTTTAAGACAATACATAAAAATAATTCCTATATATTTCCTAGCTCATTGCTGAATTAACTAATTTGACTTTTTTATAACATACTTTCCTAACAAGCGTTTTTCAAAGGAATTGTCATATGGCAACCCTTCTGCTATTTGGTGCACCTGAGAATATCTTCACTGTGATTTCATTTAGATAAAAATTTATAATGATTTAAAATTCTAGGTTCACATTATTTTCCTTCAAAAGTTTAAAATTATTTTTCCATGACTTCTTTTCTGCATTTTTAATCAAGAAACCTTAATCCATATAATTTCTATTCACTGAGAATTCATTTGCACATTCTTTCTTAGCTGGACTTTAAAATGTTTTCTCTTTGTGTTGTTCTGAATCTTTCTTATCAATTTTCTAAACTTTTTTTTTTATTAATTTCTTTCTTACCTTGTTTGGTACACTGTATGGTTTGATCCAGGGACTTTTCATGATATTCACAACTTATTTTTTTAAAGTATATTTCTGCTTCAGATTATGAATATTCTCCCTTATCTCTATGCAAGTATTTAATAAGCTGGTTTTAAAATTCTTCATTTTTAATTTTTAATTACATATGATTTTACTTTCAGTGTGTTGTCTTTTTTACAGTATATGTGCTCCTCAGATGTCTGGGTATATTTCCTAAGATCATATTCTCCTTTGTTCATAATCATGTCCTCCAAATGTGACTGTGACAATTGAACATTGAACATTGCATAAACATGCCTGGTTGAGGGGATAAAGGGAGCTGAAATGCACCAGTGCAAATCACCAAGTTGATGCCCCGGCACAGAAATGCATCCTCCATGTTTCTTTTCCCAAATGTGTCAACCACTTCTAAAGCTGGACCATGTGGTTCTGTCTTTTCCTAATTCTTGGGTCCAAAATGAGTGCCTACTTCTAATGTTTCTGCCTATAGGTTATGTCTTTAAAAATGTTTTTCACCTCATGGGAAATATTTTTTCTAGAAAGATGCCTTTTTTTCTAACGGACATAAATGAAACTATAGGTAGTATTACCATATATCCTAGTTGGGCTTGGACATTCCCAGTTTGTAGCCAGAGAGCCAAGATAGTTATTAATTGCTCTCCTTTGACTCTCAGAAGTATCCTGATTTGAATGATAAATTATATGCACACCTTAATTGTAGGTTCCCAATGAGCAGCCTTGGATATGACTTGCCTTGACTGTTATTGTACTTGAGGAGGTGGCCAAAGCCCAGGCTCTATTTTGTGCCTCTTTCTGTAACTTTAAGGATAGAGATTTTATTCCAAATGGATGGGCCTTAGAATAATGATCTTGGCTGAAATATACCAATTTGCTGTCCAACTCTAACTAGGTTCACAACTTTATCTTTCAATGAAACTCACTGGAATTCTGAGTTTGGGTGCAATGCAAATGCTGGTGCACAGATGGGATGGTAAGGAAAGTGGTGACCATGCATACCGCTGTATCTCCTCAGCTTACACACATGCTCCGATGTCCTAGTAGACTTCACTGTAAAACTCTAATTCAAAGATGATGAAATTATTAATAACATTAAGACAGTAATAGCAGAGCATTACGTTGTGTCAAGTTCTTTTCTGTGCTAGTCTGTTACAAGATCATGCAGCCCATGCTGGGTCCACCTCAGTTATTTTCCCAACTCTGGCTTCATCTCACATTTCTTCACACATAATTCAATTCATGCATCCAAACTATGTCCCATTCCCTGAAAACAGCTGTATATTGACCATCTACCCTTGTGAGGATAGATCCATGAAGGAGGTCAGTGAGGTACTAAAAGCAGACTTAAGGTCTTTTGTCAAAAAATTCTAGAGTCACAAGCTACCTGGGTCCTGGTCCAGGAACAAGGAATCTGGGCCATATGGACATATCCTCTAAATCTTGTGATCTCTTCCAAGATCTCTTATCATGTGGTACCCTCTCAAAGCACAGGATCCATAGAAGTTACTGTATTTAGCTGGGTCTTAGACACTTCCAGCAATCAGTCAACATCATCTTTGTTCTTCTCATTCTCAGTATAATTCATCTTATTTTTAATTTATAATTCCTTATAAGTTTCATCTCATTCTGAGTTGCTTTATTAGCTTCATTTCCTTTTGTCACATGGCTCTCTTCATCTTTCATACATGTACTTTATTAAATCAATCTTACTGAAGAGACACTTGAGCAGTCTCTGTAGACCCCTCCTCAGTTTTCTCTAACATTTAAAATATTAATGATGGTATTGTCACAATTTCATTTTCTGACATTACTGTGAATTGACACAGCTAAGTGAAAGATCCAGAATCATAAAACTGTAGAACTTTACGGATTTATGAGGACTGTGGCTACTGAGGTGATAACACATCTTCCTTATGTAGCACAGGCAGCATAATGACAAAAGAGGCCCTAGACATTCCGACTCCTAGTATAAAGTTCTGCACTAGGTTATTTTTAAAAAACGAGCTGGCAGTCCTTTGGCCTATGGGCTATGAGGCCAGACTATACCACTGATGAAATGGAGCTCTGGATTTGAGAAACTGAGATAAAAACCAGACCCAATTTTAGTACTCTAGTAGGTATATGATATGACAGTCATTGTTAATGAGTTTTTTTCTCTTGGAACGCTATACCTCTTCCCATTGATAACAATAAAATTGGTATAAATGATGAAATATGTAACTCTTCTAGTTATATAACATAGAAATTGAAAATATTCTACCTCCCTGAATGTATAATGCTAAAACTGAAAATAATTACAAAATATTAAACTTAAGTCTAAAATGTTATAAATAGTTATTTCGAAACAGATTTTGGTCAGTCAAAGTCCCTGAATCAGTCAACAATTGTTACAAAAGACTGTGTAGCAAGCTATCAAAAAAAAATCTCAGTGGCTACATTGATTCTCATGGCTTGACATGACAGGTGGAGGTGCTGTGCTTCCTGCTGCAAATCTGCAGAGGGAGGTCTGAATGCATGTCATGGCAGCAAGGGGTCAGGGATGGTTCTATTCACGGTGTTGTCAAAAGTCAAGAATGCAGGAAGACACACAGGACCTCTTAAGACCTAAGCTCAGAACTAGCACGCCATCACTTCTGTGGACATGCCATGAACCTAAATAAATATAAATATTATATACACACATATATTCTTATGTATAAGCTCAGATGTAAAGACTGGGGAAGAAGTCTATCCATCTTAATGAATTTTGGGGTCATGCTTGGGGATATTAATTCTAATAAAATATATTTGTTTGGTTCATATTAGCTGTTTAAAAAGTTTCCACTACTTATACCTAAATGCTCTGTGTATGTGAATATTCTTTTCATGGGGAGATATAAGGATTCTGTCATTGTATAAGAGATATGCATCTTCAACTGCAGTTGATTCACAGTTGGTTTTTAAGCAAAATGATCACCACCCAGAGGATCCTCAATGGATGTCTCTTTACCATTTAGTATTATGGATATAATTTTTTAGTAAGTGCTTGCCATTACCCATTTTGGGGAACCAATATTAAAAGCATAGTTAATGGTTACACTGGAGATCTTAAATCTCAAGTCTTTCCTTTGGAAACCCTACTATTTTTAACTATTAAATTTAAAGTTAAGAAAAAAATACAAAGCATCAGGAACATCAGTTGCGGATAAAAGATGAGCTTGACTCCAAGCAAATAACAATTATGTTAATATCCATCATCTTTGAAAAAGGTCATTTTCTTCCCCCTCATACCATCCTTTTGATACAATAATATACATCATTTAACCCTTGCCTAAACAAGTATTTTTTTAAGTGTTCTATAACAGGAGAGTATGGGGTATATTTTTGAGGAGGAGATTTGGGGATGGGGGAGGAAAGCAGTTACTTTAGAAATATTCTTAAACAAAACTAAAACCGCAATATAGACATGAATTGTGTTTCATCAAGGCTAACACCATCAAATTTCCAATGATTTTCTTTACAGAAACAGAAAAAAAAATCCTAAAATTTAAAATATCCTGAATACCAAATCAATCTTGAGAAAGAAGAACAAAACTTGAGGTATCATCCTTCCTGATCTCAAAACATATCACAAAACTACAGTAATTAAAACAATATCGTACTGGCATAATGATAGACATATAAACCAATGGGACACAATAGAGGTCTCTGAAATAAACCCACAAATATATAGTCAACTGATCTTTGACAAGGATGCCACAAAAACACAATGGGGAAATAACAATTCTCCAATAAATGGTGTTAAAACTGGATGTTCGCATGCAAAAAAATGAAATTGGACCCTTATCATATACCAAACATAAATATCAACTCCAAATTGGTATAAGACTTAAATCTAAGATCAACAAGTATAAAATTCCTAGAACAAAACATAGAGAAAAAGTGTCTTGATAACTGTCTTGGGAGTGATTTACTGGATCTGCTGTCAAATGCACAGGCAACAAAAGCAAAAATAGACAAATGAGACTATATCAAATTTAAAACCTTCCTCACAGCAAAGAAAATCATCAAAAAAATGAAAAAGTAACCTATGGAATGGAAAAAATAGACATCTGATAAGGTAATAGCCAAAATGTACAAGGAATACCTATAACTTAATAGCAAAATAATGCTACTAATAGCCCGATTATAAAATAGACAAAAAATTAAATAGACATTTCCTCAAAGAAAACATATAAATAGACAACGGGTGGGTAAAATGATGCTCAACAACACTGATCATAGGGAAATGTCAATCAAAACTACAAAGAGATATCATTTCATACCTGTTAAGATGTCTGTCATCAAAACAACAAATGTTATCAGGCATGTGGAAGAAGTGGAATCCTTGTACACTCTTGGTGAGAATGTAAAATATTATATTGATTCGATTCTAAGTCACACTTAAATTTTACTACTTTAATGTCCCTCTCCAAATTGGAGGTGACTTACATTTGAAGGTAGATTTATAAATAAATCTTATTATTTTTGATTTTGTATTTTTTTCACAAAAACCTCTTGAGAAATTAGGGTGTGACTTAGAATTGATGGCAGCTTAAAATCAAATAAATACAGTTGGTAGTACAGCAGTATGGAACACAGAATAGAGGTTCCTAATTTTTTTAAATTAAAACTGCCATATGATCTAGTAATCTCACTTCTGAGTATCTATCCAAAGAAATTGAAGTCATGATCAAGAAGAGATAATGCACTCCCATTTTCATATCTGCATTCTTGACAATAGCCAAGATATGGAACCAACCCAAAAGTCCATTGACTCGAATGTATGAAAAAATACAGTATATGCATATACTGGAGTATTATTGAATAGACATTAAAAAATAAAGAAATCCAGCCAAATACAATGTAGATGAACCTGAAACATTATGCTAAGTGGCATAAGTCACTTAAAGCAGATACAGAAGGATAAATACTGCATGATTCCACTTATATGAAGTTATCTACAGTAGTCAAATGCAGAAACAGAGAGTAGAATGAATGTTAACCAGGGGCTGGGTGTGAGATAGAAATAGGGAGGTGTTGTATTCAACAGGTATAAAATTTCAGTAATGCAAAGGTGAATATGTTATAGAGATCTTCTGTATTACACAATGCCTACAGCGAACAATTCAGTATTGTATACTTAAACATTTCTATGAGAATATAGCTCAGGTTAAGAGATACTTAACACACACACACAAAGGAGCAAATGAAAATTTTGAAGGTGATGAGTATGTTTATTACTTTGATGGTGGTGATATTTTCACTGGTATTATACATACTTCAAACTCATCAAATTGTATTCATTAAACATGTCCAGTTTTTTATGTTAATTATATACCTCAATAAAGTTGTCTAAAATATGGTATGTACTGCTTTAATTAGACATAGGTAAGATGCTGGATAAATCTCAAGCTTGGTTATTATTTATTTTGGTACCTACTTCAAAATACTGCTTCTATTAAAGTGAATGAAACCAATAAAAGGAAAAAATTCTCTGTCCTTTTAGGCAACAGGGTTTCCAGAACAAACCCAGGCCAATTATCCTTCTGACATCTGAAACTGTCATTTTAAATCAGAAAAAAAGAAAACAGCTGTGAGTGATAGTTTTTCAAAGCCAGATTGGCTATACACCATGTCATGATCTCTCTAGAAAATTATATCAGGAGGAACGAGATTAATTTTTAAAGGCTCTTTACCCTTGGGTTTACTGTAAGAATTCATCACCTTAGCACCTCATGTTTATTAAGTAAGTCCATGTTTTATAAATGATGCTTACAAAATTTGGTTGCATGAAGGGTTTATATTTGACTCACTCCATGGCTGCCAGAGGAAATCAGGGTGGGAAGATGTTAACCAATTAACAAATAGAGCTCTGATCTTAACAGTAAGAAAGACTTAGTTGTATGCTGTATTTTTTCCAAATACAAAAATAAATTTAAAAAGCAAGATACTTAATTCTACAAACTGTAATCAAGAGGTTTTACATAAATATGAATGAAGATTATAGCAATAGCTCATTTTATCCCCAAAAAGCCTTCTTTAATTATTCGAGTTTAACTTAACCTCTCTATAAAACTGTGATAACAGTTCATCTATATTACCACAGTTCTTGCTGTCTGGTACTTGTTAAATACATTCTTATCCCAGCACTCAACCTTACAGGAGTTGTAAGGCAAGCATTATCATACCCATTTTACAGAAAAGGAAACTGGGCCTCAGAACATATCAACACTCTGTTGAAGAATACACAGAGCGAACAGCAGAGACAGGATCTGAGTTAAAGCCTTGTGACCGAAGCTCAGGACTTTTTCAGCTGCAGCACCTGTCCTGTCTTCTCAGACTGCACAGTGCTCCTCAGCTTCAAGTACAGTCACTTGCACAGAACAGCCACCAGAAGATGCTACTGAATTAAACAGAAGCACAGATGGCCAGCAGGGCTGAACTGTGGCCACTTTTTTTCAATGTTTGGGATACAACATTGGGCAAAGCGAAAATATTCCAGCAAGACATACAATGCATCCTCCAAAATACACACCTCATTGTTTTTGACATTACCTTCCATAAGTCCTATGGCCTCAGTAATTAGCTGCTTTTCCTGTCATGAGTAAAGGATCAGAGACAATTCAACAGGAGATCACTATTTATTCTCCCGGCACCAACAAGAGCTCTTTGCTCAGAACAACAACGCTCAGGGTGGGGAGGGGGCACCAGAGAGCCTGGTAAAAACACATTTTCTGGCTTGAAATGGGCTTTAGGGGGATAGTTGACTTTAAAAGATTCCACATATAAAGAAGTTATAAATTGCACATTTATTTGGCATCAAAATTGTGTCTCACATTATTTTGTGAAGATAAAGTCATGTTATTACTAATAATTTACCTGCAGGATCCAGTTTATTCAGCAGGTGACACACTACATCAGACCTTCCATTTTTTTTCCCATGATGAATATATAATGAGCATATTTTCTATCCATTAAGATGTATGTTTTTTCATTAACTCTTTCATGAAGCTTTAATTGTAATGAATTCCTCAATTATGATTTTGATGGTAGTTATTTGAGACACCAGTAATGGAACATAAACTTTAAGAAAGAAAACCTCCTATGAACTGTTTTATGGAGAGCAGGTCTTGCATTGGTCAAATGACTGCATAAGGTAAAGCTTTCTACTTCATTGATAGAAAGTAGAAAATACCTTCTGGACCTTCAGACTTGGAATACTAAAGTGAATAATGTAAAGTGCCTCCTTTGTCACTGGCTAATTTTAGTTTGCCAATGATACGTCATCTGTTAGCTTCCAAGGAATTTATTTCCCAAGAAAGAAATTGTCTCGTTTTATATCAAAAAGCAAACGAAAACTCATGGGCTACAGGAGAGTGAAATGCAATTAGTAAGAACAAAAGAACAAAACAAAGTTGGAGATGGATCCTTACAGAAAACATGAGGAATATAATGCAAGTACATTCCATATGTACTGATACAGAACATGGGTAGAGAACACATGTTTTATTTATTAAACATATATCTACACAGTGGGAAATGGGATGCTTTCTTTGTTGTCCAGAGCCAGGGCAGGCCTCCATCCATCCACCCATCCATTCAATAAAATGTGGATGAGCACAAACGACGTGCTGAGTGAGCACTGTCAGATATGACAGACAGAAGCTCCAACCTCAGTAACAATATCAAACCCACTTCCCCTTTGAGCTAAGAAAATTTAAAGAGTGCAAATAGCTAATAGAATGAAAAGTTATGTTGTTTATTTTCTTAATAGAAAAGAAGTGTGAGATTCTGCTTTTCCCTCAAGGCTCCCGGAAGGCAAAGGAGTTGAAATTTGTTGTTTATGGTGTAAAACAAAAATAACAGTATTTGCATTCTGTTTCCACTGGGGGCTAAAACTCAGTGTCCTTTAGCAGTATTTTGAGCAACAATGTGGTTTTGCCCTTCAACTATTTATAATACTGAGTATTACTACTTTGGCATAAGGGGCTAGAAGAGCAAGAAGACAACATCAGAGATGTTAAAGCAAAATTGTAATTCTGCATATCTAGCGTGCATTTACTTCATTAACTGGCAGTTACATTTCCCACGCGTTCAATTAACACTGGTTTCATTTTAAATGCGATCAGTTAAGACAAGATGCGATAAGAAAACATCATTGCCAGGCAAGCATTCCTCAAACATAGCTGATTTATCTCTTTGGCAATTCATTAAAATGCAAAATATATTGAAATTGATTTCTAGCACATTCAGGCAGGAATGTTTCTAATAATGTTAATTTGCAAATTTCCTCTCTCTTTTTTTTTTTTTTTTTTTTTTAAAGTCTCTGTGCTGCAGCCGCCATGTTCAGCTGGAGGCTATTTGTATGGTGCAGACAGAAAATGAACAGCGAACATTTATTTCTCATATCTTTCTGAGAAACCTGAGGCGCATGAAGATATTTGTGCTGTAACAGGCATAGTCAATCCCCTTCACTGGCTTTAGCGGCTATATATCACCCGCAAACTCCCAGCTAGTCCTGCTGTAGCAATTAACCTGCCAGAGCGCTCTCCTGTCAGAGCGGTAATAATAAACTCCTCCCCTCCTCCCCCAGAGAGACAGAGCTATAGATTCCGGCTCGGCAACTTCCACAGAGGCTGAATTATTCAGAATCAGCATGATTAGGAAGATGACATGGTATTAGTTAAAAAGACAGACTTTTTGTTCCCTCCCAACAGAGGTTTAAACCTATTAAGGTGGAGGCAACCGCTGGTCCTGCTTTGGTGCGCAGTTCCTAAAATAGGAATTCTTGAAAGACTATTTGCAACACCTTGTCAATGTCCAAGTTTATGCGTAAAAAGATAAATACCAGCAGGAAAGTATCAAAGTCAAAATGTACCGCTCACATAAACCTAGGAACCGGCTAAAACTAATATTTTCACACCAAAGAGACAAAGGGAGCAGGTTCGTTTTGAGCCATTGGTTATATTTCAATTGTTATTCTTAGAAGCAAAGAAAAAAAATCTCCATGTTTGCATTTTGGGTTTTTTTTGTTGTTGTTTTTTTTTGAGATGGGGTCAGTTTCAAGTGGACCAAATTGTGATGAATTATAAATTAAAAATCCGGATATACAATCTGTCAGATAACAAGTTGTTAAGGCTCTCGAAATAGCATTTCCCTAATAATAAACCTTGTCTTTATGAGGATGGCAGTATTATAAATGTCATAATGGATTGCAAATGAAACAGCTGTTTATATTCTACACTAGTACATGAATGAGAGAAAAGCAAGCCAGGAAATAAAAGGAGATTGAGCAAAATGTACTAGTACCAAGTCACGGAAAAAAAAAAGCCCAAGGAACTCAATTTTTACGCATTCCCATCCAATTTACCCTTGCTAGTGACTTTTGGGGGAAAGTGTAGCTTTTGAAACCAATTGTATTATTCCACTTTAAGATGCCTTCTAGTATATTCAATAGACCCATCACAGTTATATGTTCCTTTTTCAGTCTCAAGCTGCCCTCACCATACGAGATTGGTTACTGTCAGAGGACTTTCAGGGAAGGATTTGAATGTAATTTCAAAGGCCAGACAGAGCAGCTTTCAAAGCACCGCAAGCTTAGGAAAGCAGGGTTAGTAGCCCAAGAGGGGTGCGATTCTGGCTTTTCTGTTTCTCATTTCACTCATTCCACCTTCAAGCTAAAGCACGTCTTGATCGCAACCAGGTGAAATCAAGGCAGCATGGCAACATGAAGTGAGTGACCCCATCCACCCAAGCTCTGCAAATGGCAATTATCTGTAACTGAATTACTGGCAGCATCATCCACATTAGCCCGTGGAGACCAGCGACTCCCTCTGAGAACAGAAACACTTTCCTCTTCTCTGTATGATTAAATCTAGGTCCACCCATGAGATTTCAACAAATGGCCAGGCCACTCAGCAACGCTTGTTAGCCGATTGCCATATTCTGCACATCAGGTATGAATCATTTCTGTTAGATAGGCAAATATCTTATTTTAAGTTTCATGTCCTTTTTTCCCAGCAAGAACTAAATGCCAGCTAAGGGATGCAGAGGAGAAGTACAACTTGACTTTACAAATTAAGAGTGTTGCTTTATGGGCCATTACAGTTACTCTATTTAAAAATCCAATCCAGGAGATAACATTACCCCTTGTATGTTTGCATTTTCAGATAAGGCGCCTCACCCTAGGCTGCAGGTCTCTTATCGCTATAATATTCATGGAGTGCTAGCTTTTAATTAAACCATCCACAACTCTATGTAACTCAAAGTAGATATTTTACTGCTGCAAGAATCAGCAGTCAAGAAATATTCCATATTTTAAATTTATTTTTAAAGCCTGGGTAGTTTTATGGCCCATGATGTCATGAACAGTGCTGTCCTACAAAGATGACTAAGTTTTGTATTTCAAGAGATGTGCTGATCATATCACGGGCCCTAAAAGTTCAAGAGACTCTTGACTTTCACAGATGTAATACTCAGAGCTTTGACTGTCAGAAACCCTTAGAGGTCTGTAACATGTAATCGTTTGTCATTTCCTAAAGCACAATTTTACTCATGTGCATGGTGGATTTGGAATGCAGAGGTCTGTGGATAAGTTACTGATTCCACCAAACAGACCATTCATCTTCTCAAATAAAATGTACCTTAAATTTCTGGAACATTTTTTCAGTCTATATTTCTGGTTCTTTTTTTAGACCCTTCCTCTACATGTTAAGGTTGAAGGCTGTTAACTTCTCCTTCTTCATACTTACCCTTTGTCTTCTCATTCATTATCAGGACTTCAAGTTTTACATACATCTTGACAACTCACAAATAAAAGTCATTTCCCCACCTTCCCAGATTATACACAACTGCTTTCTAACATACTGGGTACCCCACTGACACTTAAATTCAACAAATCTAACATGTAATCTATAATAACGCCAGTGACATTTCAGGTGGACTTAAGTGTTTACATGCATAAGCTATACCAAAATCCTAATGTGTTGAAGACGATCATATTCCCGATTTTACAGGTGAGAAAACTGAGGCTTGAAGAGGTTAACTATTGAGTCATATGCTTACAAAGGACAATGATTTGGACTTAAGTCCATCTGACCAGAGTTTGTATTTTTAATCACTAGCCCCATGTTGTTCAGCCTGAGTTTCCTTTCTCTTACAAACTTCATCCTACTGGTCCTTTCCTGTTTCAAATGTATAATTCCTTTTTCAGGAATACTCTTTCTGATGCTAAAGAGGAAAGGGTTTCCAGAACTAGAGTACTACCAATATAAAATACCTTTATTTTAAAGAAAATAAAATTTCTTTATTTTAAAGAAATTGTGTATATGATTTTTAATCTTCCCAACAGCCTGGGAAATACATAGGGCAGATACAATTGAGAAAACAAAGGTACATAAAAGAATGAGAGAGAAGAATCTGGGAAGAGAAAACAACAAACATGAAGGACCTAGTGGGGAAAACAATAAAATAAAAGAGCCGCTCTGAAGTAATGGAATAATTTTCTTTCAAGTTAAGCACAAAGAATGAAACTGAGGAGTGGCAAGAGGTAAAACATGAAAAGTAGACAGATGTAACTGTACTGGGTTTAACAGGACCTATTAAAGATGTGGAAACACACTTAAGGTCAAAAAGAGAAAGTTTTAAATAATGGGCTATAAAAACCCAAAGCCTGCTATTTATTTATGCACGCATGCATGTATTTCTCAGTCACTGATGCACAAGGCCAACCTTGGAAACTGAAGGTCCCATGCATGGAAGATACCAAAATAAGGAAAGGTAGAAAAAAATTTACAAGCTGTAATCTTTTTTACGTATGCATTAAAAAGCCAAGTATTCCAGGGCACACTGTATAAATTAAATATTTAAACCATAGGATTTGTTATGTAGATATATTAACAGACTTCATTTTTAGTGCAATTTTTGGTTCACAGCAAAATTGCACAGAAAGTACACAGCTCCCATATTCTCCCTGCATCTCTGCACACACAGCCTCTCCTACCATAAACATTAGGCACAAGCATGGTATATTGTTACAACTTATGCATCTGGATTAACACATTATTATCACCCTAAGTCCAAAGTTTATATCACAGTACACAGAGTGGCTTCAATGTGCTAAAAAAAAAAAAGTAAGCTCCACCTATTTGTCTTCTTTCTCCCCACCCCTAGTAACAACTGGCCTTTTTACTTTCTCCATAGTTTTACCTTTCCAGAATGTCATATAGCACGAAAGCTTAACAGATTGGCTTCTTTCACTTAGTGACATTCGTTTTAAGTTTCCTCCATGTGTTTTTGTGGCTTGTGAGCTAATTTCTTTTTAGTGCTGAATAATATTCCATTGTCTGAATATACCACTGCTCATCCACTCACTTACTGAAGGATGTCTTGGTCACTTTCTAAGTTTTGATATTTATGAATAAAGCTGCTACAAACATACATATGCAAATTTGTATGTGGACATGTTTCACTCCACTGAAGTAAGCATCAAGAAGCATAAAGACTGGATCATAGGGTAAGAGTATGTTTATTTTTGAAAGAAACAGTCAAACTATCTTTCAACGCAGTGGTACCATTTTGCATTTCCACCAGCAAAGAATAAGAGTTTCTGTTGCTCCACATCTTTGTCAGCACTGGGTATTCAGCGCTCTGGATTTTGCCCATTTTAATAGCTGTGCAGTGGTATTTCATCATTGTTTTAATTTGAAATTCCCTAATGATATGTGACATGGACCATGTTTCAACTGCTTTATCTGGCTATCTGTATTTCTTCTTAAGTGTGGTGTGTATTTAGGGACTTTGCTCATTTTTAATAGGGTTCTGTTTTTATATTGTTGAATTTTAAGAGTTCTTGCGTATTTTGGATAACAGCCCTTTATCAGATGTATCTTCCACAAATATTTTCTCTTAGTCTGTAACTTGCCTTCTTATTCTCTGTTATAGATTTATAGTTATTAATGTAAGTTCTTTAATTCCCACTATGTACTTAGCTCCCTGGAACATTAGCATGTGTAGAGCATTCAGAATCCAAGGAAAAAAAACTGAAAAAATTTTATTTGAGAACTGACTTACAAGAGACTGCACTGTGGTAGGTGCTATAGGGAAGCATGGGTACCATTTCATCTCTGTCTTCAAGAAATGGATAGTTGTGATGGAGATGAAGACAGGTTCACAAACCCAATTCCAGGCTTTTCACTAACACAGAACAATAACTTTTTAAAAGTCGCCCCAAATTTCTATCTCTTTGGGCCTAAAGTTCACACACATTAGTCTCCTTTTAATAGGCTATCTCACTGATGCTCTTCCTATTGTAGGTACCTCAGCCTTCCTGTGGCTTTTTCCACTATGTAGTCTCCTATCTTTCAGAGACTTTAGTGCCTGCTCCCCTGAATTCAACCTTTTATTTATACCAGAGAGAACTTCTAACACCAGTCCTTGGAAGCACGTAGTCCAGTCCCATAAACAAGCAGCCCCAGTTCCATAAGAGTTAAAGGAGAGATTATTGCAGATGACAGTTATCTAGAAAGATCTCATAGGAAAGAAATTAAAGTTGAACCTTAAGAGATACACAGGACTTGGCAAAAAGGAAAAAAAATTGGCCAGAGAAATGAACACTTACTAGGAAGAGAAAAAGGTTCAGAGACTGTAGATCAAACCCCTAAAAGTGAACCAAGTATAAGATACAAATAGGGAGAGGGTGTAGACAGGGTCTGCAAAGTTAACCTATATCTATAATAACCATTTTACTTTGGAGATTCTAAAATGCCTTGCACTTCTGATGTAGTGTCATGTCATAATAAACAGCTAACATTTCTTGAGTATTTTCCAGGTATCAGGCACTTTTCTATGTGCTTTGATATAGGTTGCTGCCAACCCTGGTCTCTGGTCTCTGACCAGGAATGAGTCTAGAAACTACCTCAGAATCATTGTACTGTGCTTCAGCAATTTTCTCAGAAGAGCTTCACAACAACCCAGTCTCTCCTCTCTCTCTTTCTCTCTCTCTCTCTCTCTCTCTCTCTCTCTCTCTCTCTCTCTCTCTCTCTCTCTCTCTCTCTGTCTGTAACTGTCATAGATTTGTTTAATTTCACTTTTTTCCCTCCTCTGAGATATTATTACAAAATCATTTATCGAAAGAGGAAAAATTTGCAAGTGTCATGCAATTTAAAAAATACAGTTATAGCAGTGTGTTGTTACCAATGTAAAAATTTAAACAAACAGTGGCATAAAAAGAACTCAAACGTATTGTCTTACTGTACTGTAGGTCTGAATTCAACCCAGGTCTTACTGGGTTAAAACTGATATGTCTGGAGACTCCAGGAGTGAATTCATTTTCTTGTCTTTTCTGAGCTGGAAGAGGTCAATCCCTTTCCTTGGTCTCCTCCATCACTTCTAAAGTCAGCAAGAACTCAGGAGGCTGAGGTCTTCCCACATTGCATAATACTTGAACTCTCACCTTTCACCTTATCTTTCTTTGACTTTTTCCTTGTCTATCTACCTCTTCCACTTTAAAGGATCCTCTGAGCATAGTGAACCCATCCAGATAATGCAGGATGATCTCCCTGTTTTAATTGATAAATAATTAGCAATTTTAGTTCTCCTTTGTAATCTACCATAGTCACAGTTTCTGGGGATTAGAATGTGACTATCTTGAGTTGAGTAGTTATTATTCTGTCTACCACAGCACTCCATAAAGTTTAGTTACTTATTAGTGTTTTATTTAAGTGTAGTTAGAACTTAAAGAAACATAAAGCAACAAATGATGAAATCAGCACATAAAATCTTCCTTTTTCAACTGTTTTGTTCCTACTTAATTCCACAGCAACAGATTTTTTAACAGCTTAAATTATGAAATCTGTTCAAAGTATTTAACTTAACTTTCATAAAAGCAAAAACCCCTGTCTCTTCACACTCATGTGGGGTCTGAAATTTATTCAATATTTGATTAAATTACATAATGGAAGTGATCATTATACCTGGGATAAATGTCTTTAACAACCGACTGTTGATAAACATATAATTCAGCTGGAAAAGCAAAAGTGTTTGAGCTCAACAGAGAGATTCCCACAGATGATAGGTACCCAGAAAGGCAGTAAACATTCATCCCTGTGTTTTGCATATTTGCATATACATATATATGGATATATGTACATACATATATCCATATATATGTATGTGTGTATGTATATGTATATACAAAGAATATAAAACTATGCCAAAATATCCTTCAGAAATATAAACCCATTTCATTTCCGATACAATGCATGGAGATATCTATTTCCTTAACAAACTTACAAAGACTTCTTAGCATTTAAATATGACAAACTAAGTTGCCTAAATAAAGAGTACCTGAAATTGCTCATTGTATTTGAATTGTTTTGATGATTGCTTTGGTAAATGTTTTTTGTGTAAAATTATATTGACCATTTGAATTGCCTATTCTGTGAATTGCTTGTAATATCCTTGCCCCATTTTAATTACAAATCATAGTTTTCTTATTGCTTTGTAAGAATTCCAAATATTAAGGCCATTGTCTTTATGTCCTTAATTTTTTCTGATGCATGTTTTCCTTTAAATTTTTTAATATGTCCTAAACATATCCTTGAACAATTCTCAAATTTCTCCCTATCCCCTGGGGAGGGTAGGTTCAATTTAAAACACCATCTGCCTGAGATTTCCTGTGGCTAGTAAATTTCCTAACAATATTAACATGTGCACTTCAGTACTCATCAAAGAGTTCATGTGAATCTCTAATAATTACTTGAATTTTTAAGAAACCGTAATTATTTTCAGAAAATATGTTTCTTCTTTGCATTCTTCTCACACCTTCCGTACCAAACCAACTTATATTTGTGATCCCTGACTTGTTTTCACCAATCAATTTCTATTCTTTTTTTAATTGCACATTTCACTAGACTTGCCTTTATTTAGCAACTCTTACCCTAAAGCTTATTATTATAGCACCTCCGTCTGTTAAATAACATCAACATCTTTCCCTGTCACCTCAGCACTTCTAATTCCCCTCCTCTTGGCCCCCTCACTGAATGAAAAGCAGCGCATTTTTTGTTGGAAGCTCTGAATGAATAATTCATTTGGAAAAATGGTCCGCGTTGCACATGTTCAGAAGACAGAGCACCTCCCTTGTCAGTCACAACAGCCTGGGTAGGACTAAGTGCTGTTCAGTGTGTGATCGAAGTACTGCTGATGGCGGGCTGCTGTGACTGCCAACTGTGTTAATCCTGACCATCCTTCTCTGTCTCCTGTGACAGGAAGATTAAGATTCAGAGTCTTACTCAGTTGTTGCAGTTAGACTCTATTTCATCTGGTTGTTTCAAGCTTTTCTTTTAAGTTACTGACAGATTCTCATCATCATCATCCTCTCATACTGTAAAATCCAACCTAATGTCATGTTCTTCTAGGCTGGTGCTATATAAAGAGGTGAGATCATGGTCATGACCTTTCATCTCAGAGATTTGAGTTCCCCATCAACCATTTATGAATTTGGTAGCTGGGGCATGTTAGATAACCCTGAGGAGGTTCAATTCTCACATCTCGATTATGGAATGATTATTGCAACAACAGAGATGGGGGGGGGAGAATCACAAGAAAATATTTTATGGAAGCACCCCGTACTACAGGAGACCTAGAGCATGGCAGGTTCCTAGTTTATGTTTATTTTTCAATCAATTTCTTTCTCACTACTGCCTGTATCATTCATTTCCTTCCCTTTCTCCACTCTCAAACATAAATATAACACAATGAGATGCCTTTTCCTGTTTAACAACATTCAATATTTCCCTATTTTCTTCTGATAAAGTCCACTCGCCGTGCGTGATCCATTTATCTGCCCCTTCCGCAACCACCTAACATGCCCAACGGACTACCTACGTGGAAATATGTTTACTTTCCCCCAAATAATTCCATGTTACTTCAATCTCCTGGCTCAGAAGCTTCTGTTCCCTGCCTGGGTTTTATTTTCCTTTATATACAGTGACAGAATTTTTCCTTTAAAATACACTAATATAATACATCAACTCTGAGTTCTTCCCACACCTTCACCAGTTGTTGACCCTGCCTCCATGCTACCAAAGACCATGTACGCACGTTCCGGCTCATACTAATCTCATTATAAGATAATTTAGTTGTCTTGTCTCCATCTTCCAATAAGACTATAAGCTCTAAGGGGGCATGAATATGCCTTAATGTCTCTTTGTTTGTCTTATATAAACATGCCTCAAGAAATTTTTGGTCAATGAATGAATGAATGAATGAATGAACGAGTGTTAAATATTTTGGTACACATAAAAATATGCCAAAATCATTATACCTAAATGACATGGTGACTGGTACACCAGGAAATGCCTGTTTCACTGCTATTAATAAACATCTGTAAAACTACTTTTAAAACATGCTGATAAATGATAGGTGCATTGTTCTTATTGTTACATACCTCCCTGATTGTTTTCTCAACTCTTTCCCATTGCCTTCCACTTTTTGAAAAAATGGAATTAAGAAGAATGATCTGGAGATCTCTCCAAAGGCTGGTGACCTTAGCTGTGACATCTGGAATCCTGCCTGTTTTACTTGTTGGGTCTATAAAACATCCTCACAAATGTTAACTGGTAACTAAACTTGCTCTATTAACCTGCTCTCCCTGACTTGGCAGTGACTTTCTGTCTTGGAACTTACTTTCCTTTCCTGCATATCATCAAGGCCTTAAGGGATCTTTCTCCTGTAGTTTCTACGTGATGTCCACTGATTTTTCAGGAAGTGCTCCCAGTCTCCCTTGGGAGAAAATCTGCAATCTTAGCACAAAATGCATGGTCTGATCGGCCTTTACATTCCAACATTGAGTATATTTATGGACAAGGTCAGCACAAAAGAGAGTTATGCCCTCATGAGAAGAACTCAAAATGTATGATGCCAATATTTGCTTGGAGAAAAAATAACCTCGGAGTTTTCATGAAAGTAGGACTGCTTTCTTTAACTTGTGCCTTCAAATAAAATATTAGACTAAGACTGAAAGGAAAGGCTACTTGAGATGAACTACTGGTCATACCTTCCAAGGATGGACACTAAGCCACATAAACCATGTGTTGGATGCATACATGTGCATGTGTACTTTTTATATCTGTCATTCAGAACTGTTGACAGAAGGGCCCAATATTTTAATGAAGGGGAAGAATATGAATGGCTTGATTTTTTTTTGGTTTTACCAATGATGAGAGCAACATTGATTGTAACTACCATTAACTAGTACACAGTGTCATACTTTGCGTTCAATATCTTAATCAGCAAGCAAACTGTAAAAGAGGAATTATTATTTCTAAGTTACCATAAGTTCTATAAGCCAATGCTCTTCAGCAGTCTGCCGAATATCACACAATTAATAAAAGGAAAAAGACATTCAGTTTGATTCCAAAATCCTTTTTTTACCACTGCATTATACTGTCTCCTACCTGATCAATAATATTTTAGTTCTACAGTTTACTTTTTCCAAATTGGTTTTAATATAATGCTATCATCATGTAGCTAACTTATGAGAATAGTGACTCCTAGATTTGATAGCTCAAGAAAATCACCTTTTGACCAAAGTGGATTTTATTAAAAAGAATCCTAGAAGCCACTGGTGTTATACCAGGTCAGGCTGTCTTGAGAACTCTAAAATCTCTGTTAAAACTCCTCCCCAGTCAATTCTGATGCAGCCTGCTTGGCACTACTTTGTAGGTAGTGGCTGGGAAGCATGTCTTTCAGACAAACTCTAAGCATTTGGCCATGGACCCCCTTTGTCACTAATGGCCTGGCACAAATTAGCCACTCAGAAAATTGTTGTTGAATTGAATTGTTGAACCATCTATCTCTATAGTGATATTTCTCACTTTGGAATAATGACGAGCACAATTTTCTTTCTACTATTTTTGGAAGGAGAAATCATAATGCGGCTCAACCTTTAGGGTTTGGGGGAGGCAGTCGAGCAGCAGCATGAATTCTCTCAGCAGAGTTGCATTAAGCAGAAAGGGTATATTTCTTTCCTAGGACAACACAGGCATCTATCATTAAGGTTTATAGGTGTGTGTATATGTCATTATTGTTACTGCTTTCTCCTGGGTCCTGGGGAGAATCAAGCTGAATGTCTATAAAATACAACAGGCTCCTAAGAGAAAGATGCTCTCTAAAGATAGAGTATTACTATAAATTTCAACCACTTCCCTAGCCTGAAAATGCTGTCCTGGTGAGAATGATCATTTAGGAGTCATTGGCTCATTTCCTAAGCTAGTAGGAAACCGACCTAATACCCAGGCACAGTGAAATAGGGGAATGGGGTTACTAGGGCAAAGACCAAGAAAAACAGCTAACAAAAGGGACAATACTCTATTTTTCAAATCTACATCAGTTATAAATGTAACATTATCAATCACTGAGGTCATTAAAACAAAAACGAGGACTTACAAAACTCCCTTAAATGGAACACCACCTTCTTTAAAAAAGAATTTGCTTCATTTTTGGTTGTCCTACTGCTGAGAGGACTCCACTTAATTTGGACATGACAACCTCAGGGAGACAGGCTCTTCTCTTTACTCCTCAAGATGAATCCACCGTCTATCAAATTTTCACAGTAGCTAGCTATTTGAACCAGCACAGTTCCCTTGGAGTTAATCTTTTAAACTGAAGTCCAAATCTTCTGAACTGCTTATAATATTTTGGAGAAGTGCTGTGTTTTGACCTGTAGATAAATAAAGCACTTTATCCCTTCCTAGCTATAGTATACCTGGAAGGGATGTGATACATAAGTAAAAACCAATGTTTTAAAGAGAAATGGGTACCTTAGTGAACAGATGAAGGAAGTATAAATTGTACAGTCATTTTTTAAAAATAACAATGCAATGTGATTACACTTATAAACATATTTATATATAAATACTATAAAAATAACATCTAAAATATAAAAAATGCAAATATAGCTGATGTGTTTATATTATCCTACGAGTGACCTAGGCCTATTCCACAAATTCTATGCTGACAGACCCCAGACTTCTCTTCCAGCTCCCTCGTCCAATAGAGATTTGTCTTCTCAACATCTCTTGCATGACTAATAGAAACTTCAAACTGAATTCTTGATACTCTCTGACAAACCAGCTCTTCCCATCTGAAAGGGGAACTCATTCAACCATTTGCTCAATTCTCAAATCTCAGTATTATAGCTCATGCTTCATCTTTCCTCCCAATAAGGGAGATATTCCACTGTATCTTCAGAATATATTAGGGATCCATGCACATCTGATGAAATTGCTACTCCCCCTCCTCAAGACCACCATCAACTTGGAGGTTAGAAGAGAAGTATCCCCGAAAATACAAAGATTAGGGAGTTGCCAGCAAAAAGATTTAGCTGACAGCCTTGAGAATGAAAGAGATAACCTGCAGAGAGGAGAGAGAAGAATAAAACCCAAGGAAAAACCATGAGGAACTTTAACATTTAAAGCTCAGACACAGACAGCAGAGACTAAGAAGAGTTAGACAACCTGGGGCTTTTTTCTGTTAAAGGAGAGACTATGTTAGATTAGCATTGGAGGCCAGGTTGGGTGGGTTCTCAGGGAAGGCAGATGAATAAGTCCCCTGTATCCTGTTCCAGAAACTTCCTAACTGTCTCACAAGTGGGTGCATCAGCCTCAAATTCTCTGTGACAGAGAACTTGAACCTCGTTCACAGAGAGCAGTTCAGACCATCCATTATCCTGATTTGGTAAGGACGGGTCATGTGTTTTTTCCCTGTGGAACAAAAGGGAGAGATCCAGGCACTCCCCTGCGTGTCTCTAGTCTCCTCTTGGAAGGCAGTGGGAAAGCCCCAGTCCATGGCTGCATAGGCTTCTGAGTCCCTTGTAAGACAGCAGACACCCTTGACCAACAAATGATCAGGATCCAAGTGAATAGATCAGGCTACTATCCAAGAATCTGAACTGGAAGGAAAGACGATGGCGTTCCTGAGAAAAAAATACTGTGCATGAAGTCACAGGGTGATGTGGGTTCAAACATGGAACTCTCATCATCTCCAAGCCTCAGTCGTGCCACACTCTGGATTCTTCAGGAGCATACATACACTAGGAAGGATAAGTTATATTTTTAACTTTAAAAACCTCCCTAAAAGTACTGATGGATGAAGAAAAAAAGAGGCTCGTAGACTATAAGCAACTGAGCAGCACTGGAAATCTAGAAACAAGAATGGAAAACAGTGGCTCACCAGTCCCCAGAGCAAGGGGGATGGGGTGGAAAGCTACAAAGTAAAACTCCCCTCCATGCTCCTATCTGCATTAGAGATTCCCAGAGAAAATGATTTAGGAAAGGAGTTCTAAGGCAAATTGGAATTTCTCTCATCACTTACACTTGAAATAGTCTTATAAATCCTATGATATATCTATCACATTTACCTTCTATATTGCCTTTAACAAGCTTGAACCACTTTTCTTATTTTTTCATCAACAAAAAGAAATGAAAATTAATAACTATGACTTTTGCACTTAGGGGTTTTCTCAATATTTCCAAAAGATGTACTAACATTCATATTATAAATCTCATGTAGGGGAGCTGGCAGGTATCCCATTTCATTGACTGAAAAGTGAAGTCCTGGAGAGATTCAAGAACCTTCTAAAGGTCAAAATTCTAAATACTAAATCCTATGAGTAATTTTTCCCTAGGCACAAATTCTCTAGCTCAACATGTTCAAGCAATTGCCTAATTATAATTTCTGCTTTTGTCTTGGATTCTAAATTGGTAAGGGCTGTACCAGCTGATTTGAGACTAATTATTCAGATATTTTAAATGGCATCTGGCTGTATTTCAGTAAAAATGTCGATTCTGATTATTTTCCTTCTGCCTAAGGCTTCTCTGCACCTCATGTGCAGCTGATTCTTTCTTGAGGACATACATCAGAAGGAGTTTCTGTTATCCTAAATTCCTTGAGTGGGAACATGCTTTTTTGTCAACAAATACTTTAGGAGTATTAAAGTATTCAAATACTTTAAATATCAAATACTTTAAATATATATGGGGAAGATTACTAATATTATTAAAAGCCTTGCTTGAGAGAAGGGATTAAATTATATTATATATATATGTGTATATATATATACTACAAAAAAATCAAATGATGACTTTAATTTTAGAATCTTGAAACATTTTACTTATACTGAATGTTAGCTATCTTATTTCTGGTTGACTATTTTCTACAGAGCGATTGTATATTTAAAAACACTGTTTAGAATCTATGAACACATACATTTTCTAAATTATATAGATTCTGAAATAGCACAGCAATCGTTTCTTTTTTAAACAGCATAAAATAACAAATACTTACATGTACTATATTTTAAAAATGTATAGCATGGATGACATTTTATGACAAATTTTTATAACAAAATCATGGATGTTAGTGCCACTGAGGGCTGATTTACATAAGTAACATGTCCCCATTTAGCTAAATTTCGTGTTTTAATGAAACTTATTTTAGTAAACATTATTAAAATATCAATGTTCTCGTTTTTAATTAATTTATATATATTTCTTCCCAAGTTCATCGTATGCAGTAAGCAGGTCAGGCAGAATTAAAAAAAGAGAGCAAAAGCAAATCACAAATACTAAACTGTCAGTTGCTGCACAGTTTTATAATGATAATATCAGAGAAACAAAATATGTATCTTTACAAATGTTTTCTTCTCTCTTATACTTTCTTTTTTATAAAAATGTACTATCCCTAACTTCCAATAATTATTCTCATTATTAATGGAGAATCAGAGAAACATATTCATGCTACTTAGACTCAAAAAAGTGAGAAATGTATTTTGGAAAACATTTAAATTACGTGTTTTTTCTACTGAGTTATGGATTTTTCAGATAAATAATTCTTTTAACTATAAATTTTAAGCTTGAAACAAGTAAACATTATTGCTTAAGTTTCTGGTTTAAGAAAAACACACATATCATCTCACGTCTACTATCATTCCATGTTGAGCACATGTATAAGATGTCTTCATGGAGTACCCTGGAGGAGTAGCTGTTAGGTCAGCCACATTCGGTGAAGTGTAGTCCACACATACTCCAAGGACCTAGTTTTACGTCCCAGGTACGGGGGAACAACCAATGTAAAAAAGTAAATAAAAATAAAAGAAAATGCTTCTTCCTCCTCTCTCTTCCTGCCTGCCTTCCTACTCACCTTCGTTCCTGTAGCCTTGCTTTAAAAAAAAAAAAAAAAAAAGTCTTCATTTACTAGTCTGGAGGGTAGGTCAAGGGAGGAGGGGTAAGCATGGAAGAGCAAGCAGACACTAACCCGATAGGGGCGGAAAGGAACAGACTCAGGAAGGTGGGCTTTGTCACTTCAGGAGAGCAGGAGAGGCCAATGAGGCTAGGATGGCAGATCTGCCAAAACCAGAAGAATCAAAATCTAATAAACGTCTATAGTTGAAGGAAGACTCAGTGGTCGTTTAATTCAACAATCTCCTATTTCAGCAGAGAGTAACTCCAAATCTGGAGAAATGGCATAGCTTACTGAAGACGAGACAACCAGTAAGTGAGAAAAACCAGACTTTGAACTGGGAGACTCTGCCCTTCATTAAGAATTCTTTCTACTATTGTCTCTCTTCAAGATGGACTCAGTAGGCCTCAGAATCTACCTGGGGTCTACTTTGTTTTACTTTAATACGGGATTTATTCAGACATTTGGGATGGATCGTGGAGACTTTGCTGATAAGCAAAAACTAAAACTTTCACTTAAGCGGAAACAAACTTGAATAATAATAAATACCCTAGAACACGATCAAGCCGATGTGGGTAGGGAGGGGGAGGAAAACAGGAGTTGGACACTCATATAGAAACATAGAAAAAGGTTGACTCTCAGGAAGTGATGGTTGTTTATCAAGAAGTCTAAAAGAAGGTTTGGGACAACTGTTTTGCATGTCAGGTGCAGCTACATAAGAGTTGAAGGTTTGGGGGAAAGAAGAAGGGCTTAACTAACAAGGTTCACTGATCTCTGTCATGTGGGCATGCGGGGACTTCCCAAGCACATTTACCTGGAAAGTTTCTCACTTCTGCTGGCTCTTAAAAGTACCCTGTATTCTGAACAGGGCTTTCCACTGAGGTCTAATATTTCTGCTTCACAATCATAAGGTAACCATTGACATCTTCAAGACATCAAGAGGAGACAAGCAAGTTAAATTTGCAGAACTCTCTGGACATGTCTCAACCTCCAGCAGTCTGTTTCTATGTACAACTTTCATTATGTTCTAAGTTTATTAACAGCATCTCTTTAAAATTTTGGCTAATTAATAACGAGTTTCTGTCAGGTAGCTGATTCCATTTAATCAATGAGGTCATCAGAAGCAATGAGTTCAACACTATTCATTAAAATTGTCACCATTCTGAGACACTGATAACTTCTAAAAATGTCAGGTGAGCAGTAACCAGGATAACAATCACTAAGGGCAACATAACGCCCTGTGTCTTTGCCACACCTTAACTCTCAAGGTCCAAGTTCAGTTACATCAGTTAAAGCTCAAAAATTCAATGAGAAGCACGGGTCTTAACTTTCCACAGAATTAGTTCCCAGTTCAAATCAGCCAATGTGGCTTTCTAACCCAATGTGTTTTTCCAGCTTCCAGAACAGAGAATCCTGCTTGAACGATGGGCTTAATTTTCTGGTGCCAATGCCTCCGATTCATTGTGTTCTTCCTGAACTGTAACTCATTACCAATTGTGTTTTTCCAAGTTACGGGAAGAGAAGACTAGGTAATTAATTTTGTTGATGCCATTGAAAAAGGCTTTTACATAATCTCAAATGCTATGTAGTGCCAGTTTAATACAACGCCATTATCCCTGATCCACAATGGTAAGATACAGAAACTCAGAAAATCTACAGCTTTTGGGTTGTTGTATTTTAATATAATTAGTAGCATATTTATTTAGTGACAAAATATGACTTAAACTGATATGAGACAATGTGGAATTTACTCATCTCATTTAACGTCTTAATCTAAAATCTATGCTTTTCTTTGTAGAAATCTTCATATGTTTGGTTAGGAAGAAGCTGCCTTAGACCACACTGAAGTGGGTTATATACTACTCGCTTGGGTAGGCATTATCTTACCATTGTAAAATCTGTTTTTTAAAAATCTGAATTCTGTAACTCAACTGACCGCAACGGCTTTAGGTAAGGGACAATAAACCTGAAAAAGTGAAAAATCATCAGGTATTTTCTACGTTTATAGAAAGTTATTTTGAAAACTGTCTTGACTTCAGTAAGGAATTCCTATTGTGTAAATCCATACATTCAAACTCTTTCCCCTAACATACTGTTTTTCATGTTAGCTTTATTTTATCTTACAATTTATTGCTTATTTTCACTTTGTGAACTCATGAAAAACTAACACAATGAACACTAGAAACTCTCACACAGCTCATCCACGGTGGACACTGGGCATGCAGCCTTTCTAATGCTATTAGACAGCAACGTGTGGCTATTTACTTGGCTGCTTCTTGTGACGAGACACATATTTATTCAAAGAACATTCAGTATTTGGCCTCTTCGGCTGAGACTGACAACAAAGGACCTAATGGTGAAAAGAAATGTTCATGTGACCCCTGTGCATTTCACACCCCTATACCTTGTTTCTCATTCATTCCCACTGTGATCACAAACCTGTGGACTCTTACCCACTCTTAAAAATAACCACTTAAAAAAAGGAAAATAAAATAGTCTCAGATCTTAGGTGTGTTCTAAAATGAAGCCTTTTTGCTTTCAATATATTGCTTTACTTTTCATAGTTTGGCTAGAAACTAGAACTCTATTTAAAATCAGCATATTAGTTTAAACCACATATTGGATTTCACAAAGACAGAGTTTCTATTTCTGTGACAATTGGTATGAAATTATATAAGTCAGGTTTCTGGATAAAAAAATGTTAAATAGATATAATTCCTTACTGATTCAGATAACACATTCCAAAAGAGAGAATCTGAACACTGCCATAATATCAAAAGGCCTGTTTTGGCAAGAGAGAGCTTTTTAAATATTCATTATATACATGATTTTCTGTTCATGAAGCTCATTTTGAGTTTGTAACTTCCAGTTAAAATAGGGGAGAGAATGAGAGCGTTTCTCTGGCCTGAAAATATTCCAATCAACTTTTACTCGTAATACGACAAAAGAACCCTAGATATAAAATCCATACTCACTTTATTGTCCCCATAGAAAACAGAAAGGAACATGGATTTTGGACTCAGTATATTTTCAGAATTTAAACTGGAAACCTACTGAACTTAACTTATAAATCGATACTGACGAGAAAACATGGAGAAGGCATACAACCCATATATATCCATCTGGGTGGTATTTTAAATGCATCTCATTTAAAAAAAGACTCTTTAAAGGCAACTAACAGTGACTATTTTGTGGATAAAGTCATGAGATTTCAGTAAGTCGCTGGTTCTTATGAACTAAATGGAAATCTCAGTGGGAAGGAAAGCAGAAACCACGAACCCACAGGGATGTTTCAACTCCCACGAATTAGTGCTACTTCAGCAAAACAACCGCCAACCTTTAAACAGCTTAAGCAAAATGTCAAGTAAATCAAGTACCTACCATATGCTAAGTCTGTGTTATGAAAATGTTAACAAATAGCCATGCATTATTACAGTGAAGAATAGAAAACATATTGCAATTGATGACAGCTGGGCAAATTATTAAGAACCTACATAAACCAGACCCCAAAAAACAATGACAACACAGGAGAGAATTTCATACATCTTCCTCTTATAGTCAGAAAATTTTAGCATTATTTCAACTAATCCTTTAACGATAATTGTGAAAAAGTTGGCATAAATCACAGGAAAAGTGAACAATCTAATGGCGTTGGTTAACACTGCCTGCATGAAGATATTTTAAAAATATGCTTAATGTCTGAATTTGAATGTGATACACATCTTGGATACTTTTCTACATATTCATTTTTCCTGTAATTTCCTTTTTTAAATGAAAGGTACAGGTTGGAATGAAGGTAAGTAGGTAGGCAGGCAGGAAGAGGGTAGCTGAAGTATTCCATATATTTTTGCCTAGTATTTCACACTGGTTGTCCTCCTAACCCAGCCCCTAAGCTATAACATGAACCCTCGTCCTTGGGATGTACAAGGACTACAGTCCTTCAGAGGTGGCTGATCTAACTACTACTCCACCGGGACACTGCTGTAATGTCTTTTTGATATAATTAAGCTAAGTATCTTTTCCTATGTTCCTGGGGCAGGGGGATATTACCTTAAAAGACCTACAGAACTGACTGTCCATGCTGGTATGAGTTACTTTACTCAACTTCACTAGATCTTAGTATTATAAGTAAAGTAGGAAATGTACATGCAAACTTGCAGAGCAGATTAGCAGTGAAAATAATTATTTCTCATATCCCATATTGTCCCAGAGGGGACAACTACTTGAAAGTTCTCATGTTTATTTTCCGAAAATTTCTGTGCAGATTACTGTTCACTGTTTCCCTCCTCTTGAGAATTTTTTTTTCTCTTAACAATGTACCAAAGAAAAAGTCTATATCAGTTATGTCAGTACCTAAGGAGGTGCTTCATTTAAGAAAATGGAATCAAGGTGATCTTTTGTTAGAAACGTACCTAGTCTATTCAATCAGTTTCTTATTAATGGTCATTTTAGAATATCTCTGGACACTTATTACTAATAATGATGGACACATCTTTCACACGTTTTGAATGTATTCATAAATAAGAGTCCTATAAATGGAATAAGTTGGTCAAAAAGTATATGAATATAATATTTTGAAATATGTCCCTAAATTGTGCTTCAAAGAGATTATACAAATGTAATTCTTATTAACATTGTTTAAAATTTTTGCTTTCCTCTCATTTTTAATACTGATCTATATTGCCAATTTTTTTTGCCAACATGAAAGTGAAAATGGCATTTCAATTGTTTTAAAATTTAATATTAATTATCAGAGTAGCTATAGGTAGCTGTATCCTGTTATTTGTATTTTCATTTTTGTCAAATTAAATTATTTGCAATTTTCCTTTATTTCTATTTTTCTTTATTTCTTTATTGTTTCATAAAAGCTCTTTAAATGATTTTAAGAAATGAACCTCAGTACATTCATATGTGTTGCATTTTTTTTAAATCAGGGTTTTTTGGTTCTAAGAAAATTTTAGTTAAGTTTACCAGTTTCCCCCTGAACCCATGTTTAATTACTTGTTATCAGAAGACAGTAATTTGTGCAGATAAATGCATTATTTTAAGTAATTAAAATAATAGAACAAAGTTTTATCTTTCTTTTAAGAACAAACACATTTTAGAGGTTTCTTCATTTTTAATGTATTTTTATCCAAAATAGCAAGCAAAATTTAGTTCTTGTTTTGAGATTATTAATATAAGGACTGCAATGAGAAATTTGTCTCTACTGGTTTCATTCTCAATTGAAAAGTAATGGTCACCTCAAGAATTTTTGAGGTCCCTACTACGTGGAGGAGAATAAATAATAAGAGGGTCTTTTATCTGAAAGGTCTCGTGGATTCGTTTGTCCAGTTATGGGTATCTGGTAGAATCAATTAGGCCTTCAATATACTCGGTCATGAGGCAGCCTCGCCCATAGCTCAGTTAAGGCTTAATCTGTCCTTTGTGTCTTAACAGGTTGTCCCAAACACCACCAGTAACTTGATTGAATTGGACCCCCTGGTCTTGCCTCTAACATAGAACTTTTAGACAAAAACTCTACCTGTACTGGAATTCTACTTTCAAAATCACTTAAATAGCAAAAAAAAAAAAAAAAAGGTAAAAACTACATTATAAGGAAATTTCAACACCAAAAACAAAAACAAAACGAGCCAATCAGATGCCCAAAACAGTTATATATTATTAAACCTGTAGTGGAGGAAAGTCATAGAAATCTTTGTCATTTAAGGAATTTTTTTTACAAAATCACTATTTAAACACTGCCGGTTGGAGGAAAAACTTCCTGATTTGGATTTATGACTCTAATAATAGATATCCCCACTATCACTTACCAAGCTCGATGTATATCCTATTCCCCGAGTTGCATTTTCTCCATAAATGTTTGCTGTTTAAAAGTAAGGCCTCCACAAACATTACAAAGTAAGCTTCTATTGTCTGATTTATTTCTCTAAATGCATACTGCCTCTATATTCAGTATCATTCTGATTTGCATCCAACAGTTCTCCGCTTATATTGTAAGTGCTATTTCATCTCCAACTATGTTGTGTAAACCCTAAAAAGAGATGGCATATTATATAGTTTATCTTCCTATGTGCCTAGAGAACTGTTGGATAAACAGATCTCAGCATCATTGATTAGTTGTACTTGAATTAAACACACATGACTGGGGTCTAGAGAGCCATCATCTCAACAAAAGCTTTTAAATGTTTACCAGAGTGACAGGGCGAAAATGACCTAAGTTCATAAAATTAATCACCCTCATCTTCAGGTCTGAAGAAATCTGTTACTAGAGCTTCCTAAGTTCTGGAAAGGTAAACTGCAGTGGCATTTCTAAGCAGCATGTGGCATAAACCTCCATACAAATTACTATCAATAGGCACAACAGGGAAGCAGGAGCAGGAAGATTCATTTTCCTCTATTTGACTATTTCAAATGAGTTTCTCTGCACAGAGCAATATATGTGGTTCTCCAGCAGAAATGAGAAAATTTGAACACTACCACCATCTTTATCACAGTTCAAAAGAGATATTAGAACCTGTACTGCTTTCTGTGTATGTATGGGTGCATGGTCACATGTACACACACATGCACACACACATACACACATACACGTGCATGTGTGTACCCCAATCCAGGTAAAAATCTCCATAAATATTCTCCAAGTGCTGGGCTACAAACTAGTTATCCTTGGAGATATACTTGAAAGCATGTAAAAATCTCTCTGTCTGAAGCTACATTTTGCCTCCACTTTGAGAGTCGTGTTGGTGTTGCTGCCTTAGTCCAGATGGATTCTGGATATCTGGATTTCTTTGTACACGAGGATTTAACCCTCTAGTAACCAGACTCCTGTGTCTGTACCAAGTCCTTCCTACTCTTCCCAGCCCATTCTGCCATTCTGTTTCTTAGACCATGCGGAAATCCCAGACCAGACACTAGGGCCTAGAATACAGCTGTCAGCAGCCTTCCTCCTAGTTGTAGATATATATTTTTTTTTTTTTCAGTTCTTCAGTGTGCAAACTTGCATAGGGGTCAAGGGGGTGTGACTCTGTTCTGGTGAATTCGACTAGGGAGCGGGTCCTTCCTTCAACTCCATGGGGAGGTGGGTGGCACCCAGGGCCAGTCTCTAGTTGACAAAGTCCAAGATGGCAGCATCTCTACTATAAATAACTTTATAAAGACACAATATAAGTATTTTTTTTTTCAACCAGAATTAGAGAAGTTAGTAGGGTAAGGGGCTTCCATTAAGAGGCTCTCACTAAGACTGACAAGAAAAGAGAGTAGAAATACTGATAATTAGTTGGGAATAAAAGGTAAGTGCATTTTCAAAAGTGGAAAAAGATTTGCGAATATTCAGAGAGAGCTGCTACAATGTCACAAGAAAACTGTTGAAGGAACACATGATGGATAAGGGACATGGGGCAAGTAATATAGCCTCTAGAACAGGGCCGGCAAACTTATTCTGTAACTAGTCAGTCAGCCAGCAAATATTTCCAAACTTGTGGACCATGGAGTTAAGTAATTTCCCAACTACTGAACTATTGTTATGGAAAAACAACCATAGATGTGTAGGTAAATGTGTATGACTGTGATCCAATAAAAATGTATTTACAAAAACAGTCACTGGTGATAAAGTGCTGACTTGACCTCTAGAATAACATCAGTAATAATAATTATGATTATTATTGTTTACGATATGCCAAGTACTGTCCTAAACTCTTTCTGTTTTATTATTATTATCCCTATTTTTCAGATGGGTAACAGGCTCAGAGTTTACCTATCTCACAATCACATAAGTAATTAATTTATGTCCAGGAAATTTGACTGCAGAATGACTACTCTTAACCACTCTGCCATATTACCTCCCGAGTGGGAGTGGAGGAAAGACAATTCTATGACCTATTCATCCTCACTTGTCCTAAAGAGCCACCATCCTAACAGTAGCAAGGTTAGGCTGTATTCTGACTCACCTTCTATGTTAAGTATGCACTTGGCTTAGATTGCTATGTGTGTGCTCAAAAAAAGCTTAACTCCTGAAATGGTCCCCAATTCCCTGTTGGACATAGCCCTGACCGGGCAAATCAGTCTTGGTCTTCACTCTCCCTTTCTCTCTGCTTGCCAGTTTAGCAGTCTTCCTTCTTTCCCTGTAAGTTTCCATTCTGCTTATTGCCTTAGGCACATATGTATGATTCCTCTGCTTGGATTCTTCTTCCCTGCCTCTTCTTTGGTCAACTTGTATATGGTTACCCCTTAAACTTTCCTTTAATAATCCTATCTTCACAGAACCCTTCTCTTAACTCTATATTCTTTTTTTTTTAATTGAAGAAATATTGCATCATAACTTTATATAGGTTTAAGCAGTGAATCATCTAAATGAACTTCCGTATATGATACATCAAGTTGATCACCAACAGTCCAATTCTATCCTTCACAATATAACTTATCTCCTTCCCTTCTGGTAACCACTGATTTAATCTTTCAGACTAAAAATATATTTTTGTTTGATTGGGTTCATATGCTTGATTTTTCTATATAAAAGATGTCATGTATAGATACACATATATAAAATAAAATAATATTCAGCTATTAAAAACAATGAAATACTGCAATTTTCAATAACATGGATAGACCTGGAGGAAATTATGCTTAGTGAGGTCAAAGGGGAAAGACAAATATCAGATGATTTTACTCATCTGTGGTATATAAAGAAATCCTCTATTCTTAAGGTAGCATGTGACTTTTATTCCTAGGACACTTAATAGCTTATAATTTCATATTCATTTATGAGATGATGTGATAGTTTTTCCTGAAATAGTAAAATAATACTAACTTTGCAAAAACTAGCAGAGTTTCTTAGCCTCAGAACTATTAGAGTTTCAGTCTGGATAATTCTTTGTGTGTGTGCATGTACATCATGTGCTCACACACAGACACACCTATTATATTTAGCAGAATTCCTGGCCTCTACCCACAAATTGCCAGTAATGCCCCTCTCTGTGTCATGATAATTAAAATATGTCACCAGACATTTCCAAATATCCTCCAAAGAAGGAAAATCTCCTCCTGGTTGAGAACTACTAACACTAAAAAGAAAGTTCTGTGAGAAAAGGAGTTTATCTCGTTATCTTCCATTTGTCATCAGCCCTTGTCTCCTCTGGACCCTTCTTCACTCTTCTCTCTCCTGAAAGGTTGACTCATATGGACGTATAGGCCTCTTTGCATTCCCACTTCCAACAGGGTATATCCAACAGGAGGCATTCCCGGGACAACGAAGGACAGGAAGGAACTGAGACGGAAATTTCATGCTGATTATGCTGGGTCATCCTGGTGTGAATGAACTCTTGCCCAATGGCACCTTCCTATCACGTAACTCTCTTGGAGCAGCCACCCTCTCTCCTTGAGGTGGAAGTAGTTTCCCAATGCTGTAAAAGTTGGAGCCCAGCTCTATCCCTTGGTACTTTCCTTTAAAGTCTACTTAAAGTCATGTAAATAATTTATCTAGTAACCTATCCTCAAATTGCCCACCAGGAGCGTAACTTCTCCTTCTTGCTGAGACTCTGCTACAAAGACTACATACATTTCTCACCACTAAATATACCGTGTCAATTACAACAGCCTCCCAATAAGAATGTGTCATATGAAAAAATGAAGTGGCATCTTTTTTATTCCTTTCTCTGACCTGTTTTATTCACCTCAATGTTTCATTAGATGCAAACTCAGGACACCTCACGTGGTTTTTAATACATGGGTTCTAATATAACTGAACTTCTAAGACAATCAGAAATACCACACCTAACCCTATCCCTATTTCTAATTCTTGCTGGGTCACCTTCTGTAAACATATTACTTCTGTTCTTTTCGGGTTTGGAATTCTTGTCAGTAGGAAAAAATCTTTCATTGAATTCACTGAATTATGTGACTCATCTAGCCATATTAAACAAAATGACTTAAGATTTTATCTTGAGCTAGTAATATCTAATATCATATCTATATGTTAATAACAAAATGATCTTATTTCAGCTATGACTATTTTTTTTCAGGATTATAAAAACAAAGCCATTCATAGCTCCTGCTTCATTTCAGAAGACTACTGCTTCAACAGATATTGTGACAACGTTATTTGATCTAAAATATTTCTAACCCAAGCACCACTTCACACATATTCTACAAGCCCAGCTGTCTATCTCTGGAATAAATAACATTGGTTTTTTTAAAAAAAGCAAATACAGACAAGAATCTAATTCAGAATTTATTATAAGGATTTAGATCCCAACATTTTTCTCTTTTTTGTACCTTCTGTACTCACAAATTTTAATCAATACCTACTATTCTCCTGCTCTTTGAATATCAACAAAATCAAGCCAAAACAAACAAAAAATAGTTGATGAATTTTTCAATAGCTTTCCTTCTTTTGTGAAAAAATTTACACATGGTGAAATATGAACATTTTAAGTCAATATTCATCAAGTTTTCACAAATGCATACATATGAGTACTTTAAACTCCTATCAAAATACGAAATATAATATCACACCAGAAGGTTTACTCATCCTTTTTCTAAATAAATAATATTCTCCTCCCTGTAAATGAGACAAATTTTGCCCTGATTTTCTCTCATCATAGCTCAGCACATTTGCTAGGAATTCATATTGTTTTGCTTCTTCTAAAAATTCAAAAGAATGAGCTCATGGAATTCACCATTTTACTACATATAACAATATTTTCCTTTTTTATTGTTGAATAGTATATTCCCTTATATGAATGCACCAGCTGATTTATCCATTCATCTATTGATGAGCACATTGATCACTTCCAGTTTGGGATTATTATGAACGATATTGATATAAACATTCATGTATAACTCAACTTGTAGACATATATATTCATTTATATTGAATAGAATGGAATTCCTCAAGTAAATCGCTAAATTGTATGGGAAATTGCTAAATATTTTTCCAAATTAATTCTACCACTCTACATTCCCAACAATACTTTATGCCAAGTTCCATTTATTTTATATTTGCACCAATATTTGGTGATGTCAATCTTTTTATTTAAATGTAGATATATACATGCATAAAAATATGACTAAAGAATCTTCACATCAGACACAAAAGTATTTCAAATAATTAAGTTAAATATTAAAGCTAGACTTAGCCAATGAGTCCTTAGACACAACCCCAAATGCACGATCTATAAAAGAAAATGAACTGAACTTCATCAGTCAAAAACTCTTGTGCTTCACAGTAAATGAACAGTTAAGTCATGTATTTGAAGAAAAATTCTGGGGAATCATTATATTTGATAAAGGACTTATATCCAAAATATTTCAAAAATACTAAAAACCCTACAATAAGAAGGAAAATGGTCCATTTTAAAAATGCACCAGAACAAATTTTTCCAAAAATGATTATACAAATGGCAAGCAAGTACATGAAATGATGCTTAATGCCACAGTCATTAGGAAAATGTGACTCGAAGCCACAAAGTATCACTCAGTTGTTACCAAATGACTATATTAAAAAAATAGTAGATAATAACAAATACTTTTTGGAAGTTTGGAGAAACTAGAACATTGCATTTAGGAGTATAAAATATGCAACCATTTGGAAAACAGTTAGACGATTTCTTAAAATGCTAAATCTAATTATACAATATAACCCAACAGTCTCACACCTAGAAATGAGAATATGTGTACACAGACTTGTAGGGAAGTTTCATAGCAGCATTAGAAATGGTCAAAATGTGAAAACATTCAATATCTATCAATGGTGAATAGATAAACAGTATGAGGTATTTCCATATCACAGAATACAATTCAGCAATAAAAAGGAAGATATTATTGATCATAGAAGTACAACATAAATGAACCTAAAGTATACATATATATGTGTGTGTATATATGTATATATACACACACATATATATATATTTGTATATGTATTTATTTATATATTAAGTAAGAGAAGCTAGGAACAAAAAGCCAGAAACACAAACCTATAGAGACAGAAAGAAGATAAGTCTGAAACTGGATGTTGGACTAAAAGTGACTATACATTGGCAAGATAAATATTTTTAGGAAATAAAAATATTCTCAAAATGAATTTTGGTGATGGCTACAGAACTTTGTAAATTTACTAAAAATCATTAAGGCTTATACTTAAAATGAGTGAGTTTTATGTTATGAAAATTATACTTCAATAAAGCTGTTTTAAAAAATGTTTTCACAAAGAAAACTGCAGGCCCAGATGGCTTCTCTGTGAATTCTACCAAAAACTTGAGAAAGAAATGTCACCAATGTTAGAGAAACTCTTACTAAGAACAAAAACATAGGAAATACTCAAATAATTTTTGTAGGCTGGCAGAACTTTTATACCAAACCTGAAATGACATAACAAGAATAAAAATTACAACACAATGTCATTCATAAACATGTCATTCCTAAATTGATTCCTAAATCAAAATTCATCAAACTGACTCCAAAATCATATTGAAATGTAACATCACAATCTAGATGAGTGCAGTTGGGTAAAAACTTAAACTTAGTCCATGTTTCTGAGGATGCAAAAAAAAAAAAAATACAACATTATTTCATAAACAGGAATAAAAGTTATCTTGGAGAACTAGTAAATAGAAGCTTCCCTCAATCCGTTAAACAATATCTACACATACCTCTTAGCCAACATAGAAGTTAATGGTAAAATACTGAAAACTAATCACCCAAGCCAGGAATAAGGTGAGGATGCCTGGAATAATAACTTCTATTTCATATTTCCCTAGAAATCATAATTGGTTATTAAGTAAGAAAAGAATTAAAACGTAAATAAAGATACAGATGAAGGAAAACTGGAAAGCTTTTGTTATTTATAAATATAGAAAAAACAAGAATATATAAAGAATTAAAATCAATTCATGAATTTAGCAAGAACACTGTAAAAAATCAGTATACTAAAAAGCAACAGTTATATTTCTATATATTAGTAACTAACAATGAGAAGATAAATTTCAGAAAGATGCTATTTATCTTAGCAAAGAGATCAAGGTATTATGTGTGGCAGCCAGAATAAGTAGCAGAGAGCAGAATCAACCTTAGCAGATCTTCAATTAGAATTATCAAATGAATACTAATTCTATATTAAAACATGTATAAAAGACACAACACGAGCAAGGGATAAAATACTGAAAAAAAAGAATAAATATATATGAAAAAGAAACAAATATGGTGTATCCTGGGAGTAGTGGTTGGGTCAATCGACTCAGAAGGAGCAGACCGCATACTCCTAGGTTCAAATTTGGGGTCCTGGGGGAAAAAGCCAGTGTAAACAACTAAAAAAATTAAATACTTCTTCCTCCTCTCTTGTCCTGGCATCTGCCTACTCACTTTCATACCTGCCTGTACCTTTATTTATAAAATAAGAAAAAAAAAACATTTTCAAAGATGTTTAAATGGATTTAAAATTTTCAAAGGCTAAATTAAGGAGCAGATTAAATAGCTGAAGAGAATATATGTTAGAAGATGAATTATATTTTTCTAAAATATAAAAAATAAAATGTGGACAATATTTCTTAAAAAAGTAAAAGGCATGGAGATAAGAAAAAAATATCTGAGAATTTTTTAAGCACTTAAGTAGTCAGGTGTAGATATGGATAAATTTTATAAGAGTATTTTTGAGTAAAAGGGAAAAATTCAAGTCATAAATAGGTACATGTAGTTCAATGTAAACTTTAAAAGTATATAAAACTAACGGGCCTAATGTTTATGGACTTCAAAATCATCAAATTATGGAAAGAAATAAGAGAATGGAAGACACAATTCAGGATGGTGCTTGCCTTCGAGTGGTGAAAACAAAATGGGAACCACTCACAAGGCTTTTTAAATCATAGGTAATATTCTACAAGTAAACCTAAATTGTAGGTATGTGAATATTTGCACTGTTCATTATCTTTTTATTATTTCCAAATGCAAGGGCAGGTTAGGCAGCTCACAGAAAGGTATAAAAATTGATTTTTATATGTGAATGCACAGACAATATTACTCTATGTACTATATATGAGTTAAAACAATAAGCATTTTTTCTCTCCTAGATTAAAATTTAATATTATATAATACAGTTGATCGAAATTTAGGAGAATACACTCATACATTGTTGGCTAAAATGTAAGTTGGTTCAAATACTTCCAAGAATGTTTTTTATAATATAAAAAAACTTACAACTCATAATTGCACACCAATGAGTAATAATTAAACCTTGGCACCAATTCAATACAGTCACTACAGAGTCAGTGAAAAACTGAAGTAGGTCTACATATGCTGATACAGAATGATCTCCAAGAAACACTATTTGGTTAAAATAACAACAGGATGCAGAGTCATATGAATTTGCAGTATGCTGAATGGTAAAATGATAAATATATGTATTTTATCTTTGGAAAAGCATAAACATCACTCTGATAGCCACACAACAAAAGAAAAACCTGGTACAAATGCTGAACTCTGGGGAGTAGTAGAGCAATGGATCTAGGCTGTGACATGTACTTTCTTTTCACTATCATATTTTATTACCTTCTGTGTTTTTATCATGTAAAAATTACCTTTCAATTGAAAACGTCATTCTATGTGCAAAGCTTCACGTACATACAGGGTATAACATGTTATGGGAAGCAGATATGTTTATCTAAGCCCCTGAATAATATGCTCTATATTTGGAATTTATTTATAGCTAAAGCAATCATTCAAAATCTCTTAACAAAAGTGAGGTTTGTTTTAGCAACACTTTATATTATTCATGTTATCATCAAGAGAAAAAACCCATTGCATGAAATTTCTAGTGCTTCCTGGGTTTATCTTACTCAGAAATAATGAGAGGGGGTAAAAACGCCATTTCAAACTTTTTAAAAGTTTTAGTGAAACTCTCTTTTGAAATGTGTAAATATAAAAGGAAACAACAGCAAGAATTTTAAGATACCTATTTTAGGAACCCTTCCCCAAAACTGAGTATATTATTTAATTTCACTTTTATCAGTTGTTCATTTGGGGTCAAACTTTCTACAGCTCCATAATGGAATTTGCCACTCCATTTTCAGAGGCGCAAATGGTGGAAAAACGTTTCACAAGTAAACCATTTCATTTGAGTAGAACTGAATTAGCTTTTCCAACCCACAATTTCCAAATACGATGTCAGAAATGAAATACACCCTTCTACATACCAGTGGTGTGGTTCTGGGAAAATCGTGGCATCTCTCAGAAATATAGTCTCCTTCTCTGCAAAATGAAAATCCCCAATATGCCTTGGTTGCAGTGTTGTGAAATCAAATTATCAGGCACATTCTTCTGAATGTACCTGAAGGCTGCATGGCACAACTTTGGGCCCCGAGCCCAGGATGCATCCCAGCATCACTGGACAGTGTCTAAAAATACTAATACCTGGCCCCACAGAGGCCAATTAAATCAACATCTCTGACCCTGGGCTCTAGCATCTGCGTTTTTCAAAACTCCCTGGATGGCTCTCATGTGAACCATGGACTAACTCTGGATCAGTATCTATCATATCTTCCAGCTGTTCAAAGCACCAACATTTTTACTGATAAAACACCAATGACGCTATGAGGGCCCACAAGCAAACAAGTCGAGCAGTAATTCGTTTGTGTTGGCAAATGTGCTCCTAATACATTTTGATTCAAGAAGCAAAAACTGCTTATGCTAACCTGCTCTGATGCCTCTACTGACTCATCAGTCTCGAGCTGTGTGCCTGGTAGAAATAACATCTTAAGAGGACAGAAGGAAAAGGAATAGAGGAAAGGAACTTATATTCTAAAAGCAGATTATCTGATATTGCTTCGATGCTGCAAAAAAGCAAAATTCAAGACACCAATTAGAAAACCTATTTGTATTCCAATGTTCACAATAGCCAAGACATGGAAACAACCTAAATGTCTGTCAACAGACAACTGGATGAAGAATTTGAGATACACAGAGTCAATCAAAGGACATGCACTGCTAAAAAAGATGAAATTGTGCCTTTTGCAACAACCTAAATAGAACTGGAAGGGATCATGCTAGGCAAAAAAGCCAGAAAGAAAAGGAGAAGTATAGGATGATTTTACTCATATATGGATATAAAGAAATGAAAGAAAGGGACTGACAAATCTTAATAAAATTCACAGGATGCAAGACTGGCCACTAGGGTAGGGGGTGTAGGCAAGGGACAAAGAAATGGAATTAATATGGTGGTGATCATGATGGGCTCCAGAAAGCTAGTGGTGTTGTGGTATGAAATGCACACAGACTGAGGTGCCTATTCAGTATTCTGAAATCATAAAAAATGTGAAAGAAAGAAATAAAATATTTTTAAAGTTTTAAAAAATATCAATATGTATTATTTCTGTATTCATTTTAGGATACTGAAATTGCATCTCAATCCATATTTCACACCACATCCACCACCAGTTTTCCATTGTCCTTTGCCACCACTTTTTTCTTCCTCCTCTTTCCTTCCCTTCCACGTCCCACTCCTCTGGAAGCCATCATCTTGTGTCCTGTGAATTTTTGCTGGGGTTTATCTGCTTGTTTCATTTTGTAATAAATGAGCATACCACAGTATTTGCTGTACTAGGTCAAAATCCAACCTGGCATATTTCTTTCCACGTCAAAGATGGCTGCTCTTTAAAATTCTTACCTGTCCTCCCTCCCAGCCTCACTTGAAATTCCCAATTACTCTTTATTTGCTCTTTGATTTTTGAAAAATAGTGTATTTTTTTTATTTTATTATGCACCTTTCATTATCACATTATATAAGCTTAAGGTGTACAGCATCATAAATATTCATGTACGTACATACATGTATACACACATACACACACACAACCAACAATCCAGCTCTATCCTTTACCATGTAATCGGCCCCTCTTACCTAATTTGCCACCTCTCCCCTTTCCCTTCTGGTAACCACTAATTTAAATCTATAATTAAAAGTCTATTTTTGTTTGATTTGGTTCATTTGTTTGGCTACTCTATATGCCACATATGAGAGAAATCACATGATTTTTTTTTTACTGTATATTTGCATTAGAACATGAGCTCCGTGAAAGTAGCTTTAATATCCAAGTTCTTACCACTGAATTTTCTTCCTAAACTTCTCCAAAGCAAGGCATGCATTTAACTAAAAGAGATTACGTTATGTATCAAAATTCAGCACAAAGAAAAATCACAAAATAGAGAAAAGTGAAATGTTTTGAATCAAATTAAAGAAGAAAAAGTGTTCTCAGTAACAGCATTTTCCATGCATGTGGCATTCTTTCTATATGTTGGCTTAGTTTGATTAACATGGTTGTTTGCAGTTCTGCTCTGTCCTCCAAATATTGTCTCTGGCTATTCCTTGGAGACCACTATTAATCTAACTGGTCTCTAATTCTCTGCTATGGCCCTGGTTCCGTTCCTTAATAACTGGATTCTGCTGGTTGTTTGCTAGCCTTCAGCATCTCCTCCAAAACTAAGTGAACTTGTAACAAAATAAGATAAAGCCTGCCCTTCTTTTATCTTTACTTTCTTTAGAGTCTTACCAAAAATCTTATTTCCTCCTCCTGAGGGCTACAACAAATTATCCTTTCCCTGTTGTTTACAGGAGAAATTACATATGTGTGCTGTATAACGTTAAGCAGTTCAACATGTCATTCCGTTAGTAAAGTCTGACTTTGCTCCAGAAACGGTGGGTTGTTTCCCTGTTGACTGAATTTTGTATGTGACTTTCACCAGATGGCTTCGCCTGTATGGGCTTCAGTACTAAATCTCACTAATAGAATGCTAATAAATGATAAAGCCACATCAAACCTTTTCCTCTAGAGTTCATCATTTTTAAAAAATTAAATTTGCATCATTTAATATGCTTGCTAAACTTGGTAGGAAATAATCAGTATTGATTTAATTTTCTCCCACCAGGGCGCTGAAACACTCTGTAAGAACTTTCCCTCCTTCAGACATTTCAGTTGGTCCCACAGATTTAGGAAAGCCTGTGATCTTATTAAAACATCTACTTCCATCTAAACTGAAACCTTATCATCTTATCCAATGTAAAGCTTCTTTCTGTTCTGCTGGTTCAAGTCTGACCTGTGGTTTGGAGAGCTGCAGTGAGGAAAGAGAAATAAAACCTACTTGTTACAGACTGACATTCTGCCTGAACACACCAGCTCTGACTGGTTGGCAGCAAGCATGCCCCATTAATTGTGAAATATTTGGAATATCAGTCCTGAATTTTTCACTCAACTTTATCTTGCTCCTCCTCTACTGTTTCTGACCAGAAACTTAGAGTAATTTCATGACTGGCAAAAAACATGCATACATCACTGAATGACCAGAATCTGTTCTGAGAAATGCAGTTAGGTGATGACATCATTGCATTAACGTCGAGTGTAACTACACAAACCCATATGCCAGAACCTACCATTATAACCTACTGGGACCACCTTCATATATGCAGTCCATCTTTGACTAAATCATGGTTAAGTGACACATGATTGCATCTTCTATCTGTCACAGTAATATCCAAATGGTGGCTCTCCCGTGCAGCTATGAATTGACTTTTGCAGATGCTCATCCACATCCCCTCTTTGGTCAAGAACTTTTCAAGATGGCCGAAGCCTGACTAACCTCTCACTGTCCTGTGGGAAAACATATACACTATATCTCTTCAAAACGGGGGAAGTGAAGCTTGACCCACTACCAATCTATCCTCACTTTTTTATAGTCACTTCTATCCAGCTTTGTGTCTTCAAACTTTTCCAAGTAAGAGACAGACACCAAACTCCATGCCCCACCCCCACCCAACTTCAGGGGACACTTTTCTAAACTCTCTCAAGAATTAGGGTATCTTCCACTCCAGCAGCAGTTCTGGGGGCACCTAAAAATCCCAGTACTCTTCAAGTCAGACTGTGAAGCCAGTATCTCTCTTGTAAACAGCATTATTTTTAGTGATGGGGCCCCACTCATTAGGCATTGAGGAAGGACATAGCCTTTTCCTGCCTCAGGGAGAGAAGAGAGAGCTGCCGGGATTTCTGAAAGGACATTTCCTTCACCAAATCTACTTTTGAACATCAGATCTTCTCTTAACTTGTGCTATCGAAATGACATTGGCTAAACTAGGTTTCCAGCTCCCACAAACCTATGAGGTTAGGTTTAGCCCTTTTCTTTAGTATGTTGGAAAATATTTTCACCCTTTATACACTTCACAGCTTTAGAACTTTTACTGAAATTCCAAGATAACAGAAAAGGGACATTCCCATTGTTATATTTCAGTTTTTTCTCCTGCACTGAATATTTTTTAATGCTCCAAGGGTACTTAGAAACTTTAGATTTACTGATTTTATCATGGAACAACCTCACAAAAATACTTATTCTCTCTAAGTCGCAGATGTTGTATGCAAAGTGAACTAATTAGAAATTAGCTGACATGATAATTGAGATCAAATGAGATAATCTGTGGGAATTCTAGGTAAAATTTTTATGCTATTCAAAGATTAGTTAATACGTTAAATATAGCCTGAGTAAAGCAGAAATTAAAAGCAGTTATTAAAGTAATTGTGGCTTACAAAATGTCTACCAGTAGGTAATGGATATAAAGATATGTACCTGCGTACGATCTGAGAACCATACAAAGAGCACCACATCCCCAACTTTTAACCTAAAATGTTAGATGAATCCTAATATATTTTAAAGTTTCACAGCACAGTCTCAGGAAGGAGGAGAATGAAGGGAGTTGGAAAGAGAGGGTAAAGAAAACATATTAAAGAAAAAAATAACACTATAAAATGCTCATATGAGGCACACCCTGGTGGAGTAGAGGTTAGGTCAATCACCTCTGAAGCAGCATAGGCTACATACCCCTGGTTTTGAGTTCCAAGTTGAGGGGGGGACAGTGTGAATAACTAAACAGAAGATGAAATAAAATGTTTCTTCTTCCTCTCTCTTCCTGTCTACCTGCCTGCACACCTTCATTTCTGCCTGGATCCTTCCTTCAAAAAATCAACTCATATGACTACACAAAGAAAGCTTTTTTCTTGACAAATCATACAGGCACCAGTCTTCATCGTTCAAACATTTACTCAAATCAACTGTCTCCTTCCCTCTTGCCTTTTCATTTCTAAACTGTTTCTTCCCAAAATGTTGAAACTGCTACATATGTGTAACTTACAGTTTTTCAGCTATCTCGTGCATTTTTCTCTCCAATTTCAATTAATAATTTGAGATGAAGGGTGGCCTGTATATTTCTTCTGTGGTCAATGCACAATAGAAGACTAAGTCCACAGGTAATAACAAATGAATATTTATTTGCCTTCATTCAAATCAAAATGTGACACAAACCTAAGTTGAGAAACCTCAAGGTAAATTGATTTCTGTAGCAGATTTGACAAATTCTATGTAAAATGCTTAGATACTCAAAAAACTATACAGATTGGAAAAATACCTAATATAAATGAGCACAGTCAACTGAGTTGACATGGGAGCCTTATATGAGTCTTTGTGCTTCCAGTAAGAGTGGAAATATCTGTGATATTTCTGTACTTCTGTTTTTGTGTCAGCACTTCAGAGGAAATAAAACAAATTATTTATATGCACACATAAATATCTGCCAAATGTAAGTAGCTATGTCACTATTTATATTAAGAATTTTTTTTCAAAACCAGACAAACTTACTTTACTTTCAGGTTTAGTCTGAATTTACATCAATCACTTCATTCTTGTCTACTTTGAAGCATAGATCATATGAGTTCTGTCTGGTAAAGTGTGAATCCTTATATGTGCAGAGTCACGGAGTAATAAACCAGTAACAAAAAATAAGCTGAACACAAATAAACATATGAGAAATTACTATGAATCAAGGACTATATTATCAGCTCACCTGATTTACCTTTTAAAATCACAATACCCTGCAAAATAACCACAACAGACCTGAGGAATATGTTTAGAGGAGGTAAATAATTTGCCCAAGGTTACACAGATATACTGATGGATAAGTCTGTGTTTTAATCAGGATTACAGTGCGCATCTCTAAACTAACCTAAACCAGAAAAATGAGCATAGGCCATTAATATTAAGCTTCTGAATGAGAAAAAAGACAATAGTGGAAATTCAAATAATGCTGGGAAATGATAAATTTCCAACTGAGCCTAATCTAACCCCTTGGTTTTATTTAATCTGCCTTCACACCTATTGTATCGGTCACTTAATTATGGTTTCTCATAGGTCATCTGTGTTTCCATCCACAGAACCTATCGAATTGGCTGCTCAAAAGTCTTGCACATGCCCCAGTAAAGAATCACATCAGAGAGAAAACGTGAAGGATCTCTCAGGCAAGACTGGAGGGGAATACAAGGAGAGGAGGATAAAAACTCAGTGTCTGGAAGATTCAGGAAGAGTTGGAAGGTGGTGAATAAACTAATCCACACTGTCAAGTGACAGGTAAGACTTCGATACCATCCACAACAAACTTTTGTCAGCACTCCTCTTACAGAAGACACTTAACCACTGCCCTTCTGTTTCTTAATGACCCCACATCACTCCTCATTTTTGTCTCCTCTGAATGGCCATGTGATTTTCATCTTTCTTCGCCCTGTATGGGTGTCCTTTTCTTCATTTCTCTATCTGTAACCTTCTCATTCCTGCCTTTCCATCACTTTCTACTTTCTCTTCATCTGGATCATCTTCTATTGGCCACACAATGGGATTCAATATTAACAACTGCTGCTCCTATCACAACATGTATTAGAAATCTACGATGCCCAAAATATTTTACAAGCATTATCTCCAATTCTCACAACTCTGAGTTAGACATATGACTTCATATTTTACAAACGAGAAAGTTTTGGGAATTGGAGAACAGAAATAACTCATTCTACCAAAGTCATTCAACTAAAGTGCTCAGTCATGATGTGTACCTAATTTTTATTTTTATTTTTTTGAGAAGCAAATTATACACCATGCAATTATCTTATTTAAAGTACACAATTTGTGGATCTTTATAATATATTGATAGAGTTGTGTGACCATCACAACCATCAATTTTAGAACATCTTTATCACTCTAAGAAGAAACTCTGCACCCTTAGCTACCCACCTGCCAAGTCCCTTACCCCTCCACCTGTAGGCAATCACTAGTCTGCTCTCTGTCTCCATATGTTTGCCTGTTTTGGACTCTTCATAAAGTGGGATCAGACAACACGTGATCTTTGTAACTACTTCTTTAAGTTTTCAAGGTTCATCCAGGCTGAAGCATGTATAAGTACTTCATTTCTATACATGACTGAACATCTTTGTCCTACTTTATCCTTTCATTAGTTGATGGGCATTTCAGTTGATTCTACCTTTGGCTACTACGTAAAATGGTGCTATGAGTACTCACATATGAGTTTTTGTGTGGATAACTATCTTCATTTCTTTGGAGTATATATGCAGGAGTGCAAACGTCATTTCTCTGGGGTCTATATCTTGGGTCACATGGCAACTCTACGTTTAATTGTTGGTTAAACTACTAAATGTTTGGGTTTGCTCTCAGATTCTGGCACATCAAAAAAACCTATCAGACTTTTCCCAACTGTCAGTTTCCACTTAACATTTCCATCATCAGTACAGGAGATTTTCAATTTCTCCACATCCTCACCTACACTTGTTATTACCCATCTTTTTATATTACAGACATTTTAGTGGGTGTGGAGTAGTATCTCATTTTGCTTTCTATTTGTATTTCTCTTATGGTTTGTCCTAGGCATTTCTTGAAGAGCATTTAAAAACTTTATTGTAGTTATTAAATTGAATGTTACAATTCTCTATTTTAAGCAATTTAAAAGCAGTAAGAAAAAGGTAGACACTAAAATAATATGAACAAGTATACAGATGTGTGTATACATATCTGGACTTTTTATATGCATGTGTAAATGTGTATGTCTCAGGATAATGGAAAATGGGCTGTGGAGTCAGTTGCTTGAGGTCAAAACCAGACACTATCACATAACACCTAAATGATGTGAAGCCAATCAATTAAATTATCTAAGTTCATTTACCCTGTTGTAAGTAGAGACAATAAAAATAACTTACATACTTTAACATAGTACCTTCTAACTCATATGTACTTGTATAAACATTATCTCAATATTTCTGCATTGACTCTTACAATTAGTTGTTTCATGTACAGTGAGACAAACAAAAATCAGTGAGTTGTACACTTTATATTTTCTCATGTTTCTAAAGATATCCTACCAATATTTCAGTTCAGCCTTTACTGGATTACTTGTCATGGATCAGTGATCCTTCATAGCTAATTTCTCACCCTACCCCTCCGAACAACTGAAAATTCCCCATACAGAAAAAGAAAAGAATAAGAATGATCATCCTTTATTGTGAAATAGCAACAACAGCTCTGGTAGAAAGATGTACCCCATTCTGATAAAGGTCAGAGATCCCAATACAAGAAAAACAGGAAGAGGGCCTTGTGACAGCAAGAGCTTTTGAAGAGCAGCAAAATTCTCCTCCCTTTCTCCTCCCCAGCCTCCTGATTTAGCCCTTGCACTCGCCACTCATCAAACCTAGGGAGCAGTAGAAATAAGCAGCACAAATTGGCAGATAATGCACCTTATTTCCATGTAGAAGCAGGTGCATTTTCCTCAGGATAAGTGGTGCTATGACACTGATCCGCTCTGACAGGCCAGCTGATCTAAAATTACTCAGCACACATTACCAATGACTGAGGAAGCTTCTCCCAAGAGCTTATTCTGAAACTCTTCAATCCCCTGGGTGCTAATTAAAATTTACTGGATAATATTTGCAAAGATCAATGGCCCTAGTTATAGCAATTATAAGTTACTAAATGTTAGTGCAAAAGGTGTCACCTGATGATTGGCTTTTTTATTCAAGAGGATTGTCCCTCTTCTCCCTTCCTCGTTCCCTTCACTTCGAGAAACAAAATAAGATAAATATATCAATTGGCTTTGGAGGGGGAGCATACATCACCATCCTACACTTAAAATAATTCTTTTCTCATTGGACTGGTAGTCACTGAGAGATCTGGATTTTAAACATCAGTTTGTAACCAACAGGAGTAAGGGGTTAGATTAATATCCGCCTGAGCTGCCACCAAGGAGAAAGAGTAGTTTTTGCTCATCCATCTGCCTTGGGGATTGCATCAGCTGACAGTAGGCAGACAAAGAGCCCTGGCCAAGAGCGGCTAACCCTATTGCTACTGCAAATGATTGCTCTTCAAGTGGGAGGTGGTATTTCTAAACAAAGGACAGCCAACCATATTGGTAAACAAATTGGTAAACAGACAAATTGGCAAACAAATGAGCCATAGGCCAAGGACTCAACCATCTTGTGCCCTATGCTGACTTTGGTTTCTATAGATCAGAGGAGGAAGTGATTATTGCAATGACACATCGCAATGCATTTGCTCTCTTTAAATGAATCGGTAATGCACTTGATGGCCTTCATGAGGCAGATAATCTGTGGCAAGAAATAAGATGGTCCTGATTCTCTTTAAAGGAATGATCTTAAAATGAAGAGTCAAACTTTCTTAAGTTCTAATTCAGGAAAGATCAGGTCCAAGGGCAGTATAACTGCACTCCCTTCAAGTGGGGCTGCTAGTAACAGCTTTTGCATTTTGCTCAAATACCGATGGCAAATTATTACCCAAATACAATGTTCTCAACTTGTTTGTTTGCTTATTTCCAGAGGAATGTTTTTCCAGACTTTCTCTTCCAAGAGAACTAGTATTGGGGGAACACTCACTCTTTGCCAGACATTAAGGTTTGGCACTTTATAAACAAAGAGATACATCCTTCTTTGTCTAGCCCTACGTATAGTGCCAGTTCTTTCTTTTCCTTTCTAAATCTATTTCCAGAAGCCGAGGAAAAGATTACTTCTAAAACTTTTGATAATCAGGAATATGTGCAGCAGCAAAATGAAATAGTGAAAGACCCAACTATGACAGAAAATCTAAGGCTATTTTAAAATTCTTCCCCATCAAATCTCTGTGGTCTTCCCCCAAGGTATTTAACATTCTTAGCCTCGAAATAACACACTGGCTCAAGATTAAACAGGGCACATAAAGGAGATTAGAAAGAGGTGAGATACTCTACAAGTATAAAGTAGGAGGGTTTTTACTCCAATCAGGAGGTCAGGTGAAGTAAAATATTTAAGACCCTCACAAAAAACGGCAATGCTCACTGACATCAAATTGAAATGTTAGGGTTTAAAAACTACAGCTATGTACATCCTGTGCTAAATGATGACCACCAGTAGGTTAAATTTTTTCTGTTCTGGATCCCATGTTTTCTTCAGAATCAGGTTAAAACCAACTTGCAATAACAACATTCTAGACTATTCCATTTCTTTTACTTTATATTTCACTTCTCTAAAAAAATACTGTATAAATAGTAATAAAAATATATATACAATTTGTACACATATACACATTGTATACAATAGTATATACTGAAATCCCTCAACATATTTCTGACAAAAATTTTAAAAGATGCATTATATCTAGCAAATATTTAAAAATAGCTTGGGATAAGACTTGGCTGTTTTCCACTCGGTTAAAATAATTTTTGTGTCTATGTCCAATCTACTAAACCAAATAAAGAAAAAAAAATGTAAAAGGAAGAAATTTCATTTATATGTTCAATAGCTATTTCCCTGAGTTGAATTGCTGATGAGGCAATTTGCATATATTACTCAACCAGGAAACACTAAGTGTCAAATACTTGCTGGAACTTCTTCGTACTGATACATATATATATATCCTTTCAAATACATAATGACCTCAAGGATGGCAGGAAGGGACTTAGCTAGGTAAAGAGCGTGAGGAAGAACAGTCTAGGCAAAGTAAGTAGCAAATACCCTTAGGTGGGAGAAATCAGGATTGGAATACAGAGTGAAATGTAGCAGGGTAAGAGGGGCTAAGTCATGCAGGTTTTATAAACTCAGTCTGTCAAGGTCCTTGAGGAAACAACTAATTGAGATAGTTTAATAAGAGGGCATATAGACATGTAGGCAGTATTTAGGCAACAAACAAGTTGAGGCCTAGGCACCTAGAGAATCCCAGTAAGAAGTTGTCACTACCTCTAGGAGTAAAGGGAGGAAATAAACCTATTGGAGATGAATAGGAGTTGGTGATGTGGAGGCAAGGATACCCACAGCTGTTAGCAGAGAAAAGAGGCAGAAACAGGGATGCAGCAGAAAAGAAAGACTGAAATCTGCCCTCCTCAGACCCTGCAAATGCCTCCCAAGCAATGTCTTTCTTAGGACAGAGCAGAGAAGGACCAAGTAACCAAAGGATGAAAAGATGGTAAACAGTGAAGAAGCAGCAGGTTGTTGTTTTTTTTATTTCATCCTAAGGAAAATGGGAAGCTTTTGAAAGATTTTAATCTAGTAATTAAAGTGGCAAAACTGAAGTTTCGATTGCATCTGTTATAGGTTTTCTGAAAAGACCACATCATTTAAATGAATATTTTTTTCCATACTGACATTCGCTGGGTTTAAAAAAAAATGTAAAATCTTGCAGGTTTATTACAAGTTTAAATATGATTATAGAAAAAGAATATCAAGACTAAAGGCAAATTTGAATATTCTACTAATACAAATGACAAGATGAAAATCTGTGGGTGATTAGCAGAGTTTAGTTAGAGAATGGTATTGAACTCGCTAATGATCATGTTAATGACTGAGGATGATAGATGCAGTTTATTTTCACTTATTAAGGAGTTGGTATTGCAAGTTTTCATCAAAGGTTTTGCTAGGGCTCAGATGTTTTCTCTTTTTTATATAAATTTTCAATGAGCATTATAAAAGCTATCTTGATGGAAGAAAAATTGTTATTTTTTTGTTGATGTTGGGTGGTGTTTCTAACCTTTGTTGCAAGGAAAAACAAAAGAGAGTTCTTTTAAACTCAATTAGCTTCCATAGGCGATAGCTTGAATTTTTTTGATGTAGTTAATGTTTGTGCCCCAGTTCCCTAAAACTGGGACATGAAAGCATTTCAAGGAGAATTTGACACATTTTAGTAAATACATATATAATTATATAAAATTACATAACTTGTGCAATATATGCAATTATAATTTTGTAACTTTATTAGCTTATGTTTGTACAAAATTTTATAAATTTGTATAATTTTATAAAAATATCTAATTATATATAGTATGGGTTTTAAATACATAGTACATATTCTAGAAATGAAGGAACCAAGACAAATTCTAGAGATTTTCTGAATCAGTTTGTCTGCCACCTTGCCACATGTCATCTGTGGGGATTTTAACACTATCAAGTTCCAAGGTCTCCTGGAAACTAAGTGAGATGATGAATTAAGCCCAGGGTTCTTCCTTTTTTTAATGTTCCCTTTGTGATTGTCACATAAAGCTATCATAGGCAATCACTATAGAAAAGGTTAATCCCCAAACAATGTTTATTTAAAATTAAAATTCCAGAAAATAAACTACCAATGACATTAGCCTAATGAGTTTCTTGGTCCTTCTACTTATATTTGACATTCAGTTTCAAATGTAAATGCACAGATATGCATTCCAACTCCTAAAATTTCTAAAACTGAGTTGGCCTCAATGAATTAATGCCACATTGTACAATGGCAGTGTGTACTTTGGTAATGGATTTTTTAAATAGAACATATTGCTCCATTTTAGATGGGTTGAAATTTTGTTATTCTGAATATAGTCTATGTGATTTATGAAGTCCTGATTATCAAGGTTGTGAGTGGATATATAGGAAAATAAAATAATTATGTATGTATCACAGAAAATTCATGGCCTAGCACTCTAGTTCATAGGTATTACAACAAAAGCAGTTTTAAGAGGGAACTATAGTAATCAAGACCTATATTTTTACAAAAAGAAAGATTATCGATAACAACCTACTTTTAAACCTTAAGGAACTAGAAAATGAAGAGCAAAATAATCTCGGTGCTAGAAAGAATGAAATAACAAAAATCAGAACAGACATGAGAGACAATAGAAACAAAAGATATCAGTAAAACTAAGCTGATTTTTTTTAAATATAAACAAACTACCTAAACTTTTAACTAGACTACACAAAAAGAGAAGACTAAAATAAATAATATCAGAAATGAAGAGGAGACATTATAATTGATATCACAGAAATACCAAAGATCATAAGAGAGTGCTTTGAAAAATTCTTCAATAAATTGAATAACCTAGAAGAAGTGAACTTCCTAGAAAAAATACAGCCTATTAAGACTAAATCATAAAGAAACACAAAATCTGAACAGACCAATAATGTGTAAGGAGATTCAATCAAGAATTAAAAATGTCTCTACAAAGAAATGTCTGATACCTGATAGATTTACTGGTGAATGCTACCACTACTTAAGGAAGAATTTCTCAAAATCTCTCCAAGAAATTGAAAAGGTGGGAGCACTTGCAAACTCATTTTACTAGTTTCACACTCTACCCTAACAACAAAGTCGGACAAGGACACTATGAAAGAAATATATATACAGGCCAATATCCCTGTGAACACAGATACAAAATGTCTCCACAAAAAGTGGCAAACAGACATCAACAGCATACCAAAATGATAATACACCAGGATGAAATTGGATTTAGTCCTAGGATACAAGAATGGTTCAGTATACGAAAATCAATAGATGTTATACATGATATTAACAGAATGAAGGAGATAAACTGCATGATCATCTCAAAAGATGTAGAAAAAAGATTTGACAAAATTCATCTTTCATGATTAAAAATAAATTCAACGAGTGTTGAAAAAATGTACATCAACATAACAAAGATCATAGATAATATACTTAATGCTGAAAAGCTGAAAGCTTTTCCTCTATGACCAGGAATAAGACAAGGATACCTATTCTTATCAATTTTATTTAATATAGTATGGAAATTCTAGTCAGTGTAATCACGAAGAAAAAGAACTAAAAGATACCTAAATTATCTTGCTTGCTGATCATCTTATAGAAAGAAAACTTAATATTCCATCAAAAAGTTAGAATTACTGGCTTGCCTTGGTGGCCGAGCAGATAAGCCCATCACCTCTGCTGGTGTAGTCCAATACATCTCAAGGAACTGTTTGCAATGTGGGAGCAGCAACCAAGATGAACAACTAAATAAAATGTTTTCTCTTCTTTCTTCCTGCCTGTGTGCCTACTTGCCTACATTCTTACCTGCACCTTTCCTTTTAAAAAAATGTTAGATTAATAAATTTATTTAGTAAACTTATAGGAAACAAAATCAATATTAAAAATAATCATTTGAGCCGTGCCCTCCTGGACTAGCAGTTAAGTCAATCACCTCTGAAGGAGTGCAGGCCATGGAAAGAAATTTAGGGAATAATTCCATTACAATAACATCAAAAACAATAAAATACCTAGAAATACATTAAGCAAGGAGATGAATAACCTATACAATAAAAAAAGTAAGACACTGATGAAAAAATTGAAGTAATACAAAACAAATGGAAAGACAGCCTATATTCATGGATGTAGATAATTACTACTGCTGACATATCCATAGTAACCCAAACTGATCTTCAGTTTCAATATATGTCCTAACAAGTTCCAATGGCATTTTTTCATAGAAATAGAATAAACAATTCTAAAATTTGTATGGAAATAAAAAACACCCCAAATAGCGAAAGAAATCTTGAAAAAGAAGTAAGAAGTTAGAGGAATCACACTGCCTGATTTCAAAAACATTACATATAGTAATTAAAATATATGGCATAAAAAGTACACTAGATCAATGAAATGGAATATAGATCCCAGAAAAAAACGATGCATCTACAGTCAGCTAATCCTTGACAAAGTCTCCAAGAACACAAAACAAAGAAATAATATGCTCTTCAACAGGATGTTTGGAAACTGGATATACAGGTGCAAATGAATGGAAATGCAGCACTAACAAAAATTAGAAATAAAATATTTGAATGTAAAACCCAAACTCACAAAACTCCATGAAGAATTGCTTTCTAGATGCTGACCCAATAGGATGCACTTTCAGGTCATTCTCCACAAACAAAGAAAAAAAAAAAATCACCTGTTTTCCTGAGACAAAATCAAAGAAACGACTGGCACCACAGCTGTAGACAGAAATGTTAACAACTAACAGTGGGTGAGGGCAACTGCTGTGGTTCTGAGCTAAGCTGCAGTTTTGGATTTGGGACGGAGCTCGAGGGTCTCCTGACATGTGGTGGGGCAGAGGATAGGGATTTCAGGACCAGCTGCAGAGGCAGTGAAAGGCAGGCCCAGTGGGGCTGAGATGTGGAGCCATGGAGAGCTGACTTGGGAGGTGGTGAAAGGAGAGGCAATACATGGGGAAACTGAGCTGGAGCCCACGTGGTGAAACTGCGCTGAGCACGGCCATAATGGGAAATCAGCTAAAGTAATTCTAAGCTCAAACCCCTCCCACAACCATTTCACACTGGAGCCTGGGGTTCACCTAGCAAAAATCCTGCCCACCACATATCTGCCCACCAGAAATCCGCCTGCAGGATTACAGTGAGAAGGCAATCCCAAAAGTCAACACTACGCATTAGCGCTGCCTTGTGGATAGTGGTGAAATTGCAGCCTGATTGTTAATTCGGGTAAGTCAAACCTGTGCAACTCCAGGGAATCCCAACACTCAGAAATATAAATAGAATGCTGAATAGAACAAAGGCACAGAGAAATATGTGTGAAATTACGGATCCAATCAAAAACCCGGGGCGGGGAAAACTGCATACAGCAGACATATGTAAATTCCTGAAATGGAAATTAGGGTAATAATGATTAACATACTCATGGGAATTCAGAATTCAGTAGACACAGTAAATGAGAATGTCAGGAAGCAAAGAGAAGAATTAAAACAAGACATCAAACAGGTAAGAGACATGATGGCTGAATTAAAAGAACTCAATAGAGGGACTCAACAATATGATGGATGAAGCTTCCAATAGAATCATTGATCGGGAAGATAGGACAGAGGAACTCAATCAAGCAAACTAGCAAAGAGATAAAAAAAAAATTCAAAATCTTGAAGACAACATTCAAGACCTCTGGGATAACTTCAAAAGAAACAACAATTTGCAACATACGGGTCCCAGAGGAAGACAAAGAAAAGGGGGCAGAAACTGTATTTGAAGAAATAATACATAAGAAATATCCCAATTTGAAGAATGAAGCAGGCCTCTAGATCGAGAAAGCTCAAAGAGTTCCTAATAAAAGAAACCCAAACAGAAATACACCTGGATACATCATCATCAAAATATCAAAAATACAAGATAAAGAAAGACAAAAGCAGTCAAAGAAAAACGTGTCACATACAGAAGAGTTCACATAAGATTGCCAGTGATTTCTTAAATGAAACTCTACAGACCAGAAGAAAATGGCATAATACATTCAAAATGCTGAAACAAAAGGATTTTCAACCTAGGATACTATATCCAGCAAGATTATCATTCAGAACTGAAAGATAAAAACCTTATCTGACAAGCAAAAGTTAAAGGAGTTCATCACCACAAAACCATCTTTGCAAAAAAATATTAAAGGATGCTCTATAAAGTATAAATAAATCACACAGAAAAATAATATGACAGCAAATATGGAAAGTGTGGAGGAAGAGAAGAGAACAAAAATGTGGATAATTAGAATGAGTAGAAGACTACTATGCTTTCAAATAAAATTAGGTAGTAAACATAGAACTATGAATGCTAACTTCAGGGTAACCTCAAAATACATCCCCAGGGAGAAAGCAAAGAAAACAGGGCAAAATCAATCAAAACATAACTGCACCAAATCAACTTAAAAAGAAAAAGAAAACAGAATCATTATCTTGAGTAATATAAAAAAGACAAATTATAAAATGATACTAAGCAGCTATATATCAATAATCACCTTGAATGTTACTGGATTGAACTCACCAGTCAAATGATGCAGAGTGGCTAAATGGATTATAAAGCATAACCCAAACTTCTGCTGCATTCAGGAAACCCACCTTCTTCCAAAAGATAAACAAAGACTCAAAGTCAATGGCTGGAAGACAATCTTACAGTCAAATGGCAACTACAAAAGAGTAGGAACAGCTATATTCATATCAGATAAAACAGATTTCCATCTAAAAACATAACAAAAAACAGAGATGGATACTATATAATGATTAAAGGATCAATCCAGCAGGAAGACATAATGCTTATTAACATAAATGCACTAAATGAAGGAGCATCAAAATATATGAAGAAAGTACCTGAAGAGAGGCATTGGCAGCAACACAAAATAGTGAGGGATTTCACCCCACTGACAACAATGGATAGATAAATCAGGCAAAAAATTAACAAGGAAACAGCCACTTTCAATGACCATCTGGACCAGATATGTCTAATATATACCAATAATGTCACCCAACAACCACAGATTTCACTTTCTTCTCAAGTGCTCATGGAACATTCTCAAGGATAGATCATATGCTGGTACACAAAACATCTCTCAATAAATTTACAAAGATCGAAGTCATACCAAGCATCTTCTCTGACCACAATGGCCTAAAACTGGAAATCAACCATAAAAGAAAGCTGGAAGATCCCAAACCAATTGGAAACTAAACAATATGCTCCTGAAGTACTCTTGGGTAAGGGAAGAAATCAAAGAGAAACTTAAAAAATACTTCAGGATGAAGACACAAGCTATCAGAATCTATGGGATGCAGCAAAAGCGGTACTATGGGGAAAGTTCATTGCAATCCAGGCGTATCTCAGGAAACAAGAGAAATCACAAATATACAACTTAACACTCCTTTAGAAACAACTAGAGAAAAAAGAACAATTAAAGCCAAAACTCAGCAGGAGAAAGGAAATAATCACAATCTGAGCAGAAATAAATTAAATAGAAAACAAAAAGACAATCCAGAGGATCAATGAAACTGAAAGTTGGTTCTCTGAAAAAATAAACAAAATTGACACGCTGTTGACTAGACTCAGAAAGAAAAAAAGGGAGAAAACTCTCATAACTAGAATCATAAATGAAAGGGGAGAGGTTACAACAGACACTACAGAAATTCAAAACATCACAAGGAACTACTATAAACAGCTCTATGTCAACAAATTGGACAACCTTGAGAACATGGATAGATTTTTAGAAAAATACAGTCTTCAAGATTGAACCTGGAAGAAGTAGAAAATCTCACCAGAACAATCACAAGAAAATAAATTGAAGAGGTAATCAAAGATCTCCCTGAAAATAAGAGCCCACGATCAGATGGTTTATCTAATGAGTTTTACCAAACCTTCAGGGAAGAATTAACACCTAGTCTTCTCAAACTCTTCTAAAATATTGAAGAACAGGGAACTCTCCCAAATACTTTTTATGAGTCTAACATCACACTGATACCCAAAGCTTATAGAGACATCATCAAGGAAGAAAATTAAAGACCAATGCTGCTGATGAACATAGACGCAAAAATTCTCAACAAAATATTAGCAAACTGAATCCAACAAAGCATTAAAAAGATTATCCGTCATGACCAAATGGTATTTATCCCAGGGATGTAAGAATGGTTCTACATACATAACTATATTAATGTAATATACCACGTTAGCAAGGCCAAAGAGTAAAACCACATGATCAATAGACAAAGAGAAAGCTCCTGACAAGATTCAATACCTATGTATGATTTTATAAAACTCTCCATAAAATGAGAATAGAAGTTACATAACTCAACATAATAAAGGCCTAATGTGACAGACAAAATGCCAACATCATAGTTAATAGTGAAAAATTGAAAGTATTTCCTCTAAGATTAGGAGCAAGGCAAGGCTGCCCATTCTCATCACTGCTATTCAATATTGGAATAATGACATAGCCACAGATCAGTGCAATACAACTGAATCGCCAGAAATTGACCCACTCAGATACAGTCAGCTAACCTATGATAAAGGAGCCAAATACATACAGTGAAGAAAGGATGTCTCTTCAATATATGGTGCTGGGAAAACTGGACTGTCAGATGCATAAGACTGAAGCTAGACCATGCTCTAACATCACTCACAAAAATTAACTCAACATGGACCAGAGACTTGGATATAATACCAGAAACTAGAAACTCCTTACAAGACAACACAGGAAAGACTTCCCATGACATCATCCATAGAGAAGTCTTTGGGGGCTCAATTCCACCATTACAGGAAACAGAAAGAAAAATTAAAAAAAATAATAATTTGATTACATCAAACTAAAGAGCTTCTTCATAGTGAAAGAAAACATCACCGAAACCAAAAGACAACCCACTAACTAGAAGAAGATATTTGCATTTAGGATTTCTGACAAGGGTTTAGTGTCTAAAATATACAAAGAACCCATAAAACTAAATAACAGAAAACAGGCAATCCAATCAAAAACTGGGAAGAAGAATTGGAGAGACATTTTTTCTGAAGAGGCTATAGATGCCCAAGAAGCCCATGAAAAGGTGTTCCTACTCCCTGACTATCAGGGAGATGCAAATCAAAACAACAATGTGAAACACTGGTTATTGTACAAAAGTCTGGAAACAATACATATTGGTGAGGATGTAGAGACAAGGAAACACTTTTATACTGTTTGTAGGAGGGCAAATAGGTGCAAACCTTATGAAAAACAGTTTAAAGATTCCTTAAAAAGTTGAAGATGGCAATTCCCATATGATACCACCATTCCACTTATGGGTATTTACCCAAAAGATACAAAAACTCTCATTTGCTAGATCTATGCACCCCCATGTTTATTGTAGCCCTATTCACAATAGCTAAGAACTATAAATTACCTAAGTACCCAACGTCAGATGAATGGATAAAGAAGATGTGATACATATATACACTGGAATACTATACAGCCCTTCAAAGAAATGAAATTCTTTCACTTGAATCAGCATGGGTGGATCTATAGACAATTATGCTAAATGAAAAAAGTCAAAAGAAGAAAGATAGATACCAGATGACCTCACTCATTGGTGGAATGTGATTGATAAAACAAAGGAACAAATGAAACAAAGTCAACCCTTGGACACTTGCAGTAGAACTGAGGTTACCAATAGGGAATAGGACAGGGAGTGAAAGGGGTGGGTTTGGAGCAAATGGTGGCCTGGACAATGGTGAAGAACACTTGATGATTTGGTGGAGGGCAGGGTTTGTTGACATATAGCTGAAGAATAGAGAATCTTTCTCTCTCTCTCTCTCTCTCTCTCTCTCTCTCTCTCTCTCTCTCTCTCTCTCTCTCTCTCTCTCTATGAGTTTATTTTAACATACAGGATAAGTTATTATAATAATATATATATTAAAAAGTGTTGTAAACTATGTGAACTGACATGTAAAGAGTTCCAAAACTAAGTATAAAAAGCAGGTTACACAATAATTTAGATAGTTTGACAACTGTGCAAGACAAAACAAATACACACATATTTAAATTTATTTGGAGAAAGAACTGAGAAAATTAATACCAAAATTAAAACTGTCACGGTCTTTGAAAAGAGTTTGAAGACAGAAAATACTTTTTTCCATAATGAGAATATATTCATATAATTTTTGGATATTTTATATAATCAAAAGTAATCAAAGGGTAAATTTAAATCTGCACATTATTAATTAAAATATCAGACTATTCCAGTCTTAATTCTAATTAGAAGATATTGCTTCATTTATTTCTAAATGTTTACATCATTTAACAATATGGAAAGACACCAAAAATGGTAGTAAAATCTATAAATGACTGAATTTAAATGTAAAGTTATCAAAAAAATTTTAAATAAAAATCATTTGTATATCATAATCAGTCTACATAAAAGTATATGTAATCACGGATAGAATTAATCAGAAAACAAAATGAAGAATTTTGAGATCAGGCAAAAAAGATCATTGCTTATTATTTTCTCCAAATTCTCTTTTGTTTTATTTTCTTATGATTAAAGAATCGTGGAAACCAAACATGCAATGTATTTATATGAGAAAAAATTAATATTGTCAGTTTTTATACTATTCTAAAGTTGAGTATGAGATTCAGGAAATTAACTTACATGGCTAACAACACAGATGGTTATTAGTGAAGAATAGATTAGGTCATAGGTCTAGCTTACAGGTTAGAAAAATTTGACCCACCTAGAAAAATTCTCACTACTTTCTAGCTATTCCAGATGAGTTTTATCTTAGTATCCTGTTACATGCTACCTCATGGACTACTTGATTTTTTCCTATTCGTTTAGGTCTAGAAGGGGCTACAACAAACATCCTTCATTCTTCTTATATGCTCAGGTTTCAACAGAATATGTGTTCTTACTAGGGAACTCTGATTTTGCAACTCATTCTTCACGGTACTCCTTTTATATATGTTGCTCTCCCCATATATTGTCTGAAATATTTGCATCTGGTATTTTCACATTTTGTTCATTTTCCAGTCTGCTCAGCTTTGTTAGAATGGAAGGGTGACTTCCAATCTCCTTTTATAGGCAACTGTCTGTTGTTTTTTAATTTTCATAGATATAATTTAAAATGTGCATTTGATCCAATGATAAACAATGCAATAGTACACAAAAGGAAGAGAAATCTCTTCATTGGAAGGTAAAATCATGGCCTTGGAAAGGCTTTAATGAATTTCAAATGGAAATTTCCTACTTTGTAATGGATATAATTTTCTAAACCTGTGTTGACACAATATTCAGTAATAATTCAGTGTCCTCAACGGTAGGTGTGTAGGTAGTAAGAAACCCAAAATAAGGCAATATTTGTGCTTTTTCTATAGTTAGAAGAGAGTTAGTAAGGACCACAATGTCATATACTAATGTATAATACATTTTATTCTATACCCTAAGCCTGTTGACACTTGAATCTCTCAGGAATTCTCAAACCTAGTATTTAGCAAACATTTGATAACTAGTTAATACTTTATAACTAGAGACCGCTATATAAGAATTTCACATTTCATTTAAAAATCTATACTGTTGGTTTCTTTCATTAGCATAAGGGATCATTTTTCACTGATAAGATTAGTATTCAAAATATGAGGGGACAGAAGGATTATTTTGCCTTGGAAACCCTTACATAAGACAGGTATTGGAACGTCACAAGCCCTTGCTCTATTTGGAGCTTCTCAGAGAAAAAGGTGACTGATTCCACCAGATAAAGGCTGAGACTGAGTCCCAGAATGATGGTTTCTACTTCAAAATGAATTCTTCATAGTAAATGCTTGTGGGAGTGCTAGAACAGAAAAAGATTGCCCCACACTTGCTACAATAGGTTGTGGCTGCTTACTAGTGGATTATTGTACTGCTGTATATCATTTAACAATTGAGATACAGTCTAAGAAATTTGTTGCAAGATGATTTCCTCGCTGTACAAACATCACAGAGTGTAATTACACAATCCTAGGTGGTATAATCTGCTATATACAGGCTGTATGGCAAAATCTCTCAAGGCCACTGCTGTTAACTGAAATGTTGAGGAACACATGACTACACCTGGGCCTAAGATTTGTTTTCAGTGTAAAATACCATTTGAGTAAAACAATGTAACTTCCATATATTTCTAATTTCTTTTCATACTTACCAAAATACTTGAGAACTGGTAAAAGACCAAAATGATTTAGGTCAATTCTTATCAACCTCTGTCTAGAGAAAAATATAACAATCCAAAAATCTCTATTGGGAAGACTTTATTTTCAACATAATTGTATTATATTTTTTTATGTGGTATAAAACTAGCTTTGCTTGGAGGTAAAGGAAGAAAGTACTGGCTTGGTAGGTCAGTGGTTAAGGAGTTCCCATGCCACAAAAAATTATCCTGAGCAGTAGGCTGATTCTTACAATTCCACTGTTAGAATATCATTGGACTAGCTAAAGTATTCCATTCAGTTCCATAATTGTCTTTGCATTATTTTGGAGCAAGAAATCTTATTATCAAGAAATAGATTCCTCTGACAGTTTCTCACGATTGTTTGCTAGAAAATTGTTTGCAACATATTATCTGTTTGCATGAGACTTACAGTCCCACAAATGTGTATGTATGAGTACACATGTATGTTTTGTCTCATAGCATTTCAAAGTTTTTGAAAATAGTTATCAATATAAAAATTCAGAAAATTTCACATGAAAATTCTGATTTTTAATTCCTACCTTATAATCAATAATCATAACAGCCTCAAGTCTTTTAGTCCCCCGACCCTGCACTTGAACCTACTAGCTCTTTAAAACAGGCTGCATCTACAGTCACAATCCTTGCCTTAATTTCCCTCCAAAGAGATCAGACCACAGCAGAGAGTTTAATTAAGTGGCCTGGCAATGTGGAACTGAACAAGGTAAAAACATGTTCTATAGCAGAGGTTACACAGAGTTTCGATTTCCAACCTGCTTGTTGATTTTCTAATGCCATCCTCAGACTAAATGCTCCTAAACACATTTAAGCCTAGAAATGAAGGGTTACTTCTTTGTGATAATTTTATTTAATTTATTTAATTCAAATGAAATCAGCAGTTTAATGGACTCTGTCAACAGAAAATAGCTCTGCTGTCCTCCCCCACTTTTTATGGTAGAATACAAACGCAAAACAAAATTATTCACTTGTACCGGGAGAGCCATCTTCAGGTACATAAAATTATCCCTCTCATAGGAACTCATGCATTTTAAATCTAGTTCTAGTGCCCAATATCTGGTAGGAGTGAAGTAAAACAGCAAGTCATGAAATAGCTAGAAAGCTAGAATCAAGGACTCTCAGGAGCCACCGATCATGGCAGAGATGTTCCCTGTATGTGGCCTTATCATAACAGAGAAAGCAGAATGCAGTGTATTTTGCTATTGTTTAATTTCTTTTACTTTCTAAACTGGAATGTCACACAGCTTAATCCTTGGACTTCTCTTCTTTATCTACACCTAGTTCCTTGATTATCAACCTCATGGACTCAAATGCTATCTCTATTCTGTGTATCTGCAAACTTAGGACTCCAACCAAGCTTTTCCAGTGAACTCAAGACTCACATATCATGCTCCCTGTTCAGCATCTCCCACTGAATGGTATATTGTCCTCTCAAATTTATCCTGCCAAAAGCTGAACTCGTGATCATGACTCCTAAACCTGCTCCTGTGTTTTCCTCTGTTGACATTATCCTTCACTCCTTTCTCTTATATTCCACATCCAGCCATCAAAAAAACATGTTTGTTTCACCATTAAAACATATTCCAAATTCAGTCACTTCTCACCATTTCCGATGCAAGCTACCATCATGTCTCTCTTGCATTCTTGCAATGGCTTGATAACCTGTCTGTTTCCCTCCTTTGAAGTCTTCTACCTGCTCTCTGTTCTCCACACAGCCCTCAGATTGGTCATGTTATCACCTGCTCAAAACCTCTGAGTCTGCACAAGAGGCAAACTGCTATAACAATCTATGAGTTCCTACACAACTGTGTCCTCTACATCCCAATGTCCATCCCATCTCTCTGTCCTCGTGACCTTATTTTCAATGGACACTCTCTCCCTTCATTCTGCTCCAAGCTGCCTTATTTTTCCTTGAACACACTAGTCACACTTTCAATACAGGGCCCATGTACCATTTTCCTGTGCCTAGAAAGTTCTTCCCATCAATATCTATGGTTGGCTCTCTTGCCTCCTTCTAATCACTGCTCAATGCTTACCTCTTAATAAGGTCTTCCTTGAAAAACATGTTAAATTATAATGCCCACCTTCCTATACCTCTCTATTATCTAGACTTATTGTTTTCTAAAACATGTATTGATTTCTAACTTGTTATAGGACTCATTTTTAATTAATTTGTTGTTTCAAAAGAACCGTGAGTTCTATGAAGGCAAATATTTGTGTCGGATATATAGTTAATGTCCAATAAGTATCTGTGGAATGAAAAAAGAATCCGAAGATCTCTAATCTCAATTTGACCTAATACTAGTTGTGTGATCTCAGTCAAGTCATTTGATCATTTTGGGTCTTAGCATGTTCACTTGTAAAAATGAGAAGTTTAGTTGAAATTAGTGCTGCTCAAGTTTTGTGTATTGAACGTCTTGGAGATTTTTTTTTGAAGTGTCTTTTACAGTGCAGCCAGTGTGCTGTACTGTGTGAGATGCTCTATTTCTAATACGCGCCCAGATGATGCCAATACTCAGCATCCATGAACCACACACTTTGTGTAGAAAGGCATTAAATAATTATTAAGAGTCCTTTCATCTCTTTAACTCTAAAGATGGGGTTGGCAAACCACAACTGGCCATCTGCTTTTGTAAATAAAGTGTCACTGGAATACAGCCACGCTGGTTCATTTATAAGAATGAGGGGGAGGGAGAAGCAGTGAGAACAGATGCGCACCAATCAGATCCCTATTCACAACCAAGGTATTCATTCCCCCAGTTGTACAAAGTGCTGACTACCAATTACTCCAGGCTAACGGCTTCTCTGGGACTTGCCCTCAGCTGAAAAGGACCACCTCACTCAAGGTTATATGCCCCTCTCCACATGGCACAACCCACATCCAATAGCTGTATGATGTGTGGGTACAAGTGCTGGCCCCTTGCTTCATTCAATTAGGGGCAACTCAGAAGGACTGGTCCAGCTCCAGGTCTCTCAGGTAGCTGGAGGCGGCCTCTGCAGCCACTACAGGATTGTCTCACTTCTCCCTCTGCCCAATCCTGATTCCTCGCTCCCCAACATGTCACTCTCCAGCTTGGGCTCATTTATCTCCCCTTACATGGTGCCAGCTTGGGCTCCTTTATCTCCCCACACATCTTTTTTCTGTGTCTGTTTCTGCAGAACCTGAACCAGGGTCGTATGAGTTACCCAGATGCTCATCTGACTCAGTCACCACGGACACATGAGTACAGCGTGGAAGTGAGGAATAGCAGTTGCGAGAGGCCATTGAATTGGCTTTGCGTTTAAGAAGAAACCCACTGGATTAAGAGCTGTGTTGCCTGGTACACAAGTGGCATCACAGTGGCAACAGTGCCCTACGTATTTGACAGGAGGGATAGCCTTCCCAAGTCCTGAGCCAGTAGTGACATCACGACAGTGAGCTGAAGGGGAGGAGGAGACCCTCAGATTAGGTGACCAGGAGGATTGTGTTCAAAAATACAAAAAGTATCTCCTGAAATTTCCTAGAAACAGTCGGTCAGGTGGTGAAGAGAAAAAGGAAGTTGTTCCTGCAGTTTTAGTTAGGGCTGAGCCAGAGAAATATGATTTGAGTAAGAGCATGATCTTATTTATACTGCTCCAATGGTGTGGCCTGGGGAGACATTGGCTAAGACTCATGGCTTCTTTCATTATACCCCATCGTTCTATTAAATTCTATTCCCCGCACCTTCAGAGCAAATAATTCCACATAACGCTGTCTGCTTCCTATGATCCATGTGACTGGAAGGATGAATCCTCAGAGCTCCCCTCCCCCATCAGCCCTGCCATAGCCCAAGGCACAATCAATTTCAATATGCAGGGGAAATAGACCACAAAGGATCTATGGTCTCCCAGCAGGGACCTGACATATTAACTGTTGTAATACCTCTAATTCAGTCTATTTACTTTAGGATAGGCCTGTCTCTCCTGCTCATCATTTTAACCCATACATCGGCTGTGTCATGAGTATTTAGAGTGATGGGGGTGATCCTCAGGGCATAGTCATGAGAAGCCTGATGAGGGAACAGCTACAGTGAGCCCTTGTCGCTTCAGGGTAATGATGACTAATTCCATTCACGTCCCTCACCCCTGCCTGGAAATCTTCTCCTGCCTTTTAAATTGACGTCTGTCAGGGGGAATGAGACTCTGCTGGTGTCACTGCTTGATGCATTGGCCCTGTGGAGGCTCTCCTTCTTGTCATGATGGGAGGGAGACAAGTAAAAAGAGAAAAAAATAGCACAGGAGGGGAGTTGGGGCGAGCGGGGCGGTGCTCGGGGAAGATGAAAAATGAGCAGGGAGAGAAGGGGAAACGTCTTCAACCAAATGCCACTATTTTGATTTGAACACTTTTACAGCCTTTCTGACACAGAAGCACACTATTGAGATGATCTCACCACATGTATGTCACAGACCTAAGTAGCTCAGGTTGGTGTATTTTTCAAAAGGTATCTTTATGTGAAGCAAGTAAAAAGAGGATGTGCATGGCAGGTGATGTTATACTGACATCCTTCTCTGTTAAACTATTTAGAACCCACAACAGGGTTTTGACCCTTGATGCAGCTTAATGAGCTGCAACGAAAAATTTTCCAATCAACATATCTATATCATCAATGCTGAGCTAATAGTGAGGGAGTTCATTGTTTTCAGATAACAAATGAGTATGTCTGAGGTCAGGCTTGAGCAAGGAAAAATAGAATACATTTGAAAGACCACTTTTTTCATTTGTAAGTTGTGTCTCCATTTTTCTCTTTAATGAGAGGGTTTTTTTTCCCTTCTCCTTTTGTTTTTGTTTACCGTATAAACACTTGTAGGTTTCTGAAGACAAGCAGATCTAAACTCAGGTTTGGCCAAATCTGTCCTCAGATAACAGAGTAAAATGCCATTAATTTCACTTACTTAGGAATGCGTGCGTCCTCCTTTTAAAATGAATAGTCAAATGCTATGTTTTTCCTATTGCACGAACAAATCTCTAAATTAAAAATATGTATTTCATTCATTTTTACGTAATGAACCCATAAAAGAAAGCCATGACTGAGCAGGCCAGTTAATGTTTGGTGACCTGATACTCACCTCTCATCTTGGAAAAGGTTCTGGATCAAAACCGACTTTCCAGCAAGATCAGAAAAAAAGCCTACAGGCATCTGGCCCAGCTGCCAGGCATTTTAGTTGGGTAACCCTTGGGAGGCCAGGGTGTTCCTAAGCATAAGTCAGGATGAGTTCTGAAATCGTGATCTGGAAGTGTGCCCTCTCAGTACTGGAGAAGACCCAAACCCATAGATCTGCTTTAGAATGAGTCTGATCCTCTGCCAGTAGGAATGGCTGAGGTCAAGGGCAGGCTTCTCAAAGTGTTTTTGTTCTCAGAGGACCTCCTTGTTCTTTATTCCACTGACAGAACTCAGCCAGGAGCAGGAAGGTGTAGATAAGCAATGTTCTCCCACAGCCTGATTACTGGCCAGAGTGCTAAGGTACAGAGTGCTACGGTCTCTTGGCTTGTGTCTCTGGCATACCCAAGACAATAGATAATGACAATATTTATTGTTGTTTACTAAACAGCTTCTCTATCAGGAACTAGGTTGATTACAAGACAACACTGAAGGTAAAAGTTATTGTTCCTTTGTTGGTTAGTCCTCTCTGTGTGGCTTGTAAACTCTTTGAGGAGAGGGCATTTGTTTTTATACTGATCTCCTCTTCAGAGTGTCTGATAATAGCAGGAACTCAATAAAGATTTAACAAGATCCAGAGGGTCATACACAAGATCATACAATTAGTAAATAGCAAAGTCAGGAATCATATTTAGTTCATCTACATGCAAGGTGGGAAGCAGCCACTTGCTACATCTCTGCTGTTCCTCTGCACTCGGTGGGGTCAGACAGGCCATTCTGACTTAGGTGGGCAGTAAAGAAAAAATAGAGCTCTCAAGAAAAGTGGAAAGGAGTCAGTTTGAGGAAGCTAACAATAGTTCTGACAGTATCAGTACATCCATTGTGACCAGCAATGGTCAAAGAAATATTATTCATCAAATTATTGTGATGTTTTTCTTTCTACAAATGTGGGACCTCAAATAGAAGGGAGATTGTCTACCAGCAAAGACACTCTATTTGGATTTTTGGTTTTCTCTTGAGGAAGAATAATTAACTTATTTCTTACAACTTCAATAAAATCATTAGAAATGAAATTGCCATCTCTAAGTCCATAACGACAACGTAAATATTATACTTTTATTCTTCAGGGTTTAAAAGCATTTCCACACATAGCTTTTTTTGTTTCTTGGGGCTATTTTTAGTAACAAAAATAGACCTTGAGTTAACCCTACATAGGAATAAAAAAAACCAAAGTCCTGAGAGAGAAAATACATGATTTGCTTGAAATTAAATGATTAAAAATGAAGATAGGGAATTAAACTCATATTCCTGTTTGCTATAATTGTTCACTTCACCAGTGACTCTAATACTCACCTCATTGAATATTAGAATGAGTCAGAAATACGCATTCAATTGGGATTAGGCCCAGGCAACAGTATTTTTAAAATGGACCCAGCTGTCTGCAGCTAGCAAAGAGCAGTGGCCACACTGCAGAATTCTGTCTGTTACAAACAGCACTCTCGTCCAGGCATAGACTGGGACCTTCCATTTTGTCACTCTAACAGAAGCATCTTGATTATGACCTAATATTTGCAGAAGTATTGATATATGATATTACTTTTGCAAGGGCTATTGCTTTTTCAAGACATTTTACAGGTAGTTTTCCATTCCTCAGAATTTGTAAGACCGAAAATTTAATTACTGGGTTTATGACCATTCTCTCCATTACTAACCACACACAGAAAAAATTCCTGAGGCTAGAAACCATGTCTAATGAACCTAAGGGTTATTTATACTAAAGGAAAGAAGACTGAAAAGCAACTTAATGAGTCCAATTACTTCCTTCAAGTCCAGGATGGGCCCTGGCAACATGCTTCCCTTGGACACGAAGCAGACAGCTCTCCCTCTCAGCCTCCCTGCAATCTCTTCCCCCAACAAACTGAGGCTTGGCTGTGGAGAAAGAGATGTGATCGTTACTAATGGCAGTTGCTGCCGACTTCCAAAAAATGGTTTCCAAAAACTAAGAACAATATGAAGAGTTATTCAACTCAGAGAAAAGACAAAATTAGTGTTCAGAGTACTGTTGACTGTATCGGTACAGTAACGAGGCTGTACTGCTGTAGCAGCAACACAAACTTCCCAAGGATTTAATCATTTTCAGGCAACAATCTGGTCCAAGGTGGCTGGGAGGGAGAGGAGGAGGAGGCTCCTCTCCAGTGGGCTTGCACAGAAAGGCCACACTCTTAAGAGTTAGCCATGTGGAACACGCAATCTTCTCAGGTGCCACGTTAGAGGAAGAGAGAGAACAGAATTGGAAATTGTTCAGGGACTTTTCAGTTCTTTATTTTTGGTAATTGACACACATGTATTCACATTTTCCTGGCTCAAAATAGTCCTGTTACCCTTTCCTAACTGCAAACAGACTGGGAAATATAGGGCAAGTATGCAGAATGGGCATTGATGGGCAATATTCTCTCCACAACAAATCTCTAAAATGTCATATGCATAACTCTTCCTAGTATTTTGACCTAGATTGACTCCCTAGGATACCCCAGGAGAGACTGTCTGCCTTTTGTAGAAGAGGAAACCAAGTTCCTCCCCAGTTACTTATCCTCAAGACATCAGAGTCAAAGCAGAGCTGTTGAGAACCTATTTCTTATTTCTACAAAAAAAAAAAAAAAGGAGCATAAATAATGAAATACTTATTGTAATGAAGGAGTATTATAATAAAATATCCTGTTGGGGAAGGTGACTACATTACAGTCTTGCTACCTGTAAGAATGTCTATTTGTTTCTTCATTTATTCATTCGGTCCTCATGGCTTATGTCCTAGTATTTGAAAAGTAAAACATGTTTCCGTTGTATAACTTATGAACAGTCATGCCTAGATTTGATAGTCCCTTGAGGGTCCTTCCAACTCCACTAAAGAATTGGGATTAGAAGGTTTTTTTTAATGAGCTAGGTTTTGTGCAGTTGAAGAAAATCCATCATGAAGAATAAACTAGAAAATTTCAAAAAGAACATTACACAGGTTTCTCCAGAATGTTGGTGGCTGAGTTCTCAGGGAGCTTTCTCCTTAAAGTGGTGCCTTTAGGAGAAAATAAGAAATCTTTTACATAGCATCTCCATTTGGCAAGACGTAGTCCCAGCATCCAAGTTTCTCTCCATAGAAGTAATAGGGCCGACAGAAAGCAAGTCAGTCATTTTGATAACTTCAAAATGTTTTTTGAAATATTTCATCATCACAATGAGCAAGTTCGGGAGAGCTCCCCTTCTAAAACTATGGTAGCCTTTCCACCATAACTATGAGGCCTAAAGATCTTTGCTAAGAGCAGAGAATTCCTACGGAAGAAAAAACAAGAGTTGAAAAATCTTCAAATGACATTGATCAACTTTTAGAGTTTTGAAGGAATGCTACAGTTTTATCAATTCACATTTAAAGAGAGATAAAATCTGTTTCCATTGCCAATAACCAAGATTTTTTTTTAACCTGTTCCAACATGTTGTCGAATGCTGCAGCATCTAGTACCTTGTGGGC